>VWZD01003522.1:611773-728805 GCA_013396695.1 Sakesphorus luctuosus | reverse complement strand
AGTTGGAGAGCAGAAAAAACTTCTTTGCAGAGAGAGTGCTCAGGCATTGGAATGGGCTGCCCAGAGCGGGGGTGGATTCCCCATCCCTGGAGGTTTTTCAAGTGAGCTTGGCCGTGGCACTGAGTACCATGATCTGGTAAAGGGACTGGAGTTGGCCCAAGGGTTGGACTTGATGATCTTGGAGGTCTTTTCCAACCCAATCCATTCTGTGATTCTATGATTCTGTTCTAAGCATCTGTCCATGAACTCCTTATAAATTCTCGTAGTTCTTTGCCATACTGTAGTGGAACTACTTCTTTGTTTATCTCAGTTCTTTTTTAGAATGTGAATCTAAGAGCAAAACTATGATGCAGCACTTCAGCCCGTATTGCAGAGTTTCCGGGGTCACGTGTAGCTGCAAACTTTCACTTCATGCCAATGTACTGCACTCCAGTGAGTGAACTTTCTAAACTCAATGTTCTGAAAGCATGGAGGTATTTTGTAATAAACCCCCAGTGGATAAAAATAATCCTCTAGTATTTTCCTCCCAGTTAACCATTTGATGAGAGAAAGTGTGGAGTTGGGCAATAAAGCTGAAAGTCCAGTTAAGTCTCAGGGGTAGCATTCATGAAATAGCTCCTCTTCTGTGTTAACAAGTCAGAATCTGTCCCTGAGTAAATAATCTCTAAATTTAACATCCATGAGCAGGGAATACACAGAAAAGAGTCATAATTACTACACAGTCAGAGATCAAGGGAGGTGGACATTTTGAAGTAGTGCACTTCATAAGTATTGAACTGTAGCTAAAGTCCTAAGCCTATGGATGCAGTTGAGGCAGGAGCTCACAGCATGTAGGTCACCTCACCTTTTGTAGGGTCCCTTTCCCTNTCACTTCATGCCAATGTACTGCACTCCAGTGAGTGAACTTTCTAAACTCAATGTTCTGAAAGCATGGAGGTATTTTGTAATAAACCCCCAGTGGATAAAAATAATCCTCTAGTATTTTCCTCCCAGTTAACCATTTGATGAGAGAAAGTGTGGAGTTGGGCAATAAAGCTGAAAGTCCAGTTAAGTCTCAGGGGTAGCATTCATGAAATAGCTCCTCTTCTGTGTTAACAAGTCAGAATCTGTCCCTGAGTAAATAATCTCTAAATTTAACATCCATGAGCAGGGAATACACAGAAAAGAGTCATAATTACTACACAGTCAGAGATCAAGGGAGGTGGACATTTTGAAGTAGTGCACTTCATAAGTATTGAACTGTAGCTAAAGTCCTAAGCCTATGGATGCAGTTGAGGCAGGAGCTCACAGCATATAGGTCACCTCATCGTTTTTAGCTTTAGACTGAGAAATAGTCCCTTTCCTAGCACCATCCCCCTTTTCTGTCTCAGTCACTGTTTAATGATTCAATACACAGTTGAACAGTGTCTCCCAACAAAGCTGAGAAAGCCCTTCCTCTGCTGTTGGTGGGGTAGCAAGTCCCTCAGTTACAGAAGGGAATGAAACCTGTTTCCCTTCCATGCTGCCGTTTTGAGGGGATGCTCTGTCCTCTGAGCTACTGGTGAAGGTGGGGGCTGAAGGCAACAAGAGGAAGGTGACCATGTTCTGTGAGGAGCCCACTCCGCCTGCAGAAAGCACTGAGGTTGCCTCCTTGGTGGAATGGTGCAGGAAGGTGGAGGCAGCTCCTGCTACTCCGCTGCAAGAGCTGGGGCCTGCCAGGCACACCAGCCTGGGGCATTCAGACCAAAATCAGCTGGCACTTGGGTGCTTGTGGTCTTTTGTGTCTCTGGGCAGTGAGTTCTGTCAAACACATTGTTAGAGTAAGTTTTTCTGGATCAAACAGGATTTCCTGATCCTAATAAAATGAAAACAATAAAACATTAAATTCAGTCCTGATCCAGCTCCTAAGTGAATAGATTCACCACCAGCTTACTATGCAAATGTTTATCTCAAATAGTGGTAAAACTGTGTGGGTATCTGAGAAATTGGTTCAAATGGTGGAATTTCAGTTCTAGATCTTGTTGTAGACAGAAGGCTGAGCTCTCTTCTTTTCGGCTTGATTCATATTTGCTAAGAATGGTTTAGAGGCTTGGTGGTCTTTCAGCATCATTTGAAAATTCATTTTTATTTTTAAAATTCTTATACAAGATGCCAAAGATTCTTTTCTGGGGACATTCTGCTGTATTGTTGACTTGAGCAGGAGTTTAAACACGAAGACACTTTTGAAGGAGCAGATCCTGGACTGGCATGGTGAGTGCAGGTAGATGTTTCCTTAATCTTGCCAGTGCTTATCCACTGTGACCTCCAGTGAACTGGGAACCTGCAGGGGGGAACCTCCTGAGAATGGGTTTTCCTGGGCGCATTTCTGTTCTCTTGGATTCCAGTGGAGTCTGAAAATGTCAGAAGCTGGAGCAACTCAGGGTGTCGTTTTGATACACTGGTAGTAGGAGGTAAAGATGAAAAAAGAATTACAAGGGACATGGTGAGAAACTAGTCCTGTAAAGGCAGCTGAGTCCTTTTTTCTCCATCAGTTTTCTGCCCTTGTTATTTGTATAACTTATTGCAAAATCTTTCTGACAAGTCTTTTGTTTTGTGGGGAGGACAGAATGATGGAAGTGCTTTGGTGGGCTCCCAGTTCCCCTGGCTGTTCTGGTGTTGATACGACACCTGATGTACCAGAGCAGCATGACAGTTAAGATCAGCATTCACCAGCAGATAGTATCACTGAAGATTTTATTTCCTATCCTAATCAAATGGGGTATCACTTATGTCTGATGACAATTGTTGTCATTTTTAATAATCCCCTCTGTGTAAAGCCTTGACTACGCAGTTATAGTCGCATTTCTGCAATCATTTATTCTCTGCACAGAGATGCAATAAGATGTTTGGTCCAGTTAAGCCAAGAGTGAATTGTGCCCCAAGGAATCAGCTAGCCAGCTACTGCATCTTTATCAAACTGACACGGACAGCCCTCGCTCCTGCTAGGGAGATCGAATACCTCTCACAAGAAGATGATCTTTCAGCCCTTTAAGCACCGCAGTGTAAAGTGGAGTACCCGCTGGTTTGCTGGCTGGGCACGGAGGGAGAGGAGCCTGCAGCCCACCCATCACCTCTGCCCCCACCAGCTGTGGCAGAGAGACTGTGCTGCAGGTTCCAGGGAGTGTGGGGATGTCTTTGGACAGCTGAGGAACATGAGCAAGGGGAAGAAAAAGGGCTGTCTCCAGGCAAACATGTCCTGATTTATAACAGAACTATATTTATGTTAGTCGTAACCACATTATTCAGTATAATTGGGGTCAAGAATTGAATGAGTCTAAAAGAATGCAAAAAATAGTTTCAAAATTCCTATTATAAATAAAGACCTGGTTTAGAGGTTTTGTGAGAACTCCAGAAGCTGAAAGGGTAGCAAACCCCCAGTGTTTTCCAAAAGACAATGCCAGAAAAACCACATGAAGATTCCTCTCAGTGGAGACAGACTGTATTAAATTTATTTTTTTATTCTTGTCAATCTCTCTTGCTGCCCTCACTGTCCTTTTATTTTCAGGCTATTTCTGTGCAAGCTGACCAGTTCAGTACTGGTGCATTTTAATACCAGTCAAGAGCAGGGACTTGCTGTTTGTAGCTGCCAGGGGTCCATTTCCCTCCCCTCAGCACTTGTCAGTCAAACAAAGCCATTGCAGTTCCCTCCAATCTTCTGCTGCGTTTGTTAGTTTTTCAGCTGGGAAATGTAGGTGTTTCCTCCCAGCTGCATTTTGGAAGGCTAGTCCCTGGGCTGACACACTATGCTCTGCTCTCCTTTATATTTTTGTGCTACCTGAGAGCAACATTTGTTTGAAGAGTTCCTGCTATTTACCTAATTTTTTGCATCTTGCTTCTTTGCTTATGATCTGCCTGGTAGGATAATACCTAGGCCAGAGTGCCTTGTCACAACTTTTAAGACATGAGTTTTATCATGTTTAGCTCTGTCTTAAAGGATATTACTCTCATCAATGGGAGCTGTCCTGACTATTACTTCTATTTCATAGTTATCAAGTGAATATGATGCTTCCTCCCTCCTCCAAATCTCTTTCTTTCTACTCCTGTCTTCTCCCATGGTGCTCTGGAGAAACATTGAAAACAGTTCTCTGCAACTGACTTTTTATGCCTGTGTTGTCATAATTAAAGAAATTGTCTTCATTTTGACAAAAAAAAATTCAGAATGTGACTTGTAAGCCATAGTAATACAGACATTTTCTATTACAGTTAACCTTTGCTCTTCAGTTAAAACTGTTATCTCAGACCCAAGCCAAGGGTCATAGATAAAACCTGCCTAGTTTTTTTTCCACCTCTTAAGCTGAGTTGCATCAGTGAACCATTAACTTAGCAGATTAGTTACTGTTACTTTTATGGAAGAAATGCATACTGTATTTTTTCTGCATTGCTTAGGTTTGATTTGTGTAAGGCTCCAGTTATAGGTTCCTCACTGAGGCAGGGCCTTCATACCATAGCAAAGTAAACAGGCAACACAAACTTGCCTGAACAGTAGTCAAAACTTGGAGAAATTCACATACTTTTGTCCTCATATCTCTTCTATTTAACAAGCACCACTAACAGTCTTGATTTGCACTAGGGAAAAACTAATTACATCGATGTTAGACTCAGATAAATGTTAGCCTCAAGTTAAACTGCAAAGGCCAGGATCAGAGTGCTCCTGGGTGCTATGGGGAGCTGCAGCCAATTAATGAGAACTCCCTGCTCCGAGGACAGGTTATGAGCTGGCCCCAGCACTGATTAGAGCAATATTAGAGAAGAGATTACAGCACCTTGGGGGCTGCTCTGTCAGAATCGGTGGCTGGTGGCCACTGGGGCTGTCAGCCCATGGCTTGTGTTGTCCTACCCCTCTGTGCCCCTGCTGTGCTCT
This sequence comes from Sakesphorus luctuosus, assembly GCA_013396695.1. Classification (NCBI taxonomy): domain Eukaryota; kingdom Metazoa; phylum Chordata; class Aves; order Passeriformes; family Thamnophilidae; genus Sakesphorus; species Sakesphorus luctuosus. The sequence continues at coordinate 723,926 of VWZD01003522.1, read as the reverse complement.
GGCAGGGGGCTGCAGGAACCAGCTGCACCAACTCTCTGACAGGAGAAAATATCCAGGCTGGAAACAAGTGAGTTCTTTCAAAGAGGGCAGCACATGGAAGTGGGGAGGCCTTGGGCTGACTACATCTTCATCCTCCCATTGGACAGCTCAACAGGAAGAGATAACACAACAGGAGACATCCGCCAGCAGTCACCAGCTTTTCTGCTCCCCAGCCAGCACATGGAGCCTTCCTGGCATGATGATTTTCCACTTCCTCCCAATCTCACCAGCCTATCTTGGAGAGTCAGATTTTACAGCAATTTTGGGGAGGTGGACTTCCCTATTTCTTCTCCTGCACACTCGTCTTTGCTGTTGCCAAATGTTATCTCCCCTCCAGGCATGTTGGAGCTTTGCAGAGCAAAGGGAGTGGAGTGTGAGGAAACCAAGGGATTTGTCTGACTCAGTTTCATTTGGTCGTTTAATCAATTGAGAAACAAATGTGATGTCCCCCTCCACTCCCTATCGACTGGGCCTGTGCATTTAGGTCAGGCATCTGGAACTGGATTTTCCCATGGTTGGGAAAGAGCTTAATCCTTAAGAGGAGATTTGCAGGGAGGTGTGGAATAAAAAGGATAGGTTCCCAAAACCCATACAGTAGGAGCCAGAGAGGGTGATTCCCTCACCTCTGCTAGTAGCCTTTTACAGACACATATTAGAGGAGGCCGGGGCTCCTAGGGAAGGACAGCACAAGCCAACTTATAGACATTTTCTGATGTTTACATTGACTTCAGCTGATTTTTTGACAAAGCAGGGCTTACTGCTAGTTTTTTATTGTGGAGAGTGATAATCTTAATCTCTTAACAAGCAAGTTTAGTTCTGCACAGCATTGCTGCTTTGCTAATGGGGGTAGCTGGGTCTGACAGTGGTGGGAGGAGAGGAGAGCAGGAGCTTGACTCAGCTGCTCTGTAGCACATGTTTGATGATACTGCAGAGGCTCTGCATGCTCTGAGCACCCACAAAGAGCTTCTGACCGCTTTTAGAAGCAGATTCCCTGTGGCAGCAGACAAGTCTGGGGACAAAACTGCTAGCTACTATCTCAATAAATCTATCAGGCCAAAAGAGGCTCAGTTTCTTGGAGGCGGAGTGGAAAGAGAGGACAAACAGAGAATATGTTGGGATCACTGTTTGCCTCCCACACAGAACTGCCTTAAGCACATGGCTGTTGTGCATTGTGCAGCACTGTTCAGCTTGAGGCTGGGTTGTCCAACCATGTCAGGGCTGTCACTGCTCTGTCTTTAAGCACCAGATTAATCCACAGAGCCCAGAGGCTGGTGGCAACCTAAACTGGGGCTGCCTTCCTTCCAACACCCAAGGGTACACCACCCTCTTAGATACAGGTGCAAGGTTTTCTCATGTTTTGACTACATGATGCTACCCAGCTCATGCCCTTACACCCTCCAAACATTCTGGTACTTATTGAGTGCTCGAGACACACAGTACCCCCCTTGCAGAGCCCATCTCCCTCATCCTGCACTTTCAGGACATGGGCAGACATAGGTAAGACACCCCTTTCTGTGTCCTGTAACTCGTGTCAGCATTTCCAGGCCCCCTGCCAGCAGCCCCCATCATCCCCACATACTCTGCACCATCTGCCACTTTTCACTGTCCAAATGCAGTGCAGCCCTTGATGCTCTTTCCAGACAGCCCAAGAAACTGGAAAGAGAGTTCAATCTGAGGCTATCACAGTAATGTATAAATTCGTTCCCTCCACCTCCTCCAAAGGAGTGTATCAGTATCTGCCCCTGGCTGTATGGGAGGAGAAGTTGTGCTCCCAAATCAGAGTCCCCTTCTGTGCACCCTGAGTTGTGCACGGACATGTTGTAGTAGGTGAGGCAGAGGAACTGGGCTGAGAAGGGAAACAAAACCTCTTTGAGTTCATAAGACCCTCATTCAAGTAAAATTCAAAAGTCCAATTTATTGCATGGATATAACACCTTTCTCTTTTCTCTTTCCCAGCATACATACCCTTCACTCAAACCAGCCCATATCGGTGAATCTGGATCTAGTTGGATGCCACAGTAGATTATGTTAGGTGAATTTTAAGTAGCTTTAAATGCAGTCACTGAACCAGCTTTAAACTCACTTTTATTTGACCAGCGTGTCTTTGTGAGTGGTTGAAGCTTCTTGGTCTGAGCTGTAATTGCTTCTGTGCTTCAACCCCCTTTAACACACTCCTTTAGCTGTAGGACTGTGCAGTGCAGCACGGCTTGCAGTAAGGAAACAGTGCAGTCCTATCCTTCATGCTTATGGTGTTGTTCATTATCAGTGTCAAGATAACAATCTGCTAGTGTTTTTCCAAAGGAATGAAGCTCTAATTTCCCCCTGCATGACTGTAGCTCTGAAGAGAAGTTTGTTTTGCCCCTTATTACAATAGACGATTGCAGAGTTGAGCAAGATGATGAAAGCATTGAGGTTAAGTAAGGTCAGGAAGAGAAAGCCTGTGTGGCCTTAAGTGTCCTTAACAGGTGGATTTTAAGTACCTTTTTCCTTCTCTGGAAGACCCAAATAATTCAATTCTGATATTCACATGGCTTAAAGCTTCCTTTATTATTGTTTCATATTTTCTTTTATTCTGTGCCTCAATGTGTCCATTATTTTTATCTGCCTGTTGCTCTCTCCTGTAAATGTACAACTACATGAAAAGATCTTCAGCTGCAGGACAGGACTGAGAGATGTAGAAAAGTAACATCTTTATTTCTGGTTCTGTTCATGGTGGTACTGTCCCCTGACAGCTCAGTTCCCTGGAGTGCATGTGTCAGAAGTCCTACTTCAGGGAATGTCTTGGGAAGAAGGCAAACTAGTCTTTGGGCCATTCTTCCCATGCAGGATTTGTGGCATGGCCTAGATTTTTTTTTCATAACTATTCTTTCAGAATTTTATAAAGGGAAAACATTGTTTTTCAGGAAATTAGATGTTTCATGTTGACCTTTACCTCCCACAGAAGATTTGGCTGATTGTATTAATTGCTCAAACTCTGCTGCAGGAAGGGAACTTCAGCTATGTAGAATGAACAAGAAAACTCATGCTCTTTCAAGCTCCTCCTTATTATATTCATTGGCATTCAAAAGATTGAGAATGTAAATCTGCATTGAAAATGCAGAGAATAAAATTCTGAACACAGTATTTTTCTTCTCTGGGTTTAGATCTACTCTCATTCATAATGTAGCAGTTCCAATGAAGTCAGAGGATTTTACCGTACAGGAAAAAAACACATGGAGATTCAGGATTTGCACAGAATCCAGTCCTCTCCAGTGTTTGCTTTAGGGACTACAGTGATCTCTACCCTGTCAAAGCTGAGAGCAGGGCACATCACCCTTCAAATCCCAACTCTTCCAAAACAAGTGTTGTTCTACCTCTTGAAGGCGAGGGTTACCAGTGGTTCTAAGTGTTACATCCCCCTCTGCTGCAGTTTCTGTAGGATTTCCTCTGTGAAAACTTTATCATTTCCGAGTTCACTATTTCTCTTGATCCCTCACTGTCTGTATTTAAAGACAGTTTCACCTATGCATTGCTCAGTCATTGCTGTTCCTACGTTCTTTTATTTTTGGAGTTGGATCTTTGGACCTGTGAGATGGCTCTGAGTAGTGACCATTGCTAAGAAGCAGTGAGCTCCAAGGTCCTTGGAAATGGAGAGTGATTGGGCTGACTCCTCTTCTCTTTGCTCTCCCTGCCAGACCTTGCAGTGAGCAAGCTCACTCATGCCCAAAACCAGGCTTGGATCAGGTGTTAAAGCTGAGCACCAGCACTAGAGCTGTGCCAGATCAGCTGAAAATGCTGGATTTTTCAGCATACGTTTTGCAAACAGCTTCTGTTTTTCCTAGGCTTGGAAGTGTTAATATGGCAGAGGTAGTAACTGCATGTAAACAGGATGGTGGGAAGCCTCAGCCTGGCTGTGGAAAGGACACCCAGTCCCAGGAGTGCGTGCAGGGCCAAGGCTGGAATGCAGAAGTGCCTTTGCGTGTGTGCGATGCCTGGCCAGCACACAGGATGGTCATGAATGGAGTGCATGCTCCTGAGTGCATGTCTGTTGGTCCTCCAGCCCCAGGAGTTAAATTCTAAAATGGTTAATGATGTTTTCTCTTTTATTTTGGCAGGAATAAGGAAGTGCGGTGCGCAGCCATCTTTGCAGTCAGCCGTTTTCAGTTCCCCTTTCCTTCCTGTCCGTCCCTGGACACGAGAACCCCTGTGAGTGCATGCAGTTCCAAGGCAATCCATGGGCACTTCAGAAATCAGATGAGTCATTTCGTCTTTACTGGAAGGCTCTGATTTCAGTAACAGAAGTAAGCAAATGATATATATTTTAAATGTTAGCTTTTTAGTTTTACAGCAGGAACCATTTTTTGGTTGTTACTTTCAAATAATACTTTCAAGGAACTCTTTGCAGTTCCTTAATTTTCACATTTTACTGCAGATTTGTTGCTGTAGCTCTGATATTACATTTGAAATCAGTATCTTAGACAATGGTAGATTACATCAATTACAGTAGAGAAAAACCATGACTCTAGATGTGGTGATGAAGGGCAGAGAAGGAAATAGTGCTGAAAGATAAGCTGCACTACAGCTGGTGCTGCAGGAAAACTGCTGAGTTACAGAATGGCTGGAAATAATGGTTTGTAAAGATGTCTTCAGTGATTGAAGCCCCCTCACTGCTTGTGTGCTTTCGAGCTACAGACTCCCATATGGGGAATGCCTTTGCACAAGCAGGTTGTGCCCCTTTTTAGTGACATCTACATAGCGGCTGGTCATTCTACAGTACTGATATTGAAGAGCAACCTGCCTTTAAGACACAGGGCAATGGCCCTTCATTTAAAGTCAAAGGTCCCAGGCAGAAAAAGGTAATGGGAGGTGAAGAAAAATGACTGATGTTTGACTTCAGTGCCAGTGAATTCAGCTGCATTAACATAATGCTTCCTTTGAGGGAACGTGTGTAACGTCTTTGCAATGTGTTGGACATTTTGGTGTCATCCAGTCGCACGAGATGAGGTTATTCTTCTGCTTACCTCCTAGCAGCATTACTGTATTGCTAATCGCGTGGATCCTGTGGTTCATTTACTAATGGGGCAGATTTCTTTAAGCTCAAAATCAGGGATCCAAACTGAGTGACCAAACCCTCTGGCCTTCCTTCAGGACACTGCATGAGTAATCAATGATGCTAATCATGCTGAAGAACTACATTGCTTTGCTCCAGTGGTATAAAGATTTCTTATTATCACGGCAAAGTGGGTTTATAATGTCTTTATCACCACTCAGAATTATGTGAATCGTTCTTCCCATGCATGGTGAGTGTACCTGATCACTGTCTCAGTATTGTGACTACTGAGCATTCCATTGGCTTTTGTGTGCAGGGCAGTGTAGTGATGGTTCTCAGCTTCTGGTAATTCTGGCCTGACTTCGCTAGAGCTGAGCTAAATTGAGTCCTGGCTATTTTTCTCTCTGTATGTGTTGTAATAATCTCTTCCTCCTCCTGCCTGTCATCTCTCCTTGCAGTCTGTGACCGCTGGGCTCAGCTGCTCCAGAGCCCGTCTGTCACTGTTTCACAGCTCAGTAACTGGCTGGGTGCAGCAGCAGACTGAGGAAATAGGGCAAATCTGAGAAAACTGGTTTATCCGATGAGTTTTAAGGTAATTTACGTCAAATGTAGGTAAGAAAATCCAAGTTACTGTCAGGATAAATCACACAGAAGATACTTTCATCACCAAAACAATTTACCAGGTTTGGGTCATTTTTTGGTAACAAAACTGGGCCTGCCAGCTTCTGACTAAACTGGAAATAATGAACAAATAACCCAAGGGCTGAGCATGGCTATGTGGTGTCTTTCACAGGGATGGAAAGCACAGTTTTTCTTAAAAATATTTTATTTTTATTTTTGACATTTTATATTGACACTTGTTATCCATCTGGATTCAAACTTTTCTCTTAAGAGGGCCAAATGAATGGTGCACCTGAAAAAGGCACTCGTTAACTTTTACAGGTTCCTAAAATTCTCAAAGGAAGAGCACTGACAAAATGGACCCACACAAATGAAGTATAGACCAGTGTCTGAAGCTGCACTGATTATGTTTCCACTGACTATGCAACCCTTTCAGAGCTATAGAAAATCTACGTTCATTAACAATTGCTGACCGAAGTCAAACAACCCCAGCAGGCCAAACTTCAGATGCCAGAAGTCAAACCACAGTAAGACTTGTGAAAGTAAGTACAATACATAGAAAAGGATTTTGAAATGCTGTTTTAGTCAACTTCTCATAGCAGTGAAAATTATGTAACCATTTAAGGAGTCTGAGGTACAGTATGTCAGGTGTTGAAATGCTTAAAAATAAACCACAGCACACTTGTTTTCAGACTGGGAATGGAAGTGCAGAAAAGTGAGTTGCCTTGGCTGGGGAAGCACAGTAGGGTCTAGCAGGTCAGACCATCTCCCAGTTGTCCGAGGCCCAGTGCTGGTGTTAATCAGTAAGTCCTGTTGCTTTCTGTGCAGCATTATGTCTTGTACAAGAGTTGCAGCCTTTTGTCATTTTGCTGCTTTTTCTCAGCTGGGAGTGCTGTAAGAACTTGCTGTTTTGCTCACTAGGTGACAGTTTTCCTTACTTCTCACTAGGAGAGATGAGTTACCAGAAGTGCCCTACGGAGAGAACAGTCCTTGTTGCTGGGAAGTTACACGTTCAAGTGTCCAAGCCCCAAACCACAATGTACTATTTGCTTTAGACAAGTCATGCGATAACGCATTTTTTTCTGTTGTAAGCTGTTAAAAATAAAACAAGGATGCAGAAAATAAATGTTAGAACAGAAGGAGTGCCCTGACTTTCCACATAGCTAGAACAGCAGGGTGGCAGCCCTTGGAGCTGAACAGAATTATAATTCAGGGATTGAATTATTTTTTCCCGGATTTAAAGAAATCATCACACAACTTCACCACCTTTGGAATTTTAATTTTTAAATCAGCTCTGTTCTGATCACCTGTTCTTTGGGTGCTGACAGTGCATAGGAAGCAGCAATACACAACTGTATCTACTTGGATTGTGTCTCATGTTTATCACTTAATTTTTGGTTGGGCTGAAACTGAGCTTACAGTGGGAGTCATATAATTGGGCTTGATCTGCAGATTCTCCAAGGCTGGGGCACTGAGTTCAGTGTAATTCAAGGGAAGTAGGGTGGTTAAGGGCAGCTGATGGTGAGCCAAGACTTCATCTGTATTATGGTACATTTTATGTGGCAGTTACCATCCTGGACAACGATATGCTGAAAGCATTGCTTTCTTCAGCTAAAATTTGGTGATCCAAGCAGCTGCTGAGAAAGACTTATGTCATCTCTGTGCTAGAAATAGGGAAGGAGAGATAGGCAGTGGGAAGGGACATAAAAGATACATTTTTCCCATGATTGAAATGACTCCTCTTTGGGTATTGTAAAAAAAAAGCATGCCTAGTGCTGGTTCCCAGTAATAATACAATACAGTAAAAGGTTGTCAGCAATTTGAATTAGGAAAGATTGTCACTAATCAGGTCCTGTCCCTGGCATAAAACCTGTCTCCTCAGAATAACAGCTGTAAGCAGTAGGTACTGTTTGCTTTGCATACTACAAGTGCACTTCTAGAACCTTCCTACCACCTCCTTGCAGGTTTGTATGAATGCACTTCCAAGGCAAGGGACTGAAAAGCATCTAGCTCCAAAGCAGGCTCCTCAAGGGTTTCATGCTGTTGGAGCAGCTGGAAACCGCCACAGCCACCACTTCTGCTCTGTGGGACGGAGCGTGTCGGTCTGCACAGGGACAGAAAGGACTATCTCCTGTCCCCATAACTCGCATGTGACCCACAGGGCGGATGCTGCAGCCCAGCAGGTGCAGCAGATTCCACCATGTGTTATCTCTAGCCACGGGACTGTCCTGTTTCCAGGAACACTCTTCTGATGGAGGAGATAAGAGCCTGCCAGTAACTTCTCTTTGTGTGAAGGAATAGTGTCTTCATCAAAATGGCTTTGTAATTGCATTAGTTTCTAAGAAGAGCATGAGGAAATCTAGGTACAGCTGCATGTCATATTCTACTTTTTTAATATATTCTTTTTTAGGTAATTGCATCATATTTGCTGTGTAGATGATAAACTAAACGTGCCCAACAGTCCTGCAAAAGCAAATGAGCAAACCTGTTGAATCCAGTAACACACTAGCAGGTGTGGAAGTGGTCACTTTTTCTTGGGGCTGAAAGGATCAGCTTCCAACATTTCAATCTGTGCATCTTTCGAATCTTTTTCTAGATGGATGGATGAGGGACCCTACCGTGTATAGAGTGCATTAGGAGTTCCCCATAATACAACCCAATTCAGCACAGATTTACAGAAACATCCATTTAAAAATAATTGGAAATCAAGTTTTTAAAAATTTCTGTCCTGAATTTTAAGCGTCTGTTTTGTTCTTAGATCTAGATCTCTGACATCTTTTCAGACTGGGACAATGAACACTGGGGCCTGATCCAGTTGGCCTGGAACATTTCTATCAGGCCAAAGTAACTCAGGCCATTGTACCACCCTTCAGTGTTCAGGCAACATTGAGATCTCCAGTATGTAACTAAGTGCATTCAGCATTTCCCTACAGCAACTCTTGCCCTGTGTCAGCCCCCTGAGCCCCCTGGCAACGCTTTCATTGCTCTTGTCATTATCTGTGGAGTCCTCCTGGGAACTGTTGGTGCAGGCAGGCATTAACGGATTAAAGAGAAGAAACACCATTTGTAAATGAGTTCAGATCTGAAAGTTAAAGGAAGGTCATTGTTTCTAGACCACACTCCTGAGCTCCTTCTAGGCAGGCTGTGTTTGGGGTTTCTGGGATTCTGTGATGAGGAAGGCAGAGGATTTGCTGGTGTGTGAGGACGAGTAGCTGTGGGCTTGCAGAACAATTTTAACGGGGGTTAGTGTTGCAAATTGGTGCTTAGGCTGCTTCAACTCTATTGTTGGTTATCACTCCTTATCACTCTCTTTCTCTCTCAGATTTAACTGCTAGTATTGCCTGGGGAACACATCTCCAAGATTCAGTCTGTCCATCACTTTAGCCCCTGGTTGGAGTAGGAATTTGTTACCCTCCTCTATGCTCAACTCTAACACATGAGGTGGGATCTGAGCAGCTTCTGCTGCTTTTGAAAGCAGAAGTTCATCTTGGTTCTGGAAATACTGCACTTGTGGGTGAGCTCTTGCAGTGGATTCTGCAGTCATGTGGAATAACGGGAAGGGCTGGAGAAGGCACAGCCATGAGACTTGCCAAAATGCCTGCCTGCTGTGGAGAGGCAAGCTGGTCCAGGCTTCCAATGGCTGAGAGGTCCCGAGTGCCCAGACATTCACCACATCCCAGAGCTGCTGGAGGAGACCCTACAGTTACTACAGTCTTGACAATCAGCTGGTTCTGCAGAGGGCAGCCACCACCCCCTGCTCAGGCTGCATACAAAAGCTCTGTGTGTTGCAAGAGGACTTCAGACCACCCTTGGGAACCCCTGATGGACAGCTTCCCAGCCTCCTGGCCCCACAGCATCACCCTGAACTCATCATTGCTGCTGGGCCAGAGGCCTTCCATGAATTAGCCTGAAACACGAATGCTTGTTTTCCTCTTGCACTGAATAAGACACTGACAATATTTAATTGTCAATACTCCTCCCCTGAGAGACATGCAATAGCATTGCTCCTCAGGGCATATTCCCCGCTGCTGTATTTAGAACAGCTTGAAAATACCGAATTTTAAAAATAATAATCTTCCCAAAAGTTGCTCACCCACCAGAACTCCTCTGCCAAACTGAAGTTTGAAGAAAGTGAAAGAGGGCAAGTTTATACAGTCTGATGAATGGGCGTTTAAAATGGAACCTGAACATCCTCATTCTTGCAAACGTTTGCAGATAATGGGAAGCAATGGTGATGATGGCATCATGCTCAGAGAGGTCCTGTGTTGTAGGTGCTTATGGTGTTGCTTCTTTTTGCAGGTTATATTAAAGATGAAAATGTCTGTATTCTTTGGTGTTTAAGAATATTTTTCTCCCTCTCACCTTAAGGATGGAAATTTTAAATAAACTACACATCAGTAAGTCTACAATGTTAACTGCAAATCCCTTGCACAAGGAGCTCAGTTATGTTGCTACTCATGAGACTCCGTCTTTATGCTGATGTTATGTCTTAGAGTTATTTCTGAACATTCACCACTAAAGATCAAGGGGACTTTGCTGCTTCTATTTATTTACTTGATTTATTATCAAGTCATTTTTGCTGCTTCTATTCAGTGTTTGTAAAGGAAGGGTCACCTAAGTGGATGACATCAGCTCTGTTCCCAGATTTCATAGAGAGTATTTGCCCTGTGTGTGCACACTAAGACCAAAGTGAATGACAATATTAAATAATTGTATTGACCTACAAATGCTTGCTTTAGAAAATGCAAGGAGGGTGAAATGTCGTGAGGGGATTTTTCTTTACAATTTACAGGAACAGAACTCTTTAGTACTAGTTGTCTTAAATGCCCTGTCAGGGTCTTGAAGCTGGGTGGAATAAGAGTGAAGCTGCATTTGTAAGTGCAGGGGTGGGTTCTGGGTTGCATAGTGTTTGCACTGATCAAATCCTGTGCTTTGAATTTCGTGGCTTTTGTCTGTGTGTTTCTCTATGATTTGACATGAAGTATTTTGCCTAATTCTGTGGCTAAACCATAATTGTAAGGTATTAGGACATCACTGAATCCCCTTCATCATCAGTGATACCCGTGTAATTAAAGGCAGAATTTAATATTTAGATTTTTATAAGGCTATAACAATTACCTTTTACCCAAGCACACAAAATACTGCATCAGGCAAATCTATAACTAGTTAAAAGTAAAACAAAGTGCACTTCTATTATTAACAACATTGCATAAAATTCTTAGTGCCATAGCTAAAAAATCAAAGCCAAGTAACAGTTCAGAGACAGTTGCTGCTATAAAACTTTTGACCTTAGTTACCGAATGTACATGCAAACAAATAAACTAAGCAGACAGAGAAAGTCCCCTAGGAGCAATCATGATTTCCAAAATTCTGGGGGCTTTGAGCCAACCTGTAAAGTTGATGGAATAAAAAGTTTGCCTGTGTATGCCAGCTCAATAATCAGTGCCCTTTTCACTAGCTGAAAGGCTTGTTTGCAGATTTACTTCAACTCAAGATATCTGGTTTTGCATCCTCTCCAGCAAATATTGCTGACTTGAGGCTGCAGGAGTCAGGAAGTGTTTTGCCGAAACATCATGGACAGCACTGTGTATCCAGCAGTGAGAGCTCTGTGGAGGGCTCCAAGTCCCATCATACCAGTTGTGTTCTTTAGTTACAGCTGTCCCTCTTGGATAGCTATTGCTTCATGATGGCTTAAAATACTGCTGTGCTGTATTGTCAAATCTGGGATCCCTTGGATAACTAGTTTGAAATCATTTTCTTCAGTAATGTTAGAGGTCTTTGGTGGTAAGCATTGCTCTTTCAGTGGGTCTCAGGTGTGCCAAGTGAGTTCTCAATATTCCTGTGTTGATCCTTCTGCTTATTGCTGGCCTCTGGCCTTTGCACATCTCACTCAAAGTCCTGAGGATTATCTGGATGAGGGTTTGTATTAGTCTCCATCGTTCAAATCTTCTCACAGTCAGCTGCAATCATGCTCCACTGATAGCAGGAGTGCTCATTATTGAACCTTACATGTGTTTTCTATCTTCAGCATAAATTTTGTTTTGACAACATGCTCAGCCCCAAAGCCCCTGAAGTCCCCTTTTAAACACATATTGGAGGCTTAAACATACTGTCCTCCTTTAACATACTGGGGAATGTACTGGTACATACTGGGAATGGTTTGGGGTAGAGCTTTATAAAGGTGACAACTCCTTCCTAGTGTCTGTGAGGACTGCTAGGACATGTTAAACTTGTTTCCCAGAGCTTGGTTCCCAGCTGGCATTGCCTAACAACTCTGGAAATGGGGCTTTGTATCTCTCAGCCTGAGAGCCCTAAGCTGGGGGAGAATCATAAATCTGCCCCTCAGTTACCTGCCATGCAGCACCTACATGGTGCAGCTGAAATCAGAGCTGTGGTGCCTCAGCCAGCCCTCCTCAGGACATCTGTCAGAGTATGTGTTTGAATAGCTGTATAACATGCTGATCTTATCCATTTCAACACACACCTACTCACAGAATATTGCAATTTGCTTACATAAGTAGACAAAACATTGCCATTTAAAGCTCACTCACACTGCTAAAGCATGGAGAGAATGATTCCCTTACGCAGGTTTTGGTTCAGATGCTGTGTCATTGTGAGGCACAGGCAGTAAAACAGACAAGGGAATATTATGAAACCAGCTCAGCAAAAATGTATTTAGAAGTTTACAGAAGGTCTTCCCACATTCAGGTACATGGAGAATAGTGTGAGGGTGTACAGTGTGAGGCTGCCTCTGGCTCTAGACCCTGAGCACTCATAGTGGGAAAGCAGTGAGATTTGGGGTGACTGTGGCTACGTGCTGCAAGCCACAGAAAGGCACTGGAACCCTAAAGGAGGTGCCAGCAGCAGAGCTAATACAACAGAAGAAAGCATACTACAACCTTTTTTTCTTTTTTCTCTTTTAAGTACAATGGCACTATTACTCTGTGTTTTGGGGCAAATCCTATTGTTCCCTTCGCCCAACTTTTGGGACTACTCCTGGAAGACTAAAGGGATGAGAAAGCTTGGAAAAATAGTCCCAAAGCTTGCAGATAGTTACCAAGTCCTGTAGGCAAACTGGAGAAACAATCTTTGTTCTGGAGCAAGAGCAAAGGGCCACCTTCTGCCCTTTACCAAATGGTGTTTATTTCCTCAGTGGTAATCTGCATTAAACTTTTTCACAAGCTATTTTTGAGGGCAGTCACCCCACCAAGCTTGGATGCAGGAGTCCTGCAAACTAAACTTTGAAACACCAGATTGCTGTAACTAAAGGTTAAAGTATTACTCATAAGAATGGCCCTCTGCCTTCACAAAAAGGCCACACAAAGCAACCTACATTTTGTCCACCTAGTAAGATACACTTGGAGCTTACATCTATAAGCCTTTAATCTCATGTGTGTCTCCACTAGCTGTGCTGAGACTTGTTTGGGCTGTATAAACTTTCCAGACCACTGTCCTTGTATATTTGTGTGAGATGTCTTGCACACCTACAGAGATGTATATAAAAAATAAATCCTAATCCTCATCAATAATCAAAGAAGGGAGCAGCTGCAGTCTGTACTTTGGCTGACCCTGGCCCAAGCAAGCTGAAGAGGAGGAAACAAAAGCCCTGTATAGGACACTGCAGAGCAGTAGGCAAGTGTCTCAGTTCCTCTCTTAAATGCCCTGTGTGCTTGCAATGCTACAAAAACCTAGAGGGTTTTTCACCCCATCAGTAACAGGGTGTTGCACCTCATTCTGCACATCCTGGTGGCTTGTGCAGCCTGTGAAGGGCTGCAGCAAAGTGTGTGTGTGGGGGGTCAGTCCCAGGCCAGGAGGGAGGCACTGGGACTGTCTCTGGCCCAGGAGGGGAAGAGGCAGGATGAGTCCAGGAGTGTACCCACAACCTGACACAGCTCCAGGGGTGTGAGTGTCCCTTCTTTCATATGGGCATTACTTTGTGGAAGCCAAACTTCCTCTATGGCCATTTCCACAGGCAGCTCTCAGTGATGCTGCAGTTCTCAGGATGACACAAGGTATGAATTTGCTGTATTTTGTCTTCACTGCCTGCCAGTCTTTGTTTTCAGTCCTTGCAGGGATAGTGGATATGCACAATTTCACATGTTCCACCACAGCTGAATTTCCCATACAAATCCCCACTTTACAGCTCTCCTGTGCTCCCAAAGATGAGAAATTATGTTCTTGCCAGTTTAACCCCAGTTTAACTCATCATAATCTGAGTTTTGGAGAGAATTAATAAATCCCAGTGCATGTTTCCTGGGAAGGAATTCTGTTCTGTTTTCAAGGCAATGATGCAATTTCACTGATGGAGTGAGAATAACTTTCCCTTCAGTCCACACCTTGGGTTCTACTTTAGTTATATAGAACAAGTTAAATATTCCCAAAAAGACCAACAGAAAGGCAGTAATTTTCTTTCTTTCTTTCCTTTTCCTATCATTCTTAAATCTTCCCTGTTCTCCCTTTCAGCTTTTAAAACCAGAAAACTGCTTCATTTTAAAACTTCAATCCTTCCATCAGACCTGGTCTGGCAGATACCTGCCTGTCTTCTTTCTGCCTGTGCAGTGACAATAATGCAATGCTGAGTGTTCATGGCAGCAGCAGCTGACGGGGGACCAGCTGACAGGACTGGCTGAATGAGCAGCATGAGGAGCACAAATCAGCCCTGTTACTTTGCTGCCTGACTCAAGCATCATTTTAAAATCTTTGCCTTGTCTCCAAGCGAGTGTGCAGTTAACATCTGTCCTGCAGCACAGCCTTTCTAGCAAGGAATGGCTACATTTGTAGAGAGTTTCAAAGTTTACCAAGTTTTCTTTCCCCCTCTCTTTACCATTCTTCCCAGAGTTCTTGTTTTCTTTTCCCCCCTAGATAGGGGTCAGTTCCACAATGGCCTCCTAAGGTTGCACCCAAATTGCCACAGATCAAAATCCACGGGCAATCCATCTTCAGGCAAACTGATTTTATTTTTTAAAATTGAAATTCTTGCTCTGGAGCTGCTTCTCAAAGACTTCAGGCAGTGGTTATAGGAGAAAGCAGGTAACTTGTCACTTTGATCAGGGAAGCAGTTCACCAGTAGTGGTTTGCACTGTTTTGGTTTTTTTGAGGTGTTTTTTTTTGTTTTTTTTTGGTCTGAACATGCTTGTTAAATTTCTGTAATTTGCTATTAAATCTAGAAAACTATTTTGTAAATGCATAAACACTACATGAAATCTCATGTGCTGTGGATTGTTGTTAGAGCCTTTGTAGGATGACTTTGTTTTCTATAATGTTTTTTAATCTGATCTGTGGACTAGCTCTGACTTCAGGATAAGAATTCACAGTTGAAACTCATTTAGAAATTCAATGTAACTTTTTTGTTGGTTTTGTAGAAAATGTTGTCCATGATATCTTTTGAAGCAGAGTCTTCCAGTCTTCTAGCCTAAACCAGCTTTTAAAGGGCCTAATCAGATTGTGCCTTAGCTGAGGCAAAAATTCTCCTTTTAAATTGAAGCTTTCAGTGTTTTAATTGACCTGGTACAGGTTTGTGTGTAGATGACTGCAAAGTAAAAGTACAAGACAGGATGTCTACCACTTCTATGTGCATACCATCACTGGTAGTTTGGGTTGCACAGGAATAGATCTTTAAAAGCATGTCTGATTTTTACTTTCAATCTTCTTATATTTTGTTTTTCCTCTTTACATGCCCATTCAAGCTAATAACTTTAAAAGAAAAAAATAAAAGGGCTTTGCATGAAGTAACAAAGCTGGACAGCCAGCGTGCCTTGGAGAGGCCACTGGGTTGCACCCCAAAGCTCAGAGAGTTCAAATAATAAGAAATTAATTTAAATGGAAAATACATTCCAAAATGCTGAGGTGGAAGGAGTTATTTGGACTGAGTTATGGGGACAGCTTCATCTGGTGGGTGAGTGCTACCAATAAAAATGCTCACAACATATATTTCTACCAGGAGGAAATCCATGTTGTTGTTTGTGTCCGTCCTGTCATTGCATTTAATGGTTAGGCTGGTGAATAAGTGCATTTTTGTGGCATTAGAGCTCACGAAAACCATAACTGAATGTTTGGTGATTTGTTAGAAGTAGGTTTCAAAGTGAGTGGAATGGAAATTAGGGTGGCAATGGGACTTAGAATCTTACATTGTATGTCTCACTTTGGATGGGTCCCTGGGAATGTATAATGCTAAATGCATCAGTGACAGATGAGCACTAAATAATAACATTAATTTGCCCAACCTCTAAAAGCTCAAATCTGCAAATCTAATTTCCTATAGAAGTTTTCACTATTGTTTACAGCTGCACTGTGAAGCATATATGGATGTACAACAGGAGAGTCATCTGGCCTTAAATGCAGTTGGTTTTTTGGCTCAGGAGTGTAATAAAACTGTCAGCCAAACTCTGCCATTGAACACCAAGTTATCCATACTTTTGAAAGGAGCTTGTCAGTGATTTCCAGTAAAAAGTCCTGGAGGTCTAATAATTGTAAAAATGCTGAAAGAGAATTTTCACTCTCATTGGGAGTCAGAAATGGGTTGTATGTTAGGGGGCTACAAACCAGGTGTGCTTGAACTGCATAGAACAGCTCCTCTGCTGTGCATACTGTTGGCCTTGCCACCCCAGCCCACTCCACCCCATCCCACCCCATCCTATCCCATCCCACTCCATCCTATCCCATCTCATCCCACCTCACCCCANCCCCATCCCACCCATTCCATCCCATCCTATCCCATTCCATCCCATCCCATCCCACCCCACCCCACCCCAGGCTCCCTCAGGTACCTGGGAAATGGGTGATGGATGCACCCCCAAGGACAACTTTCCAGAGGAAAGAAGACACTGCAGTCTCACACATCTCAGGCAAGTGTGGTAGACACTGAGCTACTGAAGGGAAGAACAGATGCTGCCCATGCCTGGTTTGGGAGAAAGGGCTGATGCTGTTACAGTACCAGCCTGCAGACAAGGATGTGGGTAGTGGACACTGTCTTTGCAGCCCAGAGGAAAACATGTAGCAAGGTAGGGGTAAAGATATTATCTTTCTTCTTGGCTTTTACTATAGGTTATTCTAGATGGTTGGCTTTCCTGCACACTTGTTCTTTCTTCGTGTCTGCGTCTCAAGAGGCATTTTACAGCAACATGTACTCAGGGTTGCAGGTTTTCTTGGTTGCTCAAGCTCTTAAAAGTCAGCATTACAATATTCTTTTGTGGATCTAATCCTTGGAGGTGTGAGTCTTGTTTGCAAAAGTGATTTAAATGATCAAGTGCATAAGAGTACTCTAAACCACCAGAAAAAATATTTCTTGCCATAAGACCTTGTGAGTGCCTGTAGCAGAATTTCATCAGGAGAGGTAAGAGTATCCCCTATGCCACAGAGCTTAGTTCCAGCAAAGAAGACAACAGGGACTCAAGATATCACACAAGGAAATCTGAATTTATTTTATTTATTTGTACTTATTTTCTTTTTTTCTACATCTGACTGCCTCTCAAAAATTTAAGGGCATCATTTAGAAAGATTTTAGAAGTACCAGTGTTAGAAGTATCAGTGTTAGAAATTCCAGTTAACAGTCATTGCTATTTTCACATGCTTCTCAATGAATCCTCAAAACCTCTTCATACTATTCACTCAGCCAAAAGATTTTAAACTCGACCAAAGAGCTTATGAAGGAAGCAAATGCCTTCAGAAGAGGCTGAGCCCCAGAAGTGTCAGCTGTGATTCATTAGTGTCGTAGAGACACATAATCGAGCTGATGAGGACAGGGAAAGTTTCCATAACAGCAACAGTACTAAAATGAGACTGGAAGAGTTGTCATCATTGTTTGAAATGATGTTTGTTTGAAACAGACACAACCCCTAAGCAGATCACTATTATTTTCTAGACCCAATGTAGTGCTCGAGGCATTGTGAGACTCACAAAGCCCCTCAGCCATCTCTTTCCCTTCAATTTTTCCATCATTGTGGAATTTAAATAGCTTGTTCTTCTCAGACAATAGATTTGTCTTTCTTCCACCAAAACTGTATTTATTTTAAATTACATTTCTGCTTAAACAGAAGGATCTTGATTCAAAAAGGGCAGCAGTCAAGTTTTCTTTACCAGATGTCGTGGTTTAGGAACAGTACTCCCAAATTTATTGCTCCCACTGAGGCTCTCCAAACCATGCACCATTCACTCGCTTTCCCCTCTTCCCCTCCCCCTGCAGCAGGCCGGAGAGGACAACTGGAGGCACAAGAAATGAAGATCCCAATTTAGATAAGAACAATTTACTGGAAACAGCAATGAGATAAAAAACTAAACAGCAACAATATTAATGACAGAGGGTACAAGAAAAGAGATATTATTGCTCACTGTGGAAACCTCTGGCAATAGACAATAACTCCCTGAGTACTCCCTCTGGCCTGGGACCAGTGTTCCCCCACTGTTCCATTCACCTTGCTGGCTTGACTGGAAGGAACTTCTCCCCCAAAGAAACTTCCTTCCCTTGCCCCCAGCAATGATGTGAGGTGGTATAGAATAACCTCTGTGTCCTGTCCATGCCCTGTCCTGCCTAGTGTAAAAAATTAACCCTGTCCCAGCTGGAACCAGGACACCAGACAAAGTAGAATTTTTCTTCAAGAATTAAACTGACTAAATTTTGAATGTTTGCATAATAGCCAGAATTGCTTTGCTTGCATTCAGAGGAAATCCAGTAATTTCAGGAACAAAGGAGCTTAAATCTATTTGTCTGTCTGTGTGTCTGTCTGTGTGTCTGTCTATGTATGTATGTATGTATGTATGTATGTATCTATCTATCTATCTATCTATCTATCTATCTATCTATCTATCTATCTATCTATCTAAATTACAAAGGATTTTCCAGCCACAGCATAATGGCCACAGCCTTTAAGATTATCTTTGGCTGCAGAAACAAGGCACAGTTTAGTGGCAGGCTCATAAAGAACATGCTCCTCAATCTGGAAGTGTTAATCTTACTTGAGATACACCGGTGAGTCAGCTGGGAACTACTCAAAGTCTTTTTAAAGTGCTAATTGCATACATTCTGTTGATGTTGTTTCTGACAAGGAAAAGGCTGGAAACACTTTGTTGAGTTAGGCATTGTGCTGAATTGAGTTAAAGTCAAGACAGTGGTCCAGTATCTCTGTGTTGGCTAATGCAGGGGGTAGAGAACTCGGCTGTGTGTGCTTTACAGCCAGCAGCCTGTGGTTTATGCCCCACAAGCTGCAGATCAACCTTGTTTCTGTTTGAGGCAAGCCCCAGCAAATTCAGGCTTGCAGGATTTCTTTGTGTGGTGTGCAGCTCCAACCTGCTGAGTCCTGTTTGGGTGTTCAGGCTCATGTGAACTAGGAAGTGTCCAACTGATGTCAAAACATTAAAAAAAATGCTTTTGGAATCTGATCCAAAGTTTACTGAAGCCAAGCCTAGAGCCTCATGACTTCAAACCTTTTGGTCAGGTGGGTCTTCTGTAGCATAACCAATGACTCTCACCTCCCCTGTGTGCATGTCTGAATGCATTTCTCTCACCTTAGATGACTAGGAAAGATCTTCCCAAGGCAGTCTCCTGAGCTGTGAAGGACTGCAGCAGATTTTCCCTTTTCTGTTACTTTTGTGGTGACCACCATCCAAGAGGATCACGCCACAAACAATCCATTAAAACAGGCTGAGGGCACCTGAACTCAGTGCTACCTGGAGGAGCACGTTGAGAGCAAGACCCTAAAGTCTCCAGAGCTGGTAGCACAGTGCTACCTAGACACAGGGTGAACATAAAAGGAACAGACACTTTCACTAACAAGTGTAGAGTGAAGGTGCTGACTCCACCTGTTCATTGTGAATTGGAGCAAATGACGTGTGTGACAACATGGAAGAGTGTTTGAAAAGGGGCTTAATGCTGCTCCTCTGAGGTGGCTGCTGTCAAAGTTTAGGTACTTGTAACTAATCTCTCATTTCTTAAGTCTTTTACTTTCAAGCACGCTTGTTGGCGAATGCTCTGAGTGAGTTATCTTGGGAGAGGTTGGTATCTGTGCCACCTTCCCCTCCAACAGCGCAGCTCTGCCCTGCAGGCCTGTGGTTAAGTTCTGCAATCTGGTCCTGTATGAAATACTCTGCTCTTTAGGTTTGTGGTGCAGCAACTTGAGCAATCCCAGCTATGTGCCACTTGTCATGTGGCACTGCAAAGTAGGAGCACACTTTCCTGCAGTTATTCGTTTTCTCCTGCATCATACAAAATGGGCCAGATCTGCCACTGGAATTTGGTGTTTTCAGGCTCGCTGATGCTGAGAGGCAATTCTTGAGGGGCAAATGTATCACATGAGGGAAAACATTTTGTGCCTCCAGCAGTACTTCAAAGACATTCTTCATGTATTTAATATGCTGCCAGGATACATGGGAACACCTGTTATATATATTGAGTGGAGGAGTTTTCTCCAGAAATGGGGCTTTTCTCTACTGCCTTTTTCAGTCAGTCTTTAAATAAAATAATTATTTTTGTACCTGCCTATCTAATTTTGAGATACTGATTATGTTGCACTCTAGAAGAGATCTGAATGAAACTGTATATTGATTTACTCCTTGCTTAAAATTACATATTAATTCAACCAGATATGATTAGAGGAGAGGAGTGAATATTTCTGTATAATCTTTGTCAGTTGATTATGAAGCGTTAATGTTTGTTGCTTTGCTCCTCTCCGATCTGCAAAGAGAAGGTTAGGAAATATCTTTGGTCTCATCTTTCCTGTTATGATAAATAACTGATCTGTGGTCAGAGCTGTAAAGTTCATAACCTACCCAGAAAAAACTTAGGAACAAACCACTGCTGCTGCAACATTATGTAAAGTGGAAAACCTATTTTCCTGGGGAGGGGTGCTGCTTAAAGATGATTTCACAAAAGAGGAAGTTCTTGCTGTTTATCCTGCTTGATCCAAATGTGCAACATTTCCTGTGGCCAGATCTGCAGCAAAATCAAAGGGGGTAGCCATTTGCTGTGGTCTATTGCTTCCTATAGCGTACCCTTATGAGAGAGGAAGAAAACTACCATTTGTTATAAAACTATCCCAACCTCCCTTTCCTGATTAATCAATTTGAAAAAATGATGCATTGGTAATAACCCCACAATGTCTGACTGATAATCTGTTTTTCACATCTCTCTGGCAGAACCACTGTCTATTTTAGGGTGACACAAAGCCATTTGACATATTTTGCAAGATGGAATTTATCCTCAAGACTTTGCAAACACAGAGGGTAGACAGCTGATAAAATCTCTGCTTGCAGGAGATCATCAAGTGTTTGATTGTGCAAAATAGCTAAATCTTGGGGTTTAGAAAATCAACGTGACAGTTTAGAAATTAGGACCCTTGTTAATAATCAACATGTATGACCAGTTCTTGCTGTTCTGACACAGGCACATCATCACTATTGAAAGTGGGAATTTTGCATGTTCAGGTATTGTGTTACCTTAATTCCTGTGTATTTTGATTATCCTGGAAGGAGCTTAGAGGCTCTGTGGTAGGCAGTTTATAAAAGCAGAGCACAAAGGAAAGAAGCCAGGCAGACTTCAGGCCTTCCATCACACGCAGACAGGCACGAATGCCAGCAAAGCCACTGGCAGAGGTTGTGTCATCCATGGCCAAAGGTTAGTGCATTGACTAACACTGAGAACATTCTCAGGCCCGAGAGTACACACATTCCTCATCCAAACTGCTGCAGGGACTTCATTTAGCTGCACACAAATATTTGCCAGTTACTTAGAGAAAGTCCACGGCAGATGGAGAAGGCTATACAGTCTTTCAGGTGTGCACACAGTGCTGCCACACCCCCACAAAATTATACTGAGAGAAAATTATTTAGGTTACAAGGTCAAACACAGAGCAGATAGCAAATGCCATAATTCAGATTACCTGCACAACTTTGTTTCAAGTGCCCAGTGTATCTGAATAGAATTACAGTCTTTGATTGCACCCTATGCAATTTTTCTGTGATGGCTCCTACCTGGGCTAAGTAGTATTTGGCAAGCCTGGAAAACGCAGAGTTCTCTCTAAGTGGACTTACTGAAATACCTCTACAGAGTTTTCCAAGGAAACAAGCTATGCTCAGTGCAGCAGGGAGGTGGCTTTCTCCTTTCTTTGGGACTGAGGTAGGTGCCTGATGAGGAGGAGTTTCTTGAAAAAGTCTGTGTGTGCACCCACAGCCACATGCAGGGAATGCAGTTCTTCTCGTTTTCTTAAGCACTGTGGTAACTGTTCCTCCTGAATCCTTTGGTATGGTAACTGGCACCCTTAAATATTGAAATGATTGATGAATCAGTTGCCAGCTAGAATTCTGGGTGGGTAATGCAGCAGACAGAGGCAGGATTCCTGCATTCTACTTGTGTCTGACTCAGTGTGTGATCTCCAACAGCAAATGTAAGTCAGATCAGGGCATGCTCTGATCTGTCACGGAAGGTTGTTATGAGATTAATGAATGTTTGTCAAAGCTGGCATAGTCAATACTGCAAAACACAGGCACAAGTAACTCTCTGGTCTTGAGTCACATTTCACCAGGAACAGGCTGACAGAATTAACAAGGATGCTGCAGTGCAAGGCAATGCTATTATTAGTCTAATGGGAATATTTGTTCTTTCTCAGTACAGAGCTTGTGATGGTGTTTTCTGCTCTCCCTTTCACTTAATTGGCCAATGCCATCCATAGTTACCTGAAATCACTCATGGAACCCACATACCCTTTCAGCTGCATCCTTCAGAATTCCCCCATCCTTGCCACTGGGTCTGCATCCCTGCTCCACCTCTCACACAGCAAGGGACAGACCCAAATAATCGAAGGACAGAAATACATGCACATGCACCAGCTACTTTGCACTAGTTCCAATTCTTTTGGCACTGGTCAGATTTACTGAACAACTTACAGGACTCGAACCACATTTCTGACATTTCCTGGGGCATCAGACTGGCTGCCGCTGTGCAGAACAATGGGCTAATCAGCGCGGGCACAGTGGGGCTGTCTGCTCCGCCTGCAAGGGTGTCTGCTGCCTGGGGTGGCTCGGATTCCTTGGGAGAGCCCCACACAGGCAGAGCAGCCCAGCACAGGGAGCTGCCTCACAGCTCCCCATCAATGGGCCTGCAGCAGCCAGGGGAAGGTAGCACTGCTGTCTTCATCCTTGGATCCTCAAGAGTTCCAAGGAGGAAAACAGAAGAAAATGCTCTTTATAGTATACTGGTACTGGGAAGAGACTTAAAGATAGAATTTCGTCATGAAATGAGTGTGCAGAGCATCCTTTAGTTGGCTTATGTGCATCCTTTACTCCTAAAATTCAGGTGCCAACTTCCTGCCAGAAATCAATATTCTCATTCTGAATATATCAGAATGCTGAGAGCAAGGATCTGAAAAGTGGTTATGTTTTGCAAATTATCAAAGAAAACTGCATCTGAGTTTCATTAAGATGTTGATTCTTCATATTAAAATATTTTTCTTATATAACTATCTCCCCTGCCTCCTTCTTTGGTAAAATGTTTTCGAATAAAACCAAAACATTAAATTCCCAAATTGTTAGCATGCAAGTTCTGAAATATTAAGACATTAAAATATATTAGAAGTCATGAAAAATTATGTAAAATATTCTTATAATCAAAACTAGTCCAGAACTTAGTCTGTTCTCCTTATGAATCCCAGTAAAAATGAGATGTTTCTGTATGTTGTTTCTCCGTCTTCCTCCCGCACTGTTTTTGTTGAAAAGTTGTTCACCACAATAATTTGGGTACCTATTTTACAGCAGCTAACTCATCAGTTGGAAATTAGTCAGAGGTTAGGAAACATTGTGAAGTTATCAAACAACTGGCATGTTAGGATGAAATCAGTTAATCTGTAGCCTCACAGGATAGAAAGAGGAAATGTAATTGCAAAACTGAACTGTGTTTTAAAGTCATTTTCACTTAGAAAGTCCTTCAGATAATTCTATAATTAACATAGGACATGTAATGGGGGGAACAATACCTGACACAAGAGGAACTTGGTGAATGTTTTCATTCACAAGAAGGATTTAGTTGCCAAGGCAGAGCAATCTGCCGAAACAAAAACTTCTTGAGTAACAAGCCATAGTTGACAGTGTCAGGGCATCAGACACCTGGCCCTTGGCATGGTGGCACTGCCCAGACAGCTGCTTGTGCTCATCACCACAGAGCACACGTGGTCAGGCAGGGGCAAACTGCAGTCACCGCATGGTAGGCAAGGCTTGCTCCAGCCAGGCAGCTGAGTGCATTTGCCTCATTCTCGAAATACCTGTCAGCACAATTACTGCCTCAGTCAGATCACTGAATTAAAACCAATTCGGTTTATCACACATGTTGATGTTTATACAGTACCTGTCATCACTCACTTAAGTGGATAAGAATATGGATGGAGATTAATTCCTGCTCTGTTTTTTGTCTTGAAATATAAACAGGGTTTTTTAACTACTAATTCCTGAAGTGTGACGCTTTGTAAAAGATCTCCCTAAATCGTAACAACAGTTACTGGTGCTTAGTTCAGGATTGATTTTCTCCATCATTATTTATACAATGAGCATTGCTTCAGTGATTTCATCTCTGCTGAGGAAATTCAATTAAGAATCCAAGCGTTCAAAATCCATGTTCTAATGCTGAATTGTGTAAATAAAAGATCACAAAAGAAAAGATGGGATCACGATTCTTTAGCAAGGTAAGAAAACCACATCGGATTTCTTTTCTCAGTTCCGAACACTTCTTCAGAAATTCCCTGCCTATGGTTTTTGAGTACAAATCTGCAGCTCAGATAAACTGGTATGGGAAAATTTTTGTAGAAAATGTATTTTTATTGGGTAAAAAAGAAAAAAAAGATAAATCTGTAAATGGAAATATGGAAAATAATTAATTTGTCTGAAGGATGATAAAAATAATTTTCAATCTCAGCACTCATAACACAAACTTGGAATAAAAGATGTGCTAATGGATATGAGATGAAGACTGAGCAGTTCTGGGAAGGGGACAGTGCAGCAGCACCTCCATGAGCAATAGATGATACATGAGGTTCTATCACACCAATGCATGGGCTGAGATTTCCAAGCCAGATGCTTTAATAAAACCTTCTGATCCCTCAGCTGTGAAGAATGTCTATAAATGCCCAGTTCAGGCTCCAGATCATCACCCTAAAGACACAGATCTGGGATTCAGAGCTGCAGTTGTAATCAGGCAGCCACAGAGCTAGAGCCATCCTTTTGAGCCATGTCTGAACAATACCTCTGTTTTCCATCTCCTGGCAGAGATGAAAAAATGTTGATGGGATAACCCTTCAAGTCTAGTTTCCAGCTTCTGCAGTCAACTATGTCTTCTAATTCTGCTCACAAGTGAGATGAATTTTTTGCTTCCCTCTTTTCTTACTAGAATCCCGTTCCAGCTCTCATCCTCTCGTGACCAGAAGTTTCCTTCAATTTCTAGCTCAAATATAACAATGGATATGTCATACCTGGTTTTCTTTACCTCTCTTCTAGTTTTGACAGCTCTTGTAGTACTGTCTCCTTAGGGTACCAACAGGGAGCAGTAGCTTTAATTTAGCCAGGATCAAAAAAGAGGGAAAAGAGAATATATTCAGAATCAGGCCATTTTCTCCTCCTCACCACTAAGCTTCAGCCATTTGCAAAATGCCATCAGCTCTGCCAGCTACACCATCTCCTGCTCTCCAGAAGTGGTGGGGATCCAGGTTTGCTGAGAGGGTGCTATTTCCTGCTGGTGAAACATTCCAGTGGGGTACTCTCAAACAGTCTCCTCTTAAACTACTTGTATCAATAAATTCCAATCAGCAAATGCCAACTGCATCCCGCTGTGAGTGCATTTGCTCCTGCTTGAGTGCTCCACGTGCTGCCAGAGCTACCAGTGGAAAGGCAGTGTCTGCTGCTGCATCAGCCATCCTTCCAGAGCTGTTCACCAGCACAGCCACTCATTCAAACCCTGAGGAGGTGTGTTTCCAGCTTAACAGAAACCAGATGTTGTGTATTCACTGTATAATTGCACAGCTGAAAAGAGGTTAAAAAGTGGCCAGATAGTGCTGAGCAGTAACCACGGGAAAGTGTTCTGTCAAATCTCTGCAGGTCAGGCTGGACACAGCCACTCAGTGCATGGCCATTTGGGGTGGTTATCCTTCCTTCTGACTCACCTGTGAATCTCCTGAGGGATCTGTACAGTATGGCCCTGCAAGATGTGACTTGACTCTCCAGGTGAGCTGCAGAGGCCCCACACCTGTGTGCCCACCTGGCCACAGCTGGCACCGAGCCCGGGTGGCACATGACCATCGGCAGTGCAGCGAGCACAGGTGTGAGCTTTGGGCACAACTAGTTCTGCCAAGCAAACCCCTCCCAGCGCTCTGGTCATCATCTAACTTTTATTTTTATGTTTTCAACTCATGCATCTGTCTGCATGTCCGGTGGGCCACATTTTGTAAACACACAAATGGTATCAGATCTCTGTTTGGATGTGTGTGGCTGTGCAGCCAAAATAACAGTTTGTCACCATGAGCCATTGCTGGTGGGATCATTACTGATCTAACATTATTGGGTAAACAGCATTTTTGATTACAAGATTTTCAGTCTCTCAAAGATTAGAGTTTCAAGAACAGGAATAGTTATTCAGTATTTGATATTCAGCCAAGACCAGTTGAATTTTCACTAAAGAAATAAAGCCAGCTAACACTAAGCAGGGATACTTTTAAAACATAGCCAGATAACTCAAAACCTTTACCACTCCTGAAGTGCAGATAATTTATGATTTGAAACCTCATGCTATCACCACAGGACCCAGCAAAAAAGTTCAAGGGATACATCATTTTTTCTGTTAGAAGCAGTATAAAGTTACTCTTCCTGCTCATGATGCTCTGATGTTTGTTAGCCATCCAGATAATTCCATTAAATCTTTGCTTGAACTTGTTGACAAAGTTGTTTCAGTATCTTCCTGTAATACTGATGGAACAGAGTCGGGGTTTATGCTAGTGAATGGTCTTTGTTCACTGCTGGTAATGAACTATTTAATTCTTAACTGGAAGCCCAAGGGTTTCACACCCTCAAGGTATACACTCAGTGCAACTGCTAAATTTAAAGATTAGAATTCCCAGAATTATAAGGAAGTGTCAGCAGATTGATTTCCTTTAAATTTATCTTGGTAGGGGACACTGCCAGCTAATAAGATCATATTTGTTCCAAAAAACAATTATATATTGAACAAGTTGCCAGTTGCTATAAATCCTGGAACTTTTCAAGAGACTGCTCCATTACTGGCAATGTTTTTGTGGAAAAATGAGAACCACAACACTGGCATTAGGAAAATCCTGGAAATTGATAAAAGCGAGCTTTTGTTTGGAGGCAGAGTATCCTTTTGGTTCTCACCTCCTGAAACTGAAAGGGGCCCTGTGTGGTTTTACCCAGAGGAAGCTCAAGCCCAGCCTTGTTTATTAAATTTGAGCTACAATGTTATCTCCCCTGAAGAATCAGGTTCCACGCTGGCATGATTCACCCCAGATGGAGCCAAAGGGCTTGCTGCTGGCCTGACTGGGTGGAACTCTGTTTGTGATGACATAGCAGGGAGTGAATCTGCCCCTGTCTTCCAGAGTTTCACATCCACAAGGATAGAACATGTATAAATGTGTCCTGATGGCAGTGCAGTCTCCACTGGCAGCAGCAGCCCTGGCATCAGCCCTGACCCTCCGAGGTGCCCCGTGGGTACAAGGGGAAGGACTGTGCAAAGGGCAGGGACAGCCCAGGCTCTTGCAGCTCACTCTCTCTGCTTCACTTCTCTGCTTCCAAGAAGCCCCTTTTCCAGCCTGTGGGAGATGCAGAAATGCTTCCTAGAAAGGTATCTGGGGGGGCACTCGATAATAGTAATTAAAGAAAAACTGGTTATGCTCTGAGACTACATAAACTGCATTCCCAGTCCTTGAACATGCCTGTGACATGACTGTCTTGGAAGCTGATGAACTATGAGAAATCTCCTTATTTTCCCATTGCACCACATATGTATTCGGAGCATGTCCTCCCACAGGTGAAAACTGCCTTTTACTTCCATGTGTAGAAGAATGCTCAGAATACAGGAAAATAAAAAAACAATAAATATGCTAACAAGCTTGTTAGAACTGTGAGAAGAAATCCAAAATAGCAGAATAGTTACTTGATAAAATTCTTGGTGTCTCTGGGATGACCTTATGCTTTCATGTGCTGGTTGTGCCTTTCATGGTAACCTGGTTGTCTCATAACCAGTTCCAGATCAGGGAAAAATCCTGGCTTCATTGAAGTGAATGGGAATTTTGTTGCACACAGAATCTTATCCCCAGATTTTCAAATAAGAGGAGATGAAAATTTGGCTCTCATCTTTCCCTTGGGATTCTTGAATTAGTGGTTTAACTTCCAAAAGCTCTAACACCCACAGATTTCAATAGGAGCTGCTGGAGTTCTGTGAAAAAAAGGTTATTCATTTCCAACACTAAATATGGATGGCAGAATCTTAAAATTAGGCTCCTATTTCTGAATATCTTGGCCGAAACCTTTATTAATACCACACTACCATGTGTCCTGCATCTATTAGAAAACATAACAGCATTCAGATCCACATCTGCTGTATTCTCTAAATGTGGGAAACAAAAATGGTTTTTAATCAGATTTAGATGAAAAGCTGTCTCTGAAATAATAATAGACAGTTAGGGATAGTCCATAACTGACTTTTACCTAACTGACCAACTAATTTGCCATTAGTTAAAATATTCCCACACAGCACATAGGACCAGTGGTGTGTGTGTACACTGTTCCCAGAGAGCTCTGGTAATTGCAGTAATTTCAGCAATTTCCAATTTTAGACGAAGTAACTGATCCCAAGTTGATACCTAAACTAATTCTTACTGACAGTGTTGTAGGTTTGAAATGTTTTCTACTATGCCAATAGCACAGACTAGCTGTGCAGTTACAGATGTACCTGTCACTTCTGTACTGTCACTTCTGTATTTATGTTATTAACACAGTAGTTTTTAAAAGTGCATTATGTAGGGCAGCCTCTGCCTCCATCAAAAAAAAAAAACAAGAAAAGAAAAGAAAAAAATGAAAGAGAGTTTGATATGTTGTTAAAATCAGCATTAAGTCAGATCTCCTCTGATATAATATCACTACAATTAACCAGCAAAACAGGGCTGGTTCTGACCTGAATTTGAATGGGAAACCTGTTGGTGTACTGTAAATGCTGGGGGAAGTGATAATACTAGTTCTGTAAGTGACTTGAATCAGTAGCCCCACACTGGTTTTTCATTGCATTGGGTTATTGAGGGTAATGCCTGAATTTGTAATAAAAATTCTATGGGACATTTTGCAGAAGAATTAATCCAGCTGGTTTAGGTGGACTTCCATTTGGCTATGCTCTGCTTATCTCTCTAGAAACAGCAAGAGTTAGGGTTGCAAAATGTTTTCCATTACAATCCTTGCTTTTAGAAGGCTTCTAATTTCCTGAACTGTGTAATTCTGATTGCTGAAACTTCTTGAGTTCAGCTTCTGTTGTACAGTGGGGTTCAGCACTGTCTGTGCTATGGTTGAGCAAGATCTCTTCAGCCACTTCTGCATGTGGGAGAGGAACTTTTTACACATTCCCCAGCATAAATTGAACCATGAATTTGAATTGTTGTGAAGAGAGCTCTGGTAAAAATGTTCCTCCCCCTAAAACCTCTGAAGTGTGAAGTTTAAAACCTGGCACAAACAAGACAGTTGTGGATAAATGATTATTAGAGCCAGCTCTTTATACCTCTCAGTTCATATTTGCATGGACAGCAACCCTGTGGACATCACAGGACGTGTTGGTAATACAAGATGCCTCAGAATTTAAAAGGACTATTGGAGTCCAGAAAGGTAAAGGAGGCAGAAGCCACCTTGAGTTTCTGCTGCCTTGTAAGCATGTCCTCTTAACAGTAATACTGCAAAGTAGTACCAGGACACTGTCTCCTACATCCCTAGGAAGCAAGAGACAGGGGCAGTGAGAAGGAAACCACACAAAAGCCTTGTTGCATTGCTACATCAGCTTTCTGCATTTTATTGCTGTAGGCAGGGTCTGGCTCCTCATCTGCTTTTCGTCAAGGCTGAACCCTGTGGTACTCTTGTATGTTTGGGCCATTTAAGGCTACCATAATAAAAACAATAATAAATAACAAATAAGCAACTGGAGTCTAAAGCTGTAGGATGGATTCCTTCCAGAATCCAATGGAGTGAGTGGTAAAGAAAGCCCCAGTGGAGCAGCAGAGCCCTGGTTGCTGGTCCAAAAGGCCAGACGTGTCTGCAGGACTGTTGTGGGGCACACTGAGCACACCACAATGCTGTGTGGGTGGTGCTCAGCAGCAGTGGCTCAAATCAGGATCAGACCACAGCTCAGAGCCAGCTGCCTCACGTCACTACGTGCCCCCACTTCCTAGCCATATTCAAGAGATGTTATCTCCTTAAGCCTTCTTTCATAACACTCGAACTTCTTTCATTTTCTACCTTGTCCCTGGCTTGCAGGAAACTCCCAGTGTTGCTGGGGGTATTCCTTTCTATATGCCTCAGTGGCTCCCACATATTTCCAACATTTAATTGTTGTGGTAGGATGCAGAGAGGAAACATTTACAAGGCACTGAATTTCCCTGCTGTTTTGTTGTGAATTGTGTTTCAGAGTAGTGTGGCACTGTTTGAAGATGACTGTGACAACAGTCTTTGCACTGAGGTGTTGCATTTGTCTGTCTTTAAGAAGAAATGGATATCAGTTCATCTCATTTTCACCAGCACTGTAGCAAGGAGCACCCAAGCATGGTGCAGTCTTTGCCCTGGTGCTGTGTTAGCCTGTCAAGCTCTGCTGCAAGTCAGGCAGATCTACAAGTGACCCAATGAAGGGAGACCTGAAGAATACTTGACAGACTCTTTCCTTGCTGCTCAGCCATGGTGGACAGTGTGTAGTCTCCAAAATTTGGAAGATATTTGACAGGTTGAAAACCTGAAAATCAGAGGCCACACCTTTACTGCCAGTTTAGAAAAGTGTGTCTGGTTCCCCCTGTCTGGGAAGCTAATTCACAGAGAGCTGAAAGTATTTGGCAAAGAGACACATTTTGCCTTGGGCTTGATTTGGGAAGGGAAAAAAGGTGATATTTCCAGTTTTTTTAATCGGTCCTTGGCAGTCATGGAGCACTGTCTTACAGGATTACTATGATTATAGACTACAGCAGGCACTGAATACCTGCCCAGTGCCTGGCTGATGGGGCTGATGAGGATGAGCACTGTGCTGAGCTCAGGAAGAAGTGAGTGCCACATTTATCTCCCAGTTTTTTCAGCTATAAAACAGATCTGTTCACATTACTTCACTGCGAACCTTAGTAATGTGCTGTCCATTATGTGACATTGCCTCTTAGATCCTGTAACCAAATTTCCCATTGGTAACAGCAAGAGTGAATAAAGGAGATGAGGGGTTTTTTATATATCCAGATGAAAATAGGCATGGCCTGTGTGGAAGATGGCTTTTCAATTTCTTCCTACTTTAGCAAAGCTGATTGCTTTTCTCAGCTTTTTCCTTTTAAAGGTACGTTAGTAATGGGTTTCTGCTGAAAGAGTATTAATGTATTTGAAGATAATTCTATGAGGAGTCTATTGCTTATGGACACTTTCACGCACACACTTCTACAATTTATTATTTAGTACTGTACATCAATTATCTTAATTTAGGATTTCCGGAAAGTCAAAAGCAGGACTTTCCTACTCATCCACTACCTTTTGAAAGAGGACTCCTGTTGACACAGGCCAAGATGATTTGTATGCTCTGGCTGTATAATGCCCATAAAGAAATCTGGGAGGCTAGGCAGGCATCCTCACAGGGCTTTGAACTGGTTCCCTGTTGAAGAGAAATTGGGCACTCATGCCCCGTTGAACACTGTCCCTTAACGTGCCTTCAGCGAACAGAACGTATCAGTGAAGAGCCCATTTTTCAGTTGCCCACACCAGCAACTCCCAGAGACTCCCAAGGACAACTTGCACAGGGAAAAATGCAAGTGAGTAAGATGAGCCTGACATGTAAAACCAGAAAAGGTTATGAAATGTAGTTTAGGGCCTCTGAAAGGTTTCCTCACCGAGAAACGCCGAAGCACTCAGTGCAGTAGCGTAATCGTAACAGTTGATTGGCCGTAAGCCACAGCTCCGCGCTGTTGCAATGTGCATTTTCTGCTGTTGAGACATGCCATGATAGGAAGCTCTGACATGGCCACCAAGTAACAGCACAGAACTGTATCAAGGGCCTGCCTGTTTCTGAATGTGGGGGGAAAGTGGCTGGGAACAGAAGAGGGAAACAGAATTGCCGTAAGATGCAGAAGAACAGGGGCTCAGGGTGAGAGTGACCACGGCTTAGCAGAAGAGATTTTCCTTGCTGAAAAGAATAATAATGGGATACGAGTGAGATTTGCTTCAGAGACACACAGTGTGTCCACAAGGCACTCGCAGGCAAAATGCACATTCGTGTGCCACATGCCCAATTCATCATTATTTCAAAGCCATTTCACCATTGTTTCTATTATAGCCCATTGAAACGGGCTCAGAAGAGAATTATGCATGGCATATTCATTCTTAAAATGACCTCGGGAAAGAAGAGCGTTGACACATGAAAGTGAGAATATAAAGAGTGCTATGAACTCTAGGTGAGTTGGAGGACAGCATGGATTCCTCCTGCAATTCCTAAGCCCAACAGCAGTAGAAGCAGTGCCCAATCTCATTTTTAGTTTGGTTTTTTTTAATGGGAAGATGATTGCTAAAGTTGGTATACCATTGAGGTAGGCAACATTTCACCTTTTGAGCAGCACATTCTGCTTGCATGTATTAGCACTCAGGAATCAGCACTCAGTCCCAGTGTTTGTGGGCTGTAGTACCACGTGTTGATAGTTGCATCCAGCCTTTGATAAAAATATCAAAATGTTTCAATAAACACAGTTAACTTCTAGCTCACCACACCTTTATTACACTTCCTGCAAGAGATCAATTAAATACCAATGTCGCATATCAGGAAAGACATAAGAGCTCAAATTTGCAGCCTAAATTTAGCCTGACTTCCATTTTGTTGTCACCCCAAATCCTGCGCCCAAAAGCTTTGCACCTAAGATGGAGATTAGTGTCAGTAAAGTTGCTGTAAAGATGCAGAAATGAATACTCATCTCTAGAGATAAGGACTGAAACATATTTAGGAACAATGCCTCTGTATGCCTTCTACATATTTGGTGAACACTGGGCTACCAGACTGTTAATCAGGGGTGGAACTGGAGCAGTTGATTTACTTAAAGCATGACACTTACTAATGCAATGCAGATCTCTTTTAAGGCATGTGATGTTTTCCAGAGCTGTTGAACTGCTGTAATTTCTCAATTAAATCAGAGAGATGCTGGACCCAGCATTAATTTCCAGCACTATATAGATGTATCTTAATACAGGATTTAATTAATGCTGAAATTAAGCACCAAGTGCTCTGTGTTTTCATTAACCTCTATGTACTCCTCTTTGATAGTCAGATGGGAAGTGTTCTACTTTGTTTCTCGGCAATACTGTGTATTCAGTTTTTATTGTGTGTGATAAAAGCAGCTCAGAGTCATTATTATCCCAGGATTTGGGTGACAGTAGAGAATGCATCACAGCGAAGCTAAAGCCTAGCTGAGAGCAATTTTACTATTACAGGCACAGTTAGTGTCCATTACAAATTCCAGGAATGAGCACAACCATAACTTTAATAGGTGACTATGTTGCAGCAGCATGAAAAGAAAAATGGCATCCCTCCCTCAGCGCAGAAGAACAAAGAAATAAATAAAAGACTTTGGGTTGCATGCTCTGTATTAAACCCAGGCAGTCCTGAAGGCATTTGGCTCTTCAGTGGAAAGCATCCCTGGCTCCTCCATCTGTTGCAGTTTTACTTGATTTAGAAGACTATTTCAGGCCCTTGTCCTGCCCAGTTAGGCACCTGTACAGAATGCAATTAGTTCCAGTGAGTCTGCCTGGGATCTCTGGGTCCTGTTCCCCACAGAAGTGCCAACAGACCAGGGCAGGGTCTCACCCTTTGCATCCACTCCTCTTGTCCCAGAGAAAGGACAGGTGTTTGTGGTGAACACTTGGACAGTTCTACACCAGAGGTATAACTGAAGTTGAAAGGATTTGGTTTTATATATATACTGCTGTTTCAAAAACTGCAACTCAAGCTTACCCAAAGTTGTTCGCATTTTCTTGCTTTAAAGAAAGCATTTTTTCAATGGAAGTGAAACTCAGACCAAGATTCCATTTCAAGAAAGCACTTCCTTATCCAGATAGCACTAAAGTAGATTCCTGATTATAAGCAACTTTCCAAATGCCATTGACTCTCCATCTCCTAAGAGAGTTGTTTAGGCAAGTTGATGAAACAGTTCAGAATGAAATATGAAGCTGAAAAAGAAATCAATCAATTTACATTGTCTACAACCAGAGAACACCACAAATACCAAGGAAGAGATCAAGTCCTGAAACTTAAACTGCTTTTTTCCCCCTAGCATAACTATTTAATTTAAATAATCTCAAAGTTACAGTTAGTATAAAAAGTATGGACACAATACTGTTCCTGTTCCTTTTTTAGTATCTCTTCATAGCACACTTGTGTATAAAGAATACTGAGAATGAAGACTCTCAAAAAGTGGAGGCTTCAGTGAAGGCTCTTGAAGTCTCTAATACCTTACTTGATGAGGGTTCTCATTTCCTTGGAACTTCAGTAATTAATCCAGCAATCGTAGGAAAAGGGAGATTGTCTATACAGGTTCTAGACATACAACATAATTTTCATGCATACATTTTGTAACTTTTTAATTAATTTGTGTTCTTGAAGTAACTATATTAACATAATTTGTTGCAGAGATTTAATCACATATGACAATTTAGCTACCCAGACATTTGTATTTGAATAACTGTACAAGGTTAACTCGTTAGGGTAGGCTCTCCAGACATAAGTGACTGGTTTTCCTTCCCAGATGTCTGTCCTGTCCTTGCATTCCCTCTGTGGTTGTTCAGCTGTGTGGAGTTTATGGCATTATGACCATATGAAATACAGCAGCATTTCTGAAGGAATAACGGAGAAATTGTCTTCTGTGCCTTGCTTTCCAATAGGAGCTCAGAAGCTGAAATACTTTTTTCCCTTAGGCATTGTGGCTGTGAGTGACCCTGGGCAGGGCTGGGTGTGCAGCCTGAATGAGCTCAGGGAAGTGGTGTGTTGGGGCATGGCATGAGCACCAGTGCTTCGTGCTTCATGCAGAGCTATGCCCTTTCCAGATGTCACCTCCACACCTCTGGCCTGAAAAGTCGAGTCCACGGCTGCCTGTGGCAATGGATCTGAAGTATCAGGAATGGAAAAAAATTTGTAATAAATGGGCCTGTGAAGAAGATGAAGAAGCTAGCCCAAATGCCTCAAAAACAGAAGCTTTTACTGTTGTGTAAACATATGTTACAAAATGGATTCTTTTGTTCTTTTTCCCTTAGTCACTGTCTTGTTCCCAAAATCCCTTGAGAAAACCATTATCTCACTAGTCAGGACTGCATGTATTTGTCCTTGAAAAAGTTTCTATAGGTTTTCTTATTGGCCCTTATTTTTCCCTTTCCTATTGGTTGTTATCCCTGGTTTCTTATTGGTAGTAACTAGAATCCCCCCAAAACCTTTATATACCTCTACCCATGTTAATAAACTCGCTCTCTGTCCTTCCTCTCCTGTGGTTTCTGTGTGGCTCTTTTCAGGCACCTCGGGGACCACGTGGTGGGGGACAAAGGGGGACACATCCCCTCCAGGTAACAGGTCAGCTCCCAGGAGCTGGAGCCCCCCTCAGCTGTCGTAGCTACCAAATTCATGAACAATACAAGAGTGGTTGAGACTCCTTAGTACTGTTGCTGACCTAAGCACAGTTCTGGCCAAGTTACCTGCCTTTATACAGCTCCATTTGTAAGAAAGAGGGTGACTGCAGCACAAAGAGTTGTACTGAGCTTGGCTGAGCTGTGATGATGTGCTAACATTGGAGAACATGGTGTGCAATGTAATGAAGAAAACAGTGCAATGCCTGGAGTTATTATGATAGACTTTCTCTGATTAAATGACACAAAGACATAAGTGGTGAATTTTGATTTGGTTTTAATTTAAAGTACACCCATTCAATGAACTTTGCATGATTGCATTGCAGGTACTCTGGATGTTGTCAGCATTTACATTTGTAAATGGGAATGTCCAAGGCATAATTCAGTGGTGTTAATTCTTATTTCACTTCATGGGAAAAAGAAATAGGACAAGAAGTTAAGTGCTGCCTTTTTTTTTTGTTTTGATTTGGTTTTTTATTCTGAGTCAATAATCCAACCAGTTTAAATGTATATTTATTCTATGTTTGAAATAATGTGAACTATTCAGAATGCTATGAGAGCTATGAAAAACACAGGGCTTGGAAAACTGGCAGTTTTTGTGGTTTTGGGGTTTTGAGTAAAGTTTCACAACCAATCAGCCCAGAATAATGTCCGGTAAAGGCATTTCTGCTTGTTAGTCTATTTATTTATTTACTTTGGCTTTGTAAGCCAAAGCAAGACACATTTGGAGCAAGGTCAGTGAAAATACTCCAGCTCTGCCTAAGGATCTGATCCTGCAAGTCACTGAGGACCTGCTGCCATTGAGGAGGTGCTCAGCACCCTTCAGAGGCAGTGATGGTGCTCAGGAGCAGGCTGGAGCACAGCCTGCTTGCTCCGGCACTCACAGCCTTCCCAAGGAATTTGCACAGAAAGTAAAATCAATATTGGGTCCGTTTGACTCTGGTTTGGCAGCCACTGGTTTCTGTGTGTGTCTCTCTCTGCTGGTGGCCGTGATCTCATCTGCCTCACTGGAGATCTACCCTTTGCTTGATGCTGTATGTCTCCCAGCAGCCTTCCCACCCCAGCACCCAGCCCGCCCCAGTGGCGACGCCTGAATTATTACCCGGACGCTGGCACAGACTCTGAAGGCAGTGGCTGCAGTCTGTGCTTCCTTGCCCCCCTCCCAAAATGTGCTAACGTGTCACACAGTATTTTGCTCATGGGTTTATGTCCCTGGAGTATTAGGATGACTCGAGTTCAGGAGGGGAGATCTCCCAGGGTGAATATGTTTGCTCAATGGCTTGTTCAACTCATTTTGGGGCTTTCCAGCAGGAAAGGTTCCCCCTACTCAGCTGTCATGGGGGGGCTGCCCAAGGAGGACATCTCAGAAAGTACTTAGGTGTTCGCTGTGGAACACAAGCAGTCCTGGGGCTCAGGATTAGTTGTCCCACTAGTTGTCCTCCTGTCTTGTTCACAAGACAGCTGTGCCACCAGCACAGCCCCCCCGAGAGCCTCCTGACAAGCCTTCTGTGCAAGGTCCAAAACAGGGGGACTTCCCTCTGTGTCTTTTGTTTGTGTCCTTGAGTGTCACAGATGGGGCAAATTTCCACCACCAGAAGGCCTCCGGAGGGGAATGAACAATTCAGAAAAGTAAAGGCTGCTTCCCCATCCAGGGCAGTCCCCCAGCCCCTGCCCCACTGGTCAGGTCCCCCCAGACTTCCCTTCAGCTGTAGTCCCAGGGAATATTGCATCCCAGGGAAGATTTGGCGTTTTGTGGTGCCAGCCACCAGCCCTGCCGGCAGGATTTGTGGCACATCAGTGCCCTGAGGGGAACACGTGAGCACAGGGGCCTGCCCATGCCAAGGTGCCAAGCAACAGCAGTCACCCTGGCTCTGGAAGAGCCCAGAGGAGGAGCTGCAGCAATTTTCTGAGAGCACTGCCACCTTGTGTCGGTCCGTCCTGCACTGTAGTGATGGCGTGTCCTGGCATGGACCAGCAGAGTGCTGCCTACGAGAGATCAAGAGATCGTTCCACAGCCTGAGGTAGCCGTGGGACATGGATGGCTGTTCCCTTCAGTGGCATCCCTCTCACGACAGCTGCAGAAGTAGAGCCTGCCTGTGCAGCACTGGGCACGACACTGCCTTGTGTGAGCCAAGGGCAGCAGGACAGAGCACAGGCTGGATGGGCAGACAACAAAAGGAGCATGGAATCCCATCAGCAGCCCCACCTAATAGCTGATGGCTCTGTGTGATATGAGAAGGAAGGCTGGAGGTTTTGTTTTGCTTCTCTAACCTGAAAGGTCAATCCCAGTTCTCCCCATCCTTTCCACTCTGCCCAAACAGATTGTTCAGAGCTGCATGCCTCCATCACGCACATTCTGCACTACATTAGTTTAATGGCACTGTCACTATGAATTGCAAACTTTCTCAGCTCCCCCCTGTGCTGGTGAAACATGGCAACATAAGGAACATCTGTTCTCTTACCCTTTGCTGGAAATGGGAATCATCATATTGCATTTTTGTTATTAGCCTTATTTGGATGCCAGTGGTTTTGTTTCTAAACACATCAAGGCAGCTGAATAACCTTAATTGAGTACTACAGAAAAAGCATGGTTTCATGCAAATGCAGCTGCCAGCATAATTATTAGGACAATACTGAACTTCTATTCCTGAGATCGGTTCCAGTTTCTTGGTTTTTATATTGCTCCCTTGCTGCTGAATTTCATTATAAACATCTCCACACAAACCGATCTATAGTTAGGCAGTAAACAAGTTAAGTCCTTAATTTTTGACATTAAGAAGCCAAACAAACCTAATGATTAAAACGTGCATTTGAGCCTGTATTTATACACAAAATTAATTACCCAGTTTTCACCAGGAATAACTACCACAGGTAATTCTCTGTCTTACATGACTTCAAACAAACTCCAAGATTTTTAGTACAATTTCATTAAAGACAACAGATTCCTGCAGCTCTTATGGAAGATGACACTATGTATAAATGGAATCAATTAATAATTCCCAGATTTAATTATAATGGATTCATTGTTATTGCATGATTAACCACAGCATGCAATGGGCAATTAAGCAGAATACATACATACAGCTCTCTAGTCCACCCATTATACAGAATCCCTTCATTATTAAGCTAGAGGGCAAGTCAGAGACCAAGACTACAGCAAGGGTACAAAAAGGTGCAGAATCTGCTCCAACAACTTTGCTGGTATCTTTCTGTGCTTTAAGGCACACACATCCTTCATGACATGCACACTTTCAATGAGCCTTCGTGAAAATATTCCACTTTTATCTTATCTCCTTTACCAGCTTACTGGAACATTCCAGAAAGCTGCCAGCCAGGTGTGGCTTGCTCTGGTTTAGGGAGGTTTGCCTAGATGTGGAGAGGTCTTTGGTGAAACCTGAACATCAGATTTCCCGTGTGAATGATGGGGAGGCTTTTTACTCTGCTGATTGAATTAGGTTTTATTTTCTTTTAGACCCACAGCAGAGTTCAAGGCTGCTTTGGGTCGCCCATGAAGTATGTTTGGTCTAATTCCTAGGAGAGATGGGCTCATTGTCGCAGAACAATTGTATCTAGTGTCACACTAGTAACAGTTTCTCTTTAAGAAAGGCAGACTGTAAAACCAGTAATCCTGACCAGGTCAGGATTGTGTTGTATCAGCAGAACTTTTGTGGGGAAGTTTGCACAGCACGTGCCTGCCCTGTCTGGCTCAGTCCGTCGTCTTCACAACTAATAACATTTACTCCAAATTTAAAGAGGCATAAAGTTCAGCAAGCCAGATTTAGACTGAGGGTATCTTTACTGAAGTCAGTGGAGCTGATAAACTTGGCCTGATATTTTCTGTTGAAGAGTCAATATAAGAACAATTCTTCAAGTGTTTATTTTCATTTTTAGAATCATAGAACAAGGCAATTTGCAGCAAAGTGTTGCATGCAACTGCTCTCAGAGCACGTCACAACGGATGCCAGAATCAGGTTTTGATTTAATTGATACTAGAAGTTTCCACCAGGTTTGTGCTTGTTTCTGTCTCCCTCACTGCCTCCTCCTGGAGAGCCAGACTCCCTGGGTACTATAATTGGTATGGTCATTTGAAGTTGGAAATCTATACTGGAGGTACTCCATAGTATTGGGGAATGTACTTAGATTTGCTTCATAAAACTCATATTCCCCTAAAGCTTTATCCACTGGTATTGTCGTACATAGAGCAATAGTGTAGTGTAATTCTCAGCTAATCAATGAAACACATGCCTTGACCCCAAGGCAGTCTTGCCTATGCCTCTAGCAATTAAAAAAAATAAAAATAAAAAAATCTGCCTGTGAACTTCAGTATGAGTTGATATTAACCACTTGTGCATCTAGAGCCAAAGACTGTGAACATGAAGAATGAGAGCCATCCTGAAGGGAAAATTGGTGTGGCAGAGTTTGTTAATTGCACTGCTTGATTTATTTTATTCTATTTTATCAAATCTGCATTAATAATTTTACAGTGGTTTGTAGTTTGAGTACAGTGTGTTCTATGCAGTATTTGTGATTTGCCAGTAGTCAACAGTCCTGAATGCACTATTTGCAGAGCCTAAGTTGAGCATTTGTCTTCCATGCAGTTCTGCATGGTGTGTTCCCCATCATCATATTTGGAGATCTGAGAAGAGAGCACAGAACCAAGTCCTCTTGGAGCTGAAGTCTGTGGCTGCCTGTTTTTTGAATCAGAGAAGGAAACTTCAATGCAAGCAAATGAACCCAGTGTCCTGAGATGCCAAGTTGTTGAAGAATCACACTTTTTAAATCTTTCCGGGAGATTACAGTCTTGGGGATGGACCTGAAACCCTTCCTCCCTTCCTCTTTCTTGACCAATCCATTTCCCGGGAATTTGCCCAGAGTTTGACCCATATGCTTCCAGGCCAGTGTCACCACTTGCTGTACGTGCCACCCAGGGTACCCTCGACTTCCCCAAGCCAAGGAGGGGTGACGAGAGTCTCAAGAGCAGCTCC
This sequence comes from Sakesphorus luctuosus, assembly GCA_013396695.1. Classification (NCBI taxonomy): domain Eukaryota; kingdom Metazoa; phylum Chordata; class Aves; order Passeriformes; family Thamnophilidae; genus Sakesphorus; species Sakesphorus luctuosus. The sequence goes on along the minus strand of VWZD01003522.1, from coordinate 683,411 downwards.
CCGGCAGTGTGTCAGGGTGGTGCCGTGTCCTCCCTTCCCCTTTGCAGCCCAGGGCAGGGGTGCTGGGCTGAGGCACAGAATGCCCCAGCAGAGTAGCTGGCACCTCCAGCACAAGTTGCTCCATTGCAGAGTGGGGAGAGAACAGGAAACAAGTGGTGACTAACAGTCCACATTCTTTGCTTTTGAGGCAGCAGAGCCATGCACAGCCCCTCACTCAGGGCAAGCTGCTCAGGCACAGGCTAGTCCCTGGCGAAACTCATTGCATCTGGTGTTGTTCATTTCCTTTCAGTTTTTATCTAGTCCTTCTGGCCTTCCTGTTAGCACCTAACGCCATTTGGGACAGCACAGGGCCTGCACTGTGAGTTTGCTGTGCAGAAACCAGTAGGAGCTACTGGTTACAGCACTGGGATTCAGCTAGCAAGTGTTTTGGTGCATCCTGCCTGTGCTTTTTCATGGTCTTGTTCTTCCAGGAGGTGCAGTGCCAAGGATGAAGAACTGCAGCATTGAGGGACCTCTGTAAAGTCTATGAAATGGATCCTGCGTTTCTGTCAGAACAGGCTAAGGGAAACAAGCAGCAAAACCAAGAAAGCCATGTGTAAAATGTTGATTTTACTTTTTCTTCTTATGGGTCTCCCCCTCTGGTCATCTTTTATTTGTACAGATATAACCATTCACTTGAATATTTTCAGCTTTTCTCAAGCCTGTGAACTTTTGTTTTTATTGGGTTAGCTTATTTGCCAGGCAGGTTTTCCTCAAACTCTCCTGGTGCCAGTAATTAAGGGATTATTGTAATTACCTCACTGGTGCAGATATTGAGTATTAGTGCTTACTCTGAATGTGCCCACTTTGATTTCTCTGCAGTGACGCTAGGTAGGCTGTGCCTGAACTCTGCTCTAAATGAGCACAGTGTCATTAATGACAGTGCTCTTACAATGGGCACTTTTGTGCTTAAGAAGCTTTTTATACCTTAATCCAACCTGATGCAAGCTACAGATGCAAATGTATTACAGGTACAATTTACTTCATGGCATTAACAAAACATAAAACGAGATTCGGACTGCACAGTGAAGTGTTTAATGAGCTGTGGGTCAGATCCTTTGAGCTGGCTGAGCTCCTCTGGCTGCAAGTCAGGGCAGAATGCTTTCCTTCCCCTGCCTTGTGCCTGGCACTAGCCTTAATGCTTTGGTCCTTTCAGGCTTGGGAGTTCCTCTCATTTACACTGGCCTTCAGGGATCGTAAAGAGTTGACAAACATTGTGGACTCCTTGTGGGTCCCTTTTGTCCATGTGGCTGCAGCAGGGATGGTGTGACATGCTGGTGGCAGCCACTGCGGCATCGTCCAGGTGCAAGGGAGACAGCAGCCAAACGACACACATCTGCCACCTCAAGTGGGCACAGCACACCAGGACATGCTCCTGAGAGCCCCGAGCAGAGGCCTCCCCTTGGCCCAGGCGCTGGGAGGGAGCGGAGCAGCTGTGCTGGAAGGGCTGCTCTTGTGGTCCAGCGTACGCAGCACGGCCGCCTTTCCAGGCCTCCTCTCAGCCACTGCTGAGCCTCACCACATCTGGTCCTTTCATGTTTGGCCTGAAATAGCCTTTCTCCTAATGGCAGCTTTTCCACTGCACATCGGCTCCTGAGGCGACGATAACGTTGTGTTTCCCTGAAAGCTGTGTATGCGAAGCTGAGTTTTGTTTAGCATTTCATCTGCTATAATTAAACTGGTGATGAAACTATCCAGGACCTGAGTACCCCTGCACTGTGGTCAGTACTGAGTTCTGATATTCCTGAGAACAAAATCTGATTCTGAAGTTCCCTTGCAGATTCATTCTGTGTTTTACCCTGCTCCCTTTCTAGACCAGCTATAAAAGCATTTGTGCTGTAAGTCAAACCGTCCCTCATCTGCACTGTGAGACAGTCTGTGCTCTAAGTGCCTCCTAGTCATTCACAGATCACCAGCCTGAAGCAATAACAATGCCCACAGAGAAATAATCTCTATGATTTCTACCACCCTTAATTTTTGTTTGTCTCTCTGCCATAGAGGTTGTATGTTATGTATGCCATCCTCTCTTGCTTCCTGTTCCTGGCCAGCTGTGGATTGATGATAGCATCTTCAAGTTGTTGGACTTCCTCTTCTTGTCTTTAATCTCTTTTGGTTTCAAAATGGCCCCCCACATTTACAGTTACCAACCACAGCAGGCAGATACCAGCAGCTGGTAGCCAAGCAGACAAAACTGAGTACATTTTAAAAACAACAAGAGATCTGTTCTTTAGGTTACATAAGAGGATTTACTGCTAAGATTTAGAGAAACTCAGAGTAATTTCTGAAATGTTTGGCAGTTAATATCTAAATGTGCTAATTCTTGACATTTTCAAATTCACATTGCATCCAATTTGACTCGCCTGTACTTGTAGAAGCAGCGATAGCCAGTGACACATTTGTGCTACACTGTGTATAAATTCAAAATGTAGCAACTGAAAGAGAATTTTATGCTGCACAATCTTACTTGACTGGATTGCAACAGACTCCTTCCTATCAGACCATGCATTCCTTGCCCTATTACTATAGACTGCAGTTCAGGAAAGCAACACATAGTCTTTAGTTAACACCTGTGCTCAAAGCCAGGCTAAAGGAAGCCTACTGTAACCATCCAGTTCTTCACAAGCAAAGCCACAGGTTATTTTGCTTCCTCTTCCTTTCCCTCTACATTAAAATCTGGTTTCACAGGGCACAGAGCCTGACGGGGCAGAAGAGCAGATGTTTTGAAGAAAGTCTTGGCTATAAGCCACTTGTTGGTTTTCCTTAAAGAGTGAGAGGGAAATATACTTTATTATATATAGGTGTTTCTTCCACGATGTCTGAAAAGTAGGAACAAGCCAGAAAATGCAGAATTTCTTCAGTCAGGTGCTACAGACCTCCCCAGCTGAGAGCGCAGCCCATGTGCAACTTGCAGCGCTGGGGCATCCACAAGTCAAGATCATGAAGATGAGAGGAATCCATTAGTTTTCTGTTAATAGCATTATTCATTTCAAACTGCCTTTTGAACTTATTTTTATGGTACAATCATGCAGTTCTGATGATGCAGTTATAATTCTAGGTCATTAGCATCAGAGTCTAAACCTTGGGTGGTGGTAGCAAGTTTTGCTTCTGAGATTTCTTCGACCACGGCCTATTGGTGTGCCTTCAAGATGCTGCAAGTTTTTGGTTTTCTCACTCCAGTCACAATCCCAGTTGTCTATATTTCAGTATAAAATTTGAATATTTTATTGTAACAGTTTTATTTAAGGCCATTATTATCTACTCAGTGTTTCATTGTGAGGAAAGTTGTGTTTACTACTCTGGAAATGTGGCCATAAGCAGGAGATCTGTATTCAGTTCACAATGTTCTACCTTAAGCTTCAACCCTGCAGGGCTGAAGGGCCATGGGCTAAAGCCAGTTGGAGATGGTATGATCAGTATCATAATCTGGTAGAGGACGGGTAGAATTTATCTTTTCTAATCTGTTATCTCCTTGTATCTCTTGCTTCATTTATAAAACGGGGCCCATGTCATGAAAGTTCCTTTATCAGCTTGTCTTTAGGGTCCTTTGAGTAGCTTTGGTCCCAACCATCTTCTGTTGAACCTTTTGGGCTCGATCCAAAATCCCATCAGGACAAATCAGGCCAGACTCTCTCAGGCTTTGGTGAGAGTCTGGGAAAGATTATGCTGTGCAAATCTGATGGCTGAAATGTCCTCAAATTGCCCCAGAATTAACTGGCAGCTCTAACTGGACCTCCCATCCCAGTGTGTTCACAGCATAGCCAGGCTCCCAGGCTATGGGATTGATCCTGTACAACTCTCACCTCTCTCCTCTTTTTTGCCTCCAAGAGCCAGGATGCAGTTTTCACACCCTACATCACATTTTGCACCAGTTGTCTGTTGTCTGATGTGTTCTGATGAAATAGCTCCAACATCCATTTCACCTGGTTTTGCAGAGCAGCCCAACCAGCAGGGAAGACTCTCAGCCAGGTCCACCCTACTAACCTGAGGCAAGGTTGGCCACTCCAGTGCAATGGCACTCACCTCCCTATCAAGCTGCTGAGTGGCCTTGACCACTGTGATTTTCATGCTTGGACCTCTTGTGGAGTCTGACATGCAGACCTGATGCACAGACCTGTAGAGTGCATCAGGACAATAACCAGGATGCAAAAGGAGGCAAGAGAGCAATGTCATAGAATCATAGAATCAATTGGGTTGGAAAAGACCTCCAAGATCATCAAGTCCAACCCTTGGGCCAACTCCAGTCCCTTTACCACATCATGGCACTCAGTGCCACGGCCAAGCTCACGTGAAAAACCTCCAGGGATGGGGAATCCACCCCCTCTCTGGGCAGCCCATTCCAATGCCTGAGCACTCTCTCTGAAAAGAATTTTGTTCTGCTCTCCAACTTCAATTTCCCCTGGCAGAGCTTGAGCCCGTGCCCCCTTGTCCTTCCCTTCAGGTAGTTCCAGACAGAGCTGAGGTCACCTCTGAGCCTCCTCTTCTCCAGCACAAACACCCCCAGCTCCCTCAGCCTCTCCCCCTGGGACTTGTGCTCCAGTCCCTTCTCCAGCCTCATTGCTCTTCTCTGGACCCACTCCAGCCCCTCAAGATCTTTCCTGAACTGGGGGGCCCAGAACTGAACACAATACTCAAGCTACTGAGCCCTACAGTGGCAGCGAGGAGACCAATGTGAAATTGTTAGCACGGGTATCACGGCCACTGCCTCATCTGTCCAGCTTTTAGTAAACATAGTGCATGTTACACAGGAATTTCATCTCCTGGCTTTAGAGAATCCCGTGACTGTACAGGCAGCACTAGAGCTGCCTGCCAGAGATGGCCAGCAGCTGCCTCTGAGTACAACTGGGTTATGTTATTCAAAGGGTTACTTCCATCTTACACCCCCACTCTCAGGACAGGGAGTCACCAACCAAAGGGGAAGGAGTCAGTTGACAGAGAGCTCAGCCTTGCCTCATTGGGCTGATCTAGGCACTCCCTCTGCCCCCACCTGATCTCTGTGACCTGATGATGCAGAAGTCAAATTGTCATTGGCAACAACCCATGCTGGCCTGAGAGCCACAGATTAACTTCTGAGAAAACCTGACGTAACTTTTAACTCTCGTTACCAAGCCTAGAGGGAAGACACCCCCCACACGCCTCCTCCCTCCCCATGGTTCAAGGATTTCAATTTCCACTTAGTAGGTGGTGGTGGATGTGATACACGTGCTTGAGTGGACACATTTCAATGTGAGCCGGGGAAGAAATGGTCTCCCCTCCAGGATACTTCATCCTTATTTTCCCATTGAGATTGTGCATATGCACAGCACAGACTTCAGAGATGCTGAACCAATGGGAGCCATAAAACCTCAGCTTGTGTGTCAGCCCATATGTACTTTGATCTCCACTGAAAATTGCATCATAAAAATATTTCATGGTGGAGAAAGAATATCCCTTCTCTGATGTAAGCAATGTATTTTCAAGAGCTCAAATCTGCTATCTTCACTTAAACTAAACAGTGTTATGTTATGTTATGTTATGTTATGTTATGTTCTATGTTATGTTATGTTTGTTATGTTACCAAAAGCTGAATACTGAGTTTTGCCAAACTGGTTTAAACCCAGCCTTTCTCTACTGACTTCAGGGGAAGGCAATCTGGATTTATCCCATAGATTGAGAGTTTCAAAGCAATCAAGCCTTCACACTTCCAAAGTCATTACATTTAATCTCATCAATATGAGCAGAGCATGCCAATAATGTAGGAACATGAAGAAATGGGGAAAGCCCAGCAAGACCTGCCCTTATCAGCCCAGGACATATAAATCATTTTCTTTTCCAACTCATTTAACCTTGGCCAGTGAATTTATGCCTCAGTTTGCTCTGCTTCCAAAAATGTATCCAGTTCCTCTCTTGATGCATGACTAAGGCTCTCTTCTGTTGCTGACTCTGTCAACTGGGTAGTGTCCCAGCCCCTCCTCGTTGTGTAATTCTGCCTCAGTTAAATATATTATTCCCCTTTTGCTTTCAAATGAGTTATCTCAGAAACAGCACTGGCACCATGAAGTCCCTTTAGCTTTCTGGTTTCTGTGTGCCTTTCCTAACTGACCTCTAACTTCTTGCTAATTTATATCTCCCTTACACTCCCCACCATCTCATGTGCAGATGTTGCTAGAGGCCACGAGACACACAGGCAAGAGGAAGGAGACACCCAGTTGTTCTTTAGTGTGAAAAACTCAGAGCTCAGTTCAGTGGGTTGGTGCCAACACTGAGGGAAGCTGTAGAGCTACAGCTCCAGCTCAGCCTCATGGGTCAGTGTGTGCTGTGGGGGTGAGGCTCCTGTGGGCTCCTGCAGCTGATACACCCTCCAAGGCTGAGATTTGGAACTGAAATGTGGCACAGGCTCTGCCACTGCTGTTATATTTGTCCTGTGGTGGCAGCTGAGAGCTCTGAGCTGGAGCTCGGAAGTGTCCTAAGTACATTTTATGGAACAGGAGGAGGATGAGCAACCAGAAGAAAGGGTTTGTGACCAAAGGATCTTCTGAGACAGGCTGCTGGCACTGGCCCTGTAACAACAGCTTGCCTGAGCTAGGCTGGCCTAAGGGTGTCCATGTTTCAGTATAAAGCTCTTAAAGGGACTAATTACCATTAAAACAGCCAGATTGTTGAAAATTAAATCCATGGGCTGTGTATAGTGATGTTACCTCCAGAAAGAGATAACCTCTGTCATGCTGAGTCTCAGGTCTGCTGTGAGCAGGACATGATGCACTGTATTGTCTCCTCATGTGCATGTGGGGGAGGGCACAGCAATTAATTCCTTCTGCTGTTTATTCTTGCATAGGAAATGTGAGAAGATGCTCTGATTAGTGCTAATATGTTTTAAATGGAGCCCAGTGTACCTTAGGGGATCAGTGCATGTATTCCAGCACAGTGGGCCGTATGGATTAGATGGCATCATGTAGAGTGCAATTACACAGATGTGCAGTGTTTCCATAATGTATTGCTGTTCTAAAAGACATTGTATAAATCTCTGGGTTTGCTGCAAAAATGTCCATTTTTGCTGTCACTGCCAGCTTGCCGGGCTGTTTTGTCATCTGCTCAAAGCTTGTTAGAGCTTTGGAGTGCTGTGCAGGAAAATCTCTTGGTGAGATGTGCGTTGTTATTTACAGTCCTGACAACTATCAGAGGGTGCATGCTGAGGTGTAGCATTAATATTTATTTGGGAGCAGATGTCTTGGCTGTTATCCAGGGCACAACCTTGATGTGTTAGATGTGTCAGGGAAAAAAAAATCCTGCCCCTAACAATTCAGTCTCTATATAGTAACTATTAAAAATACTTAATATTATTTTAAATGAATGAATGATTTAAAAGAATAGGTAGCACAAAAGTGTGGGTGGAGATAATGCATAACATCTTTTCCCTGGACTGAGTGAAACATTTCCACCAAAGGCTGGTTTACATATTTACAGTAGCTGAGGTTTAAGTACCTTTTTTTATCCCAGCACTTTTACACAGATAAACCTTAGCTATAAAAGCATCTCATTTTGCCTATGCACTGATAAAGATGCTAAGTAAAAATTCTTAAAATATTTTCCTGCTTTGTGGGGTCATGGGAATGTAGCAACACCATATTTAAAAATATTCTTTCCTCCCTCAGGCAAGATTTCTTATTCCATTGGAGAATGACAACATCTCCTTCTGCTTTGATACTGTCATGAATGCATGTGCCTGCTGTTAGTTGCAGGACAATGACTTCACACCAGACACAAATGGGCAACAAAGGCAAAGCCAAATAAGGTTCTGTTTATGTTGATAGTAGCTTTCCTCTATGCTTTGTGTGCTCCTTCTAGAGCAGGAGCTAATTCCGGGTTTGGACCAGTTTGCAGCTGATAATCTGCTCAAATGGCTTTTGAAGTCATACAGGGTAAAAATATATAGGGATTCTCCCCGTGGCATTTGCAGAGGTGACCAACAGCTGACTTGGCAGAGGTTTGACACTCCAGAAGTGCTTCAATGGCTCCTGTGCCAAGTCCTTGTGAGGAGCATCCAAGGGTTAAGTTACACACACTTTTCTATATCCTCTCCATTCTTTGAATGTGCAGCAAGATGAAGCTTGCCTCACTATTTGCCTTTCTTCTGGCAGGGCACCACTGAGGAGCTCCCAAGAACACTGCTTGGAATGAGGCACTCTCACTGGCTGGGAGAAGCCCAAGGCTGATGGGCATTCAAACATGCTCCCTGCAGATATGTAGGCATGGTCTCTGCACCTTAGTGTCAGCACAGGGAATGTGAAGATGTTCACAAGAATTCTGCCCACAGTGTACCAATTCTATGAGCAATGGACTTTAACCTTCAAAATTAGAGGTAAAACATGAAAGTAACTCTTTATAATTGTATCTGTGAATCATGGGGAAAACATTGCCCAGAGCCCATGAGGCTCAATCTTTCACTCTGATTACCGATGAGGAAGGAGTAAAAAACTCATATGACCTTATGTGACCTTCTTCCCTTCCACAAGGAAGGAGGGGTGAGAAGAATAACAGCCTTCCTTTGTTTCACCAGATTAGTTCATCTTCCCCAGATGAAAGAAAGTGCCATTTCATAGCTTGTAGCCCTAGTGAGGAACCTCCTGTAAATTTTTCCCCATGAAAAGCAACAGTGGGCTCTGCATGTCAATGTTGATGGCAATCCAACAGAAAGCATAGAGAGCAGAAACTTGACTCATCATCATAAGTGCAAGAGCTGTTCTTTGAACCCGCTGCACTCATGGGAATAGCTTTCTTGGAGAGGTGATTCATCAGCTGGAAGTCCAGGATGAAATGTGGGCACCGCCTTCCCAAAAGGGACAGCTCTGATCTCTTACACTGACTCCTCCCCTGACTGTAGTAGCACTAAAACTGACTTGCTGCTTCTGGGAATGAGCCACATGATGCAGATCTCAGGGACTTGTCTCCTCACTGTCAGTTCTGAGTTACTAAGGCCAAATCACTACATGCAGTGTCCCCTCAGAATGGAGTCTCTGTTGATAAGGCTTGCAGGCAGTTTAATGGGTCTTTCTCAGGAGCCAAAAGAGATTGCACAGGGATTTCTGGAAAGACCTAAGCTTTTGTCTTTTTCACAATTTACAGAAATCTGGTGTGTGTTTCATCCATCTAGACCAGGAGTGTCACACATTCCATGGCACAGTCTTGGTTACAACAAGGTGACAGCACCACAAAATTCGTCCATCACTTCTACTCAGCAGTTCTGCTACCAATAAGCCAAACATTTTTTGAGAAATTCTGATAATCCACAGACATATGGGGAGAGAGGGGAGCACAGGTAAACATCAAAGAGGGACACCAGCCCTGGGCAGAGAACTGCAAAAATGAAAGGTCAGAAAGAAACAGTGTGGATGAGGAAACATGAGACAATATGTATACCCTGCGACCTAATATTTTGAGAGCTCCTAGCATGGAAGAGCCAACTTTCAAGTGATGGACAGTCCCAGTAGGTGCCTTTGAGCTTTAGGAATCTTCTTCATGAGTTGTGGTGAAGTTTGAAGGACAGGGGAAGAAAGGAGGAGCATGTATGACTAAGGGTGGAAAACTCAGATGAATTATATAGAGGGGCATACATCCAGCATGAAGACAGTGAAGAGTATCTGGAGGGCATATAAATAAGAGAGCAGAAAGAATAAGTCTTGAGAGAGCATAGGGATTAGCGAAAGCACAAAGGACTGTTGAAGGATGCAACCCAGGGCAGTTTACAGGGCTCTAAGTACAGAAAAACATACTTGGCTCCAAAATTTTCTGATCTGGAGATGGTTGGTGGCTGGGAGAGCTCTCAGGGGAAATATTGTATGTGCTTACCCTGTGTCCATAGTTTTCCCCAGGCATTTTGCTTTTGCCCACTGTTGGAGACAGGAGCTAGATGGACCTTTGGCCTGGCCCAGTGTGGCTGCTCTTCTGTGCTTGTGCTCTGGTGTTGTGAAAGAGTTGGAGTCCTTGTGGTAAGTGTTGCGTTCTTAGGCACAAGCTGCAGGACAAACCGTGCTTATCGCGGCGCCATTGCTGAGTCACACACAGAGGATCTTGCTGACATTCCGCATTGCTCTGCACACAACATGCTGAACAGATTGGGAGGAAAAGACTTGTGTTTCCCAAAAACAACCAGGCTCTTCACCAAGTTGACTCCGATGTAGGTACAGCAGATTGGTGCTGGTGTTCCTGCCTCCTTCAGCTCCAGCTCCAGGCTATGGAAGGGTGGCAGTGCCAGCTTTCTGTCTAACACACCATGTTTTGGTTTAGGATCCAAGCCGTTGGCTTCCTGGGACTGCCTGCAGAGCCTCTCCAGGGCATTCCTCTCATCTCTGCCCCACTTGAGCCCAGTAGCCTGCACATTTCAGTCTGTTGCCTACAACGTGTTTGTGAGGCTGCTTTTGTTCTCTGAGGGATGAAGGTGTTGGTGGATCTCCCTGTTTCTCTCTTTGCTAGCATCTCAGCAGCTGGTGACAGAAGAGCTTCCTGAGCCTTTTTTCTGGATGTTTTGGCTGCCTTGCTCCTTCCTCACTTCTTTGGCTTGCTAGTCCCAACTTTCTTGTTGTAATTATCTCCCTGAGTAGTGCTATCCTGTATTGCCTATCAGGGCTGGCATTACCAAGAGGGGTCTCCATTATTCCAAGAATACTGTGGCACTTTAAAAGAATAAGTATCTCCCAAAGACATGAAGGTACTGTTAGAATCTCCTGATAGCTGCACTCACCTTTTTCCTTTCTGCTTTTCCTTGTTTATTCATTCCCATGATGAGAATGACAATATATTTTTTTTTAACAGTTTTTTTTCCTTCACAATATTTTGTCATTCTCAGGGAGGAAGACAGGGGGAATCTTTAGGTTGAAAGAAGGGGAATTTGCTTCCAGAGTAAATAAGAGGAGGGTCAGAGGGTCAGAGCAGTGTTTACACACATACACAGTAATTTCTTGCTCAGTGTATGCATACACATGCAAGTGAACTAGATATGTTAGCAATGCATTTTTTCTAAGGTCTATGTTTTTCTCTGCAAAGCCCAGACCCCACTTAGGGGAGAAACAAGCCTTGCCAATAACTGGATTCAATTTATAAGAAACTAGGTGGAAATAATGATGAGGAAATGAGAAAAATAAGCTTTTGATGAAATAATTAATGACTAGTTGTGACACAATCTCACAGCAGCAATCCAAGGCTCAGGGAGATCAGAGGAGCCCATCCACTGCCAGACAATGCTTACTATCCAAAGCCAAGTAGCCTCCTGTTTGCAATTTAAAATCATAACCATATACATGGACTGCAGTTGGTGGCGGCTTGTTTGTTTTAAGCTCTCTCCTAACAAAGTAACAGCCCTCCCCTCTCATTGCATCTGAAAGGAGAGTGGACCAGCGGGTTCCAAGCAGTTCTGCAGCATGTCCAGCTCTGAGGCAGCCAGAGCCAGGAAATGAACATTTCAACATGTGTGCATTATTCTACTGCCATCAAACTGAACAGAGCTCTGCTGCTCACAGATCTGGTCCAAAAGACTGAAACTGGTGATATTTAGCTGGGGGTGTCTGGGAAAGGACAGACTTCTGAAGAGTCTGCGAAAGGTGCAAAGGAAAAGCAAACCTTTTGTCAGCAGGCTTGCATTTGCTGTCACCAAGTCCTCACCCCCGTTGGCATTATTTTTATGAACTGACAAGTGGACAAAGGAGAAAAACATTTGGCCCAAAATGCTTTTTGCAGAAAACTCAATTCTGCCCTCAGAGATGATGCTCCTTATGCCAGCCATGCTGTGGCAGCCTGGGCTCAGTGGTGCAAACTGGATTGCTCTGCCCAGAAACAAACGGGCAGAGGCACTTCAGGAGTGCACCAAATGGGCTGCAACTGCCAGTGGGGTGTTCAGTCCATGCAGACAAGCTACAGATAGTCAGAAACCACCACAATCAATGCAATACAGACACAAGGATGGCCACACCATCTATTTTGCAGCACAATCTGCTTCTCTGCAAGACATTACCTGTTGTGCCAGCGGAGCCACTGCCACCATTCCTCACTCTGCTCCTGAGACAGGGGGTTGTGGAGGTGCAGAGCCACCTTCTCCCTGCTCAGCTTGGGGCTTGGCTCCTCTCACTGGGCTGCTCTGCACATCTCCCATCCCGAGCAGATTACTGGGGGAAGGCATGTTGGGAGACAGTCCACTCCTAATCACTTCCAGAGGTCCTGTTTCCAGCTTGGTCAAGGCACTGCTGAGTCATTTTCATGCAGAATGAGTTATGGCTGTGTTTAAAACCTCTTTATTACCCTTCAGTAATCCAGAGCTCAATCTTGCGTTTTTAATGTTGCTCTTCTAAAGGGCAGATTTATATGTAAAACACTTTACACTTTGGTTTCCTCCTAAATAATAACTAACGTTGTTCTTCTGAGTGCTTTATGACATTAGCTAACTAGTCCTGACAACACCCTGGTTTTGCATATGCACAGCAGAAAGCTTGGATGAGCTTCTTAAGTCTGGTGTTTTCAATTCCCATGATTTTATTGTGAGTCTGGGGTGGGCTTTTTCTACAAGTCTCAGCTCCTGGAAGCACACAATCACATGACTTTCTCACTTTTTTTTTTAACAATAATTTTCTAATTCTTCCAGTTGCAGGGAAAAGCCTGGAAATGTGATCCAAACGCATTGCAAGGTTCAGAAACCAGATGGCAAAGAAGAAGACAAACCGTGCTGCCATTTTTAAATATCTGAAGTTTTAAGGCAATCTAAATATACTCCCGGTCTTTACCTGTGTTTTATGAGCGTTGAAAGGCTCAGCAGTACATAAAGCTTCACATTCCATAGACGCAAAGGCAAATAAAGTCTTCAGGGGTGCTAATATTCTCCATCTCCACTCTCTTGCTTGCTTTCATCTGATTCTCACTCTGCATGGCCTCTGCTTTACACATTGTGACTAGTCACATTCCTCACAGTGGTAAAGAAAAGCACACAAACAAGTCTTTGCTGCAACAGAGCAAATTTTAAATCAAATCAAAATTTTATGAACAAGTGAGATCAAGTTTTTAACCTCTTCCATCTGTTACTGTGTGCTTGTAGAGTATAGACCAGAGGACACAGTTCGTGACTCTCAGGGCTACTGTAACACAACAACCATTACTGCTGCTGATGCTTCTACTCCTACTAATACAACAGAATTTTTAATTGTTGAGTAGACTTTGTGATTGTGTTCCTCTGCTTAGAAAGTTGCAAGAAAGCCTACAGTAAATTTTTCTTGTGCTGTGGCACTGCAAACCAGCTATTTCCATGTAGTAAAAGGAGCTTCACAACAAAAAAGTCAACGACACATTGATTTTATGTCACAGATTTTGTGTTTCTTCTACTTTGTTATTGATTTTGTACTGGCCGATTTAATTTCTCCCGTTATTTCCTGCTGGCACAGTTGCAGATCGGAGATTGTACCTGGCTGACTCTGGGACAGCAGCTGAGATTTCTCTCACTGGTTTTCAGTCCTGTGTAATGCTTGCTGCTCTGAAAGTACTATACATTCTGCATGGCAATCTAATTTATTTTAATTCCTCTATGCATGTATTTATCCTTTCACTATAAGAAAATCTCCGTTAAAGTAAACTAAAAATAAACGGCGGAGGAACTGGGCTCCACACAATCTATGAGACTCATAGTGAAGACCTTTTATTAGACATAGCACACAGTTTATATAGGGTTAGGACTCCAGCTTATTGGCTAGAAGAGTTACCACACCACCACGCTAGAAACTTCAATTGGTTAGAACCTATCTCTCACAAGTCCCATGTTTCTATTATTTCATCCTGGCTATTTTCGTGCACCTGCAGAGTCCTGTGTATTCTTATTATGTGAACTCTTGGGGAGTAACCTCCTCCCCATCAGCCAGCAGCAGCTGAGCTCTTTGCTGCTTCTGGCTGATAGCTGAGTCTCACAGGGCTTTCTGTAGATCTGAATTGCTCACTTTTGATTTTACTGTAACGACACTCCGTTAGACTTTGAAGTCCAGGACTTTCCCCAAGAGAATATTTCCTAGCCTGTTAGATCTTCGTGATTCAAGATTGTCTTGATATTTATTATAAAGCATATTTTCCTTCCTTTCCCCCCATGGCTTCCAGACAAAATTTCTGTGACTCCCTGAACAAATCCCTTGTTCCTCCGACTGGGATAGTTGTTTTCCTTTCACTTCTGCTCAGCTGAACAATATCTTCTTCTCCTTTAAGCACTTTAATCATGCTTGCTTCTTTTTAAACCATCCTCCCTGTTTGCCCACATGTTTACACTCCAAGCAGGAAGCAAGCATCCCAGGTGGAGTCAAAAGCAGCGGTGGTTTCCATGCTGTGGTGCACAGTTAATGTGTCAGCGCACCTTCCCGTGTCAGAGTGCCAGCAGAAGCCACAGAGGAGCTCCCGTGCCAGCCACAGGGAGCTGTGCCATAATCTCTGCTGTTAGAGCTGATGGGAAGGTCAATTGCTTTCTTAAGTGCTGACCACAAACTCATTTAGACAGGTTTTGTAAATCCAGGGATTCCTGTACTAAGATCTTCCTGGGACCAATCCCCTGCCCGCTTCTCTTTGAATAAATCTGCATGAGTAAGGTTGCTTTAATTTGGCAAATCTCTGGTTTTGTTCCAGTTTGGGGTGTTCAAAGCCAGGCAACTCTGGTTGACATCTACTCTCGCTGAAGGCAGTCCGTGCTATGGGCAGAGCAGAGCCAACCAACACAGAGTCCTTCTGACAGTCCCCCTCAGAAATACTGACAGGTAGCAAAAATGTAGGACGACCACAGCACTGAAGAAAACTTTTCAAAACGCAGTAGCAGAGGCATGCTGGAAAGGGGAGAGCCTTAATATGCAAATAAAATGTAACGACTGCTTCTAAAATGACTTTGCAATGTTGACCCTGAGACAAACTCAGCTGGTTAGAGCATGGTGCTAATTAATGTCAAGATTGTGGGTTTGATCCCCTGTACGGCCCATCTCATTCAGTCAAGAGTTGAACTTGGTGATTCCCGTGGGTCCCTTCCAACTCAGAATACTCTGTGATTCTATATTGAAATTTGACACTGAGGGAAGTGACCCAGACTCCAGTTGATGAATTTGCTGATATCAAACAAGTGAAATACCATCAAGCACATGACAACAACAAACAGGTCCTTCCCAGCAAGGAGCTGACCCCTTGCTAGACCCTTTCCTCTTCACTTCCAGCTGTAACAACTCCCCTTTCAAGAGGAAAGACCTGCTGTTGGGCTGAGCTGCAGTGTTGGCACTGCCACCTGTGACAGTGTGACAAGGTGCCATGGCAGCGCTTTTGCAAAGTCAGGCCCCGAGCAGGGAGCAGGCTAAGGTGTTTCTTGGACAATACATGGCAGCGAGGGAGAGAATTTATATAGGAATTGTATAATTACGTTAAGGGGTATAAGATGCATGGGCAGTCTAGCAAAGCAGGTGGCTTGTGTACACAAGGGCAACAGTTAACTCAGTAGGGCAACCATTCCAGAAAATACCTTGCTGAACCCCGGCATGGGGAAAGGACACACACAGCACTGATTCAACTGGCTGTACTTGGTAGGTTTACCATGCAGTTTTGGTTTGGTTTCCCCTCTCCAATCCTCAGAGAGTGATTCCTGTTGTGATGATTTAACACACACCTTACAACATAACAGCTCAAGAGAGTGGATTGAAAGATTTATGTTGCTGATCCTGCAACAAATGCATCAAGTGCCAAATGTGCTTTCAATAACTTCCTGCGTCATGCTGAGATAGTTGTTGAAAGACGAGGACAGCTCTGAGTCCTACCTGGGACTGAGTTTAATCCACTGTCTTTCAGTGGCAGCTTGTTACCATTTTGGAGCTTTGCTCCTCCATCAGCTATTGAAGCAGCTTAAATAAACCCCACTCCAGTATTTGGACATTGACCTGTGTTTTGCTTGCTTGTTTAGGGAAACTGCAGCATAACTGAGCCAGAGTCAGGAGCTATAAACAAACTTTGACTGCAAAGTGTGTGTTTAGTTCAGATTTCACCTTGACGAAAGTCTCTGCTTTCTGGAGGAGCAGAGACACTCTGCAGAGTATCTTAGCGCAGTACATATCCAATTCTTTCCAGTGAAACACAACTAGAAAACCCCAATAATATGTAGAGTATTTTTTCCTTTTTTTTCTTTTTTTTTTTTGTTTTGGTTTGTTTTGGGCTTCTATTTGGTTTTTATTATAGCTGTTTTGTTTTGTTTGTTTTTATTGTTGTTTTATTTTGTGTTGTTTTCTTAAAAATTACGTGACTGACTTACAATCACGTTATATTAATGCACTTCAATATTAGGCTGCTTCATACCTTTATGATATATAAAGCTACTGTGAACAGATTGGCCTATGATCTCATTTATTACTGCAAATCCAAAGCAACTCACTTGAGAACGGCACTCCATCAATGTCCCTAATAATTAATTTGTCCTATGGTAGGTTACACATGAAAGTGCAAGTCATCTGCTTTATTTGGAATTCTTTGCTAAGGCTGTAAATATTTGAATTTGTCTAAATATTACAGGATATAAGTTCTGTTTGTTGATATTTTAGTCTGAACAGAAGGACCTACATTGAAAATGTAACATAAAGCTTATAATCTCTAGTTTAAACTATTAAAAGGAGTCCAATCAAAGTTGACCAAGAACATAGTGATGGTATCAATTCTGTGGTCTGTTGAAAATAAGTGGCAAATGTAACTGACTGAGTAATATCAATGCCAGGAAATGACCACCATCAATTGTACAAAGTTAGTAATAACTTTCAGAAATAAGTCTTTCAGGAACTTGTGGAGGCTTCTTATGACTTGGAGGAGCTTTCAGCGGGGAGATGTCTGCTTGGACAAGTTGACAAATCTTTAAAACTATATGTTTGCACCAGTAAATTCATTCAGAGACATTTTTCCTAAAGAGCTTCCCTGCAGGGGGGCTATTATACATGCTCTAGCCTGAAACTTGAGCTGGCCAGAGAATGGAAATTGTGTTTCACAGACAATTTTGAGATTTTGAAATTTGTTTTCATTCCAATTCAAAACAAAACCTCAAAATGTTGAAATTCTCCACAAAGGAAAATTCCATAAAAAATAAATACTTTTGGCTTATTTAGGTCATTATAACTTTAAAAAATGCATATATGATAAAAATAAACAAACCTAAATATTTTATTTAAAAAATTTTTGGCATTTTTTTCTCAGAATTGGTAAAATAATAGTTTCAAAAACATTTTGATTGTGACACAATGACATTTTTGGAGGAAAGCTGCTCCATTAATTAATTCTCCATCTGAAGTTCATTAGTGTTCCTATTGCCACATCATCCAGACCTTTTGCTGTAATAGAAAAACTCTACAAATAGTGTAGTGCTAGAACCATGGTCTGTAATGCTGCTGAATTTGGGCTTCTCGTTGCACATTTGTGCTATGGCAAGACCTAGAAGGTCCACATGGATGTCTGTGTCTCTTTGGCAAGGTGTGAGCAGGAAGGAAAGAGAATAGTGCTCTCAAGGTGTGAGGGAAATGGCTTGCAGTTGCTCTTGCTGCCATTGATCCCCCAAACACAAGAAATCCTCTCCCTGGAAGGGGAACCAGCAAAGAAACCAGCACTTGGCATCAACCCTGGCTCCTTCCATTGAAAGGAAATGATCCATGCAAGGAAATGTGCCCCTTCTCTGTCATTAGCAGGGCAAAGTCCTTAGTGAACAGACTCTAGGACAAATATCAGTTCAACAGCCTGTATCCCACAGCTCAAAAGAGGCAGTGGTGACATCTTTTCAATGCCTCTGCTGAATTTTAGACTTGTACTGTTCCAGGGTTATCTGAACAGAAGGGAATCTCATTTTTCATCCATGTCCAAGAATGAAAAATTTGATACCATGAACAGGTGGAGGATGTATCACTAACTGAAGACTACCCAAAGAGGAGCTTTAGACAATACCATAAATGTTGGCCATACTGCATTGCATCAGTACACCAGCACATGAGAGAGGGGCAAGAAGGGTTGCTCTGTATTCAAGGCAAAGGCAGTAAGGCCAAGTGCACACCTGTACTGGGTGTCCTTTCACCTCTCCTAAGGGAACCTGCATGAAAAGGATGAGGCTAAAAGACTCCCACCACTTTACTTCTGATAAGCAAAACATATTTGGTGTGTGTTGCTAGCAATGGCAGTGGCAGGTGAAGAGGTTACTGGATGGCAAACCTGGTCACACAGGTCTGGTGAGATTCTTGCCCTGCGAGGTGTGCCCAACGAGAAGGAGCAGCGTTTGAGTCCCTACTGTATGTACACAAAGCCAGCATGTTGTCCACAAGTGAGACATTTGAGCTTGGAGTATAATTCTGGGCTATGTTTTTCTCCTTGGGACATTTCTGAGCTGCAGTCAGTGTGTTTTCCACTAGAAAGTGACATGTAGGAGCCTCCCTCTCTTGTTGAAAACTTAGTAGAATGTCTGTACAATATTATGGTCACCAAGCTATGTCTAAACCTAATTGGTTGCATGTGGGGATTGATTGCTTTAATATAAAGAACTGAATGCACTGAAGACCTGCCAGAGGTTGTGGAGAAGATCAAAGAAGGTCAGATAAAGGCCCAAATGTAGCTTTAGTGAGAGCAATTGTAAATTGTAATTCCTTCAGTGGAGGGGCTTTTGCCAGCTCCAAGCTGGAGCTGTGATCCTTCCTTGGGAGCATGGATATAGACCTCGAGAAGGACCCATGTTTCGCAGCCATGTCCATCCTTTCCTGGAAGCGTGATGGTCCAGGCAGCTGCATTTTTTCATCTTCATCTGGGGCCAATAACTCAGTGTGAAGAGCTCAAAAGGCTTCAGTCCTCTGGGAAATAAAAATCTCTCTTGAGAAATTTATAAATTAAATGTCTTAAACAATTGTCAGAAACTCCATAAAAGCGTCAGAAAAGAGGCATCAACCTTCCTGGTAACACTGCCATCCTCCCATCTCCCAAAAGGCCATAACCACTGCAGAGCTGTTACCGTCACGTTGTGCCCACACACAACAGCCCCCTCAAAGGCCAGGAATTCACTGTATTCTAAAGAGGAACCACTACAGTTCAATACCAAAGCCCCAGGGTGCAGAGCCCTCAGTGCCTTGCACAGGACCTCTGTTACCTTCAGAGCCCACCAGCACGAAGCTGGAAGGCACAGCTGCACCAGTGCTGGTCCATCAGGCATAGGTCCTTTTCGGGAATAGGCTCAATGGGATTTTGGTGGAATATTTGCATTAAGGTGAGATAGGTTTCTAGGCAAAAAGAAATGCCATGAATTGATTTTACCATTAGCTATTTGTATCAGCTGTTCTTCGTTGGTTTACTGCTGTCTCAAAGCATATAAAACATCTCTGCTTCGTGTTCAGAAGCAGTGAGTGTTGCTGAGTCTGGAGCAAGGATGGGTTTGGTGTTTCAGTGCAGACCTTCAGCAAACACGAAGCAGAGCAGAACCTCAGCCCTTGCTGGGAGCACAGCCAGGAGAAGCTGCATATTACCTGGCCAAGGGCTTCTACAAGGTCCAAGAAGCTTTCACAAGGCTCAGTCTGTGCAATGAGAGATGCAAGACAGAGCTTCTTAGACATTGCCGTTAAGCACATTCAAGGCAAAGGATGAATTCCAACACTTAGGCTTGGTCTTCATTCAAATTTTTGCCACCATGGCTACAATGGTCAGGAAGAGAAAGGTAGTGCACCTCTAAGCAACACAGCTATGCTGGTAAGAAATCTTGTGTGAATAGCCAAGTCTCCTTCTTTGTGTTGTGCACCCCTCCAGCAGACTGGGGGTGGCACAGGAGCCCCCTCCAGCATGGCTGGCTGAAGCTGTTCTTTCCAGATTGGCATCTTCAAGCTTCCAGGATCTCCCTAACTGAGACAAGGCAAGGAGAAGGGCCTGAAATGAAAACTGGAGTTGCACTGGGCACCCTCACAAGGGAATTTGCTTGCAACTCTGCTCCAACCTTGCCAGCAGTCCTCAGTGAGACTGTAAAGAAGTAAGGGCAAGAATCTTACCAGACATCAGGTTCTATCTCCACTAGATTTCCAAATGCTTTTGGGGCTCTTGCCATCCATACAAAGGGCTCTGTGCTTTGGCCAGACAGTTTAAAATTCATCTTCCTTGATGAGCTCTGGATGAATTATCCTATTATATTACATGTACAAGGAGTTCCTGAGAGATGCCTAAACACAAGCTCTGTAATTATGGTGCACGTGGTAGCAAATTAGAGCAAACTGAGTTGCAGTGCCATACCAAGGTATTAGATGACACTGCATTGCATGCTTGCTTTCTGCTGCTGCCCGATCAGAGAGGGCACTGCCACAAAGGGAAAAGCTTGGCAGCATGTGGGGAGGACAGCTGGTCACATGGTGTAAACCCTGCCCAAAGCCCCTCAAGGTTCAGGGAGATAAAGGTTGGATGGACTGGGGTCATTTAAGCACAAGCACCCCTGACTGAAATCATGAGCACATTCTAAAGCCTTTTATTTCCTTATAAAACATAGTGTATTTAGGCACCTGTAAAAGGGCTATGCCCACTTGGCACTCACCAGCCTGCCACGGCTCATTAAGGGCCTACCTGGACTCCTGGCAGAGGCCAGGACTGATATCAAACACTCCAGAAATTCCTCTCTCGCTCCAATTCTGTTTGTTTTATCATCTTTGCAGAACAAATCATCTAAAAGTCACTTTCTGAAGGGCCCCATGTTAAAAAACACCAAACACTCCATGGCGCTAAGTGGTGACTCAAAGCAGCACTAATTTCCCCCAGGATGGTTGGGGAAGTTGAGGTGCTGTGGCTGGAGTGTCCCTGTGACCTGTGCTTGTGACTTTGAATAGCTTTGACCTTCTCAGCACAGAGATGCCAGTGTCTCCTAAGTGCTGAGAGAGAAGTCCATTCTGAACAGAATCCATGAATTTGTGAGCCCTTTTTTCAAGTAGCATTTCATTCAATAGCCAATGAGTTCTGTGATTAGCTTCATTAGGACTAGAATGGAGGGGAAGGTGTGGGATATTGAGGAATCTGCTCTGGTTTAAGCAGGGGGTGCTGTCCTGCAGGGATGGAAGCTGCAGTTCAGGACTCCCTTGGGGCTGGCCAGGATCAGTGGGCAGGCTGCTGCTGTCTCACCACAAGGTACAGACTCTCTCATCAAATCCCCAAAGGCAGCCCTTTGCTACAAGCAGGGAGGTTGTGATGGACTGATGTTCACATAGAGCGTATGGAAGAGGCTGGCAGAGACCTGCTGGGAACAGGAGATTCTTGTTTTTTATAGTGGGGCTATAGGAGCCTGAGCCACTACCATAGAGCTTTTGGCTGTGGTGTCCCCTCGCAAATGAGCAGGGACAGGCACCTTCAGATCAGTCACAGCAACTGCAATGTGTTCCAGTGATATTCATACTCCCCAGCTTCTACCTGCTGCCATCAAACCCCTGCATCCATCCTGTCTGTGTCCTTGGCACACCCACAAGGCTGCCTCCAAATCCCAGGGGAGAAATTGAAGTCCCAGTTGTGATGCTGCCTGATTAGGAAAGAGGGTGAAATCCCCACCGGGGAGCTTGGACAAACACCATCCAAAGTGTGGCCATGGAAACCTGCCCTGTGTGCTGGGGTGTTCCGGGCATCAAGCAAGGGAGCTGAGCCCTCAGCTGGCCCTTTAGTGCTGCTGCCCCTGGGGTGGCCCAGGCCTCTGCAAGAGATACAGCTCCTCCAGAGCCACTGAATCAAGTCACTTCCCATTGAGCCAATTTTACTTCTTTCATCACAAAATATTACCGTAACTAAGAGCTGTTCAGCTGGTGCTTCATGTACCCCACGGACTGCAGCAAAGTCCAGTTAAATTAAGAAATTGTGAGCTCAAGTCCTGGTCCAGAGGAGGCAGCAATTACATATCTATTGTCTGATTGCTGCTTTTTTGCAGCAGGCATGACTCCTTGACATTAGGCCTATGGAGTCTGCCCGTTAATAGTAGTTTTAAATGGTCAAGAGGTTACAGAAGTAAGGAATGTTAGTAAAAAAATGTCTCTGTGGAGTTTAAACAACCAGTATTTTAGGCAGGGCTTGGTGGGTTACTGCCCCTGCACAAACAACTAGAATGTGAGAGTCTGGGCTGGGAAATACTTAAACTGTTTGGAAAAACTTGTTTTGTGCAGCTTGAGAGTGTCCCTGGAGGCTGTGGCCCGATGCCATGACTCCTGGTAAAGGCTGGGCTGCAGTAACAATGAAGCTTTTATGGGGAAGCTGGAGTACAATCAGAAAGTTTTCAGT
Organism: Sakesphorus luctuosus; assembly: GCA_013396695.1. Lineage (NCBI taxonomy): Eukaryota > Metazoa > Chordata > Aves > Passeriformes > Thamnophilidae > Sakesphorus > Sakesphorus luctuosus. The sequence goes on along the minus strand of VWZD01003522.1, from coordinate 661,130 downwards.
CCCAAGGGATTATGGGGAGGGGAGTTCCTGGGTTCAAGATGTCTGGCACAGTATGCACATTTCCACCAGGATTTGGGGGTGTTCTATGGCACGCAAGGTATGCAAATTGCTAAATGTGTTTTCAATTTTGCTGTGTTGTGCTGTCTTTGTTGGGTGATCATTTTCTCTTCAATGTGGCCAGAAGACAAGATGGGTTCATAGCATGAGAGAAGTGCATTTGTCTCCCAAGCAGTATTGACCCATGAGGAGCTTGTCTCTCTGATTGCCCAGCATGCTCCTGTCTGAGTGGCTGCAGGCTATTCACTGATTAACCTTCTCTACCACAAAGTGTCCTGAACTGAAAGGCACCATTGATGGACCTCCTTGCCAGGGTGCTCAGGAGAGTGTACATAGAAACTGGTTCCTTTTTGCTATGGCTTAACCCTCATCCTCTGCCTGCTGTACGTGGCAGATGTCAGCAAGAGATCTGGCAAGTCCCAAAGAATCCTCTCCATCAGTGCTAGAGCATCAATTCAGATTTTCTTTGAAGGCATCACACTGCTGCTGATTAGTTTGAGGGCTTTGTTACAGGACAGAAGACATGTCCTGTTTGACATAGACTTCCATTACTACTGGTGTTAAGTGCTAGAAAAAACAGGGCAGGATGGACTAAAATAAAAGGAGAAGATAAGGGGCTGTTCCTGAGGGCTCAACTAACACTGCTACCATACATCCATTCCAGCATCAGGTTTGGGAACATTAAATCTGACCCAATGGCCATTGAAATCAGCAAAAAGATTCCCATAGATTTCAGTAGACCTGGGAAGGGACCACCCAGAGGCTGAGGTAGCCCAGCACGCACCAGCAGTGAGGTCCCTGTGAGTAGTGTGGGGTTGGCTGTGCCCTGTGCCCAGTACTTGCTCCCTTGCCAGGGTAGCACAGGGCTGGGCAAACCCTTCTCCACCTGGGCAAAGGAAACAAGCCTGGGAGTGGAGAGCTATGTAGTAAATATCTTTTTTGGGTTTTTTTAAGATTACAGAAATGTAGGTACCACATTGAGACTGCCCAAAGATTACAGGATTCAAAGTTTTTATTGCTGCTGTCTTTCCTTTCTCTGGACTCTGAAGGAAGGGAACCAGGGACAAGGGGCTGGCTTGCTGATGGAGTTCCTCTTCCAAGGCCCCTTTATCCCCATTTTATGCATCTTCCCCCATCATTTGCTGAGGTTTAACCTCAGGCTTGCCACCAGTTTGGAAATACAGAATGGCCTTTAATGACAGCAGCACAAACAAAACCCTGTAAAGGCAGGATTTGTGATTTACATGGGGTTAATTACCACAACAAGCATGTTTATTCACTTCTCTAATAAATCCTTAAGACAGGAGCAAGTACTAGCTTGACCAGATTCATCAGTGCATGCGTTCTTCTTGTAGCCATTTTTGCAAATCTGTATGCGCAGGATAGAAAGATACAAAGTGTCTCCCTTTATTCAGGCAATAACTCGTGAGCTGTGTGATCTTTTCTGCCTGAAATGGCATTTACTTCAGATCTGGTACAAAATAAACTTTATCATTACTTTTGATGACCTTTTTTTCATCTAAAGGAAGTGAGTAGATCATAAATCTGTATTAACTATGACAGTGTGATGTACTTGCCACAGGAGTGTGAGGACTGTGTTTGCTACTTCTAAACCAGTAAGAACTGATGATTATATTCATGAGGTTAAAAACCTGCAGTGACAGGTGCTGGTTCGAAGCTGTGTGTCTGTGAGGGTCCTACAAAGTCCATCATTTGCTTAAATATTACTGATGATGAAAAGCAAGATTCAAATTGAATTAGTAGCTTGGTTTCATCCATCTGATTTACGGAAGAGGCAACTGATGCAGAGAGGTGACCAGCAGCCTCTGGTTTTTGGTGATGGATCACTTGACTGTCTCCATGAGGACCAATATTGTCAAACACTGCCTCCAATTCAATTGCATTCTGAGATACTACAGGTGGCAAGTGAGTTTTCTTCAGCTGCTGATTCAGCTCAGCTTCAGCCACCTTCTAGGTTTTCTGTGGCCACACGTGTGCAGTTGACTGTGGTGTCCCTGGTTTCCTGGAAAAGTATTTGCAATGGCTCAGCACTGCCCCAGACGGGCCCCCTCCGCCATTCCAGATTTGTTTCAGACAGAACATTTCATACAATGCAGAAGATCCCGTCACCTTGGCTGGGAGGAAGCTGTTTGTGTTAGTGCGCAAAGGTAATGTGAGACAAGGCAAGCTCTGCTTTAGAACACACATTGTGCCATTGATGTACACAGTACAGTAAATAGAAAAAAACAAAGAATCCACTGTGGTATTCACCCTCACCACAAATGCATTAGCAAAATAGGATTATTTGCAATCCAATAAAATAGTACTGCTTTTAGGCAGAAACCTTGGGTGTTCAGTGAAGTGTGCTCCTCAACTTTTCTTACCATTTATCAACCCAACACATTCCTCCCCCATTTTTTTAATGCCTTCCATTAATAGTTAAGAAAAACCTAGGGAAAACAAACACTCTATTCCTGATTGTTTATTCACCAGTCTCTTAGGAACCATAATTACGTCTCCCAGGAATTGTGTGTTTTATCATACTGTATATCTTAAAGAGCCACTTTAGGTAAAATAACAAGGAGTGCCTTATGAAGGAAAATTGGATTCATTTTAAGACTTTTTTAACCCTCCAAAGAATGGCTCTTTGTTTACTTCTTTAGTGCATGTGGCAACTTGCCCAAGTAAATACTATGCTGCATAAATACCAGAGATTGGTATTTATGATATTACATAAACATACTCTGAATAATGACTCATTGTAGCAGTGAAGAAGAACACGAGCAACATACATTGCAGTCAGTGCACTATTCCTCATGACAGCATGAAGTGGCACTGAGGCCTTGTAGGATAAACCGCCACTGAGAATGCAGAGAAGTCCTATAGATTGTTTAGCACATCTGAGTTTATTAAACAGAACAGAAAACAGCCAAAACAGGAACGTGATGAGGGTAAGAAACACAGCAGGTTAGTCATCAATTTGCAGGGGTGAGGAATTGGTGATTTAGTGTATTTTGGGGTTGATTGGCAAAAGTTTTATCATTCTTTAAACTAAAAGCCCATCCAGTACCTTCATACTGTTGCAGCAAGGGCTGAGCCCTCAGTTCATGCGCCTGACCCACAGTAACACAGCTCTGCTTATGGCAGTAAGATGTTAATACCAGTTTTTCACTCATGGAGCCATGTTTTTAGATGACTTTATTTCTCAGAGTCTTAGTTTATCCAGCTATAGTTTTATTAAACATTTACCTGCACTTCAGCAAAATTCTGTGTGTGCAAGGAGTTGTGTGAACAAACATGTTCCCGTGCCACACTTTGAATTACTGCCAAATGACGTGGCTCCCCTGCTGCATGGGCTTCAGACCTGAGAAATCAGAACCCCAAAGGGAAGATGTCTATGCCAAACCAGTGAGTTACTAACAAACTTTATTTTTCAAATCCATGGTTGTAGCCTGTCTCATCCAAACAGCAAAAAGACCCACCTCAAACTCTCAAATCTAAGTATTTGATCCCCCTCTTTGAAAAGGATGATAAAAATTGCTACCCATAATAATGCACTACCCTAAACCCATGATTTTTTCCCTCCTTCCCTGAAGCAGTCACAGCCCTTCAGAAACAGCAGAGAAATCCCAAAGGCAGAGCATATCCACAAAGTGGGTGGTTGATCCTTCTAAAACATAGAAGTTTGGGGGTGTGCTATGCTGGGACCACCCTACTCTGTGAGTGCAGGTTGGCACATTGTGAAAGGGGGGTGGTTCCTTGTGTTTGCTGGGTTTTATCCTCAACAATAGACCCTTCCTATTTAGGTGTGAATAAAAGGATGAATTGAGGAACACTCCTGCTGCCCCTGCTCTCTCACCTGAGGAGATGCCATTGGATGTTCCCACTGGCCTAGCAAAGTTCATGGGCTAATGGAAACTTCTGCATTATTACATAGTTAGTAGCTGTTTATTGTGATTATTAAACTGCACCTAATTCCTTTAATATTTTTTCTTGGTTTTCCTTCTTTGTCAAACCCACTGGGTTTAAGTAGAGCTGTGTTTTGATGTTGACCTGGGTGCCATGTGCTGTTCCATCACATACATGAGATCTTACCAGATGAGTGGAACAGTCATTGAGGTTTTTTCCCTTGTGCTTCACAGTTTTTGTACAAAATAGGAGGTGACAGAGGAGATGGAGAATAGAAGGCTGCTGGTCTGCAAGGAGCAATTTTTAGAGGATGTGTCCTGGGCCAGGACCCAAATGCCTGGCAATAGTTTGCTGAGGCTGTGCTAGCAAGTCTGGGAATGGCTGTGAAGGCTCTCTGTGCCATTGTGGAGGACAGAGGATTTATGCCTGGGCCACTTGCAGACAGCTGCCTGAAGCACTGCAGGTCCAGGCAGAAAGCTACACTTTCAAGGTTTGTCCTTATTTCCTGTTCTCCCAGAAGAAAATAGAGCAATAATGTATACCAGCAAAGTTGAGAGAACAAGAAATATGGGCAAATTTCAAAGTCAATCACAGTTTTATCCTTAAATCAGCAGCACTGCCCAAAGCCTCCAGTTTTATGGTGGTTCATGCTCTTCAAACATGTACCTGGATATCATGCCAAGACTTCCCTCCTTTATTTGGATTTTGAAGCCATGTCTCACTACCACGTATCTCAAGAACATATTGAGACCTGTCCCAGGCAACTTTAATCTGAATTCTTTCCTCATAGTGTTTGGGGTCTTCTGTTCTCAGTTCCTGGGAGATGAGATGGCAGGCTGAGGTCAGCACCAGATCTCCATAACAAGCAAACCCCATCCAAGCCCCACAGAAGTCAGTGGTTTTGACTCAGGCCCAGAGATACTAGAAAATAACAAAGAGAACAGAAAGAAATAGCTTGGTCAGCTTTGAGGGGTTATTTCTCCTGTCTTTTAAAAGGAATAAATATATGGGGTTTGTTATGAATTTGTCTGAGAAGTTGCTTGCACTGCCAGTCAGCCATGCCATAGCAATGTGCCTGTGTGGTGAAGGCAGAGTTTACAGGCTGAAACCTCCTTTTTCAGTATAGTTCATGGAAGGCACTATGAGTCACCAGTCTTGTCTCTAATGTGCTGGTCTGCTCAGCACAAAAGCATTAACACACTTAGTATAAGCAGGAGGATCACACTAACAAAGAGCGATAGCACTGCTTAAGTAGTTAAGTTGGTTATTTATTCTTTTAAATGTATGAGGATCAAGATGTGATCTCAAGCAGCTGCCAAACCTCTGATTAGTTTGTAACTTTTATTCTGTCCTGTCTTGTTCTTTTGTTCTGTACAAAAGATGCAGACACCATTTCACTGACGATTGCTTTGGAAATGCAGCCTCCGTAGCACCTACCAAAGAGCAAAACAGGCAAGAGGCTGCATTCCATTATTTCTGCATGAGTAAACTGCACACTCATGATCTCACCGTACCTGTGGAAATGCACAACAAAAATACCGTTCTAGCCAAAATGCACATGTGTGGGCTTAGTCCACAGGCGGAACTTAGAATTCAGAATTTAGAATTTCTGACCCTTTTCAGAAGTTCAGCTGCCCAAACAAGACCATTATGTTTTGGCTCCTTGCCCTAATTTTTGCTGCACAAGTGAGCTCCCATGTGACTGCAGAACGTAGAGGAGGATGAGGCCAAGTCAGCACACAACATTCAGAGAAATAGCTTGGAAGAGGGTTTTATAACTTGAAGATGGACTGGTGGCCCCTCAGTGGTGCTGCTTCCTTCTACCACTCCCCACACACACAAACAAAGCAAATTCTATTTCCCGATTTCACCCCTTGTTGTTTATACAACAACTGGCATTTTTCAGGCATATTTTCAGCTATTTTTTCAAAGATTTTTGTATTATTTTATTTTGAAAGCAAAACAATAAATAAATCTGCAAACCAGACATAGCCAAGTGTTAAAAAACGTTGTCTGAGAGACAGGGAGTTTACATTCAGTTACCAAAGCAAGAGACTCCTCTTTTTTCTTGGTCAGTTCACTATCAGATTTTGGGGGTCTTGAAAAATATAACTTCTGAGCAGAAGAAGGTATATGTGCCTTGCATCTCAGCTATCTGAGGAGTAAGAATGGTTCATATTAAGGATTTAAAAGGATGTTTAAAGATTCTCATGTCAAAGGGATGCATGGAGCATATTCACAAGTGTATTATATGAAGACACATAGCTATCTTCACATAGCTGTAGATGTATGTAGACAGAAAAAAATGCAAAATTATTTAATTGAATTTTATTCAGTTCTGCATAGATTTAAGTCCCATTAAAATCAAAAATTGCATTTTAATTCTACAGTTCAGTAAATCACCAGCAAGGCACATTCTGCCAGCACTGCAGTGTTACCTGAGGAGCTGAGAATCACCCCAGACGAAAGTGGCGGCTACAGAGGAAGCACTGATAGGTCAGATGGCACAGAGGTGGAAACTCTGCACATATGAACATGGATCCTTCCCCAAACACATGGGAACTTCTCTTTCTTGCCTCCTGTCTCTGGAGCCAGAGGGCAGGAGCGTCACCACTCCTGCCACCCACTGCCTGAGAGCAAGGAGGGGCAGGGAGGGCACAGGTCAACATTCAGGTTTTGCAGTGGCATCACCAGCTGTCACCTGCCCTATTCCAGCTGGCACAGGAGCCACAAACCACAGGCACTTTCATGCTCAGTATACCCCTGTTCTGGCTGGCCCCTTGCATTCAGTAGTCCAAGGAGCCTCATCCACCTCATCCCCCACAGCTCACGTAGAACACTTGGCCCTGGCTTTTCACCTCTTGGCTTCTTTTCTTTCAGCAGATATCTGCATGGATGTAGGGATCAGAGTGTCTCAGACTGACTGCAGGTGAATAAAAAATGCACGAGAAAAGCTCACTGAGAAAACACAGACTGGCGACTGTGTTGTCTGTTGTATGTACATACATCACTTTTCCTGGCATTCCTCCGAGCTGCTGGGCTGTGGTAGGATTGTGGTCTTGAATTTCTAAATAGAAATAGGCTGAAAAAATTACTTTTTCACCCAAGGCTGTGCAGCCTGTCCTTTCATATGCAGATATCTGTGAAATGACATATGTACATTTTAGCATAAGCCCCTTACCCTAAAGGCATATAAATGCATATTTTCCCACTCCACAGAAGCTTCTGTTTCTTTGCACCATTAAGGATTTGCCCCATGTCTATGATGCAGCTGACCTGTCCAACTTCAATCCGTGGTAAGCAATTTACTACAGAGTATCTGAAGAAAAGCTCAGTGCAAAAGGTACTTGGCTGCTCAGGAGCTCCATTAGAGATGTGGTGTCAGAGAAGTCTAACAGCAGTCACAGACAATAAACTGGATAGTAAGCTGGATAATAAACTACAGTGACATGCTGAATAGTTGTTACAGTTGATATTGCTGAAAATACCAGAACATACAGCCTTTGCACAGCTGTTCTCAGTAGTTAGGAGCCACATCATGGAATGCCACAAGTATCAGTGCATTTAAGGGCAACATATTTAGTGTACAGAATATTTTCTATAAAATCAATAGTATAGAAGAGATTATCTTAGGAAAAAAACCAACAAACCTCAGTATTCTTGTCAGATACCTTCAAGTGAATCACTAGTCATTCCTCCTCACTGAAGAGGTTAACTGATTTTTTTCCCTATCACCAAAGGCTCTAAACTGAACCTGTGATCTGAAGAAAACAGGCAGTGCACTCTATTCATTTGCATCAGTGTGCTAAGGAGGATTCTGCAATTGGATCTTATCTAATAAGATGATTAATTACATTGCTGCACGAGTGTAAGTAGAATTCAAGTCCATCTTCCATCCCTGCATTTGGCTCTGAAGGAGCTTTTAGTACTTTACTCCTGTAACCTTAACTATCTTTTTTAAAGAAAACTGAGATCAGCCTCATTGATGATATTGTGTGACTCAGAGATGTGTCAGAGACTAGAAGGGTGATAGCTCTGCTCCTGGAACCACAGGCATCCAACTAGTATTATTTATGTACCATTGACAGAGGAACATGCTCAGACTTGAAGGACTGGTGCTGACCTTCTCTTGCTAATCATTTATACACTCCTTGTTTTGAGCGCTCCACCTTAAGGTTTCTCATGACTCACTTTCTCTCAGCAGTGAACAAATAAATCCTGAAGGACACTGTACACTTCCAAGTGTGTAACCTGCCCCTATAGTCTCTACTTGTTCTCCGCAGCAGAAGCTCTCCAGGCAGCAGTGCTATTTATTGTGGTGTGACCTCAGAGCCACAGGACTTAGAAAGCTGAGAGGATGGTGGTGTTCATGTTGGTTTAGGCTTCTCCTGATAAATGTCAACCCAACACTCTCACGGGTGCTATGAGGAAGGGATAAAGTTCCTCTCCTTTCTGGGGACAGGGAAGTTGGATATTTATAGTTCACTCTCCAAAGAGGGAACAAATGCTCAGATAGATACCTTGACCATAGTCAAAGGCTTATTGAAGTGAGGTGAAACCTGATTATATGTCATAAGCATGTGCATATATATTATGACATACATGGCATATATAATATTTGCAATATAATATACATGATGTTATTGTATATTCGCAGTCCTACCTTGACTATAGATTATACATTGCGTTGGTGTATATGTATGTATGTATACCCATATATACATGTGCATATACATGTGTGTGTGTGTATTTATAAACACATATTTTTTAAACCATTTTTGTTCACTGTACATGGCTGAAAGCTCTTAAGGTGACTCACTGAGTGGGCACTGGCAGACATTTTTTGTATCTGAAGGGAATAATAAATTGAAGAGACCTGTTTCTGGATTGTTCAGACCAAAACACCTCATGCAGGACACTCAGCTGCCAAGGAGGCTGCTGGTTACTCTTATCCTCTCTGTAGTGACTGGTTCATCTGCTGAGTGGGGCTGCTAGTGCTGACATCCCCACTCCCCTGGCACTGTTTTTGGAAGAAATGAGCAGCAAGTACTTGCAAATGCTGTGGGCATACCGAGTGTACAAGGGTGAATGTTAATGAATAGCGTATCATGGAATATCGCAAAATGGAAAAGCACCAATATTGCCATTAATGAGACATGCAGCAATTCACAAACAAGATGATGAGCTTGAGAAACAGTGGAAGCAGAGAGGAGAGGAGAGGACAAAGGTACAGGAGGGTGCATGGAGATTCTCTCTTGCCTTTGTGCTTCCCTCGTGTAGCTCTTCCTCAGGAGGCACTGCAGGGAAGCAGAGTGGGTGGGGAGGAACTCCTGCTGAAGGCTCTCTCCAAAGAAAAAGCTTATCTGCCTGGAGCAGGGTTGGCTTGGCTATGAGGTCAGAGGTAGAGGGAAGGAAGGAACATCTTTTGGCTTATGTTCAGCAGAGGCTGAGGGGCTGGAGCCTAATTGTAGGGGCTTGCAATAGGCCAGAATGGGTGGGGGACACATCAAAATGTCAATAGAAAGAAGGAGGGAGACATGATCTAACATGCTAAGAGCATTGCCACCCTCATGGTCCCTGGCTGAGGCACATCTAATGGGATGGAGCTTCACCACAGCAGTCACAAGGGAGCAATGATAGAAACAGGGCACTATGGGTTGGTCCAGTGTGAGGAAGTAACTTAAACTGCAGGGCTGTGATGCAGAGAAGGATGTGGTTCTTCTAATTCCTTCCCTGTGTCCCATTGTTTCCTTTCCAGGCACACACAAAATCTTCTGCCCCTCCCAGCTCAGCTTTTCTCCTCTCTGGCTTTTTGTCCCTTCCTTATTGTAGAGCCCAGCTCACCAGTACCCATCCCCAGTGCAAGTAGGGACTTGCCCATATTGAGTTAAAATGGCTTTCTTTTGGCTATTTCTCCCTATCTGGGACCCATATGTTGAGTAAAACAATTGTAAATGGGGTTAGTTCAGAACTTTGGCATGGGGCAGAGGGAGGCAGGGCCAGGATGGGTTCTTCAGGAAAGGTTATATTTCACGGTTGTGCCCATTAGTTGAGCTGAGCAAACTCATTTTCATGAATTTACAGAGCCCAGTCACACCAAAAGCTGCACACTGGAGCCCAGGCTGTGAGTCTGCTCCCTATCAGCCAGGAAGGTGCCAGAAAGGTCTGGGAGTCAGGAGCACACAGTCAGATCTTGCCAGCCCAGGATATAAAGGACATGACCTGTCCTGCCTTTGGCTTTTAGAGACAAATTCTCCCTGGCTTCAGAGGACGCTTCATGTGTGTGTAAGGAACCATGGCAAGGTCAGGGCTAGATTGCTTCACATCATCAAAATATGAATTCATACGTTCATCCTAGAGCAAGGCTTGTGCAACAAAATTTAATGGACTGACATAAAAGCTGGGAACCAGAATGCTCTGCAGTGTCACTGGAGAAAATACACCAACAGCCTCATAGGAAAGAAATACACAGATTAATGCAGTCAGATTAATCAGAGATTTTTCTTTTTATCAGAGACATGACCTTAAGTCTTTGCATGCTAAAGCAACCACCTTTGACATTGAGATGCAGTAGAACTACATCTTTTAATGGAAGTTCCCAGGCGATCTGCCAGGCTCTGCAAACAGGCAAATTTATGGTCTTTCAGGTACAAACACGTATGATTTGTGGTCCAGAGGAGGATGTGATTCTTTCCATTTGTTCTCCCTGTCCTCCTCTAAGCCTTCCAAAGCACACATGAACATGGCCCAGCAATGTAATCTTCCCAGGTCCTGTAAATAATATTTTACTTGAGTATCGTCACCAAAAATTAGTAAAATCCCCAAAAGCACAGGCTATTAATCATTCTGCAAAATACTAGGTTAGCCTCAACTGGTATAACTCAAGTCTACCAACTGTAAGCCTTATTCTCATTTCTGCTGCTGAATCTTTTGTTGCTCACACTAGTTTAAAACTCTGTAAACATTGAACAGTGTGTAAGCTGGGAAAATTCCTCTCTCCAAGTTGGAAATATATTTTCCCCTACTGATTCTTGCACCAAAAAAGGCAGTGTTCTCCCTGGAAATGGACCCATTCGAAGTTCTTGTTCACAGTATTATTGCTCAGGGGCTGTAAACAGGGTGAGTTTGGCAACTATCTAGGGTTTTACCTGTAGGAATAATATAAAACATCTGTGTGCCAGGTAAGAGAGAGGGAGATGCAGAAACTGCTGCATGCACAATAATATTTATGAAATCTTGTGCTTAGTTATTTCACTGCCTGCCTGGGAATATGATATGGGTTTGTTTCCTTCCTCCATTCAAGGCCCCTAAGATCCCTTGTAGACCAAACTGGTGTGGGGGAGTAATGTTTCTATTAGATTAACTGATAGATAAACATATATAAATAAACAAACATATATGGGGGCACAAAGATCTGTTTCCATTCTAAAGTAATCTGCAACAGAAGCAGCAACTTTCAGTGGTAAATATGGGCTAAGTGGTGAGGTGAGTTCACGTAACCTGTGCCATGTGCTTTGCTTCTCCAGAGGAGGCAGCCAGTGTCCCGTTGCTGCTCCAGTGAGGAAGGCTGAAGCTCTGAGAGGTGGTTTGGCTTTTGAAGGTTATGTGCCAGTTTTGAGAGACTGAGCAAGCCCTGATCCAGGACTCCCAGTCTTTGCTAAGTCCATAAAATCATATTTTCCTTCTTGTGGTCAGTATTGTCTCAGCAATAGTTTTGATTGCTCTTGTATAAAGCCTTTTTTTTATTTAGAGAAGTTAATGTTGGCATATAGGCATTTTTGACCTTCTTCCAGAAAATTTAAGTTTCTCTGAAAAGAGAATTAAGCAAGGAAGATTTACTACAGCTTTAAAAATCCATCACTTCAATGCCCATCCCCAAAGGAATGCTTTGTGATCCAAGATATCATTGCCTGTCATTGCATTGGCAATTGTTTCTTAGTCAAAGTTTCCCCATGTTTCTTCCTAGCATATTAACACAGATATAATCATCAGTTAAAACATCTAGAGTGATAAAACTTGCTTCTAAAAATGGATAGACTGGAAGGGACATCAAGTTATTTATCTTGCATTTTTGCAGTGGTTTTTTTTAAGCATTAATAATTAACTATGTTACTGGTTTTGCCTCTCCCCTGCTAACAGGGACAAAATTTGGAACTGTTTCACACTGGTCTTGGGAGAACAAGAATGGGGTATCTTGTTCATTCATTCACTGTAAACACATTTTTATTTCTAGGTAGCCTCTTCATCTGGCTGTTTGCCCTGCTGCCTCCCTGGCTGTATGTTGTTAACCTAGAGATCATTTGAGATAGTTGCAAGGTGGCTCAAGATTTTTCATCCTCAAGCTGAGTTAATGGAAGTAAATGACACTTTTCCCAGCTTTCTCAACAGGAGTGCTGCTCACCATTACCACAGCTGTCACTTTAAACCACAAACCAAAACACTTCCATGCTCTGGAGTTCTCCAAGGTCTCCACAGCCATGGCTGTGGTGGCCACAGCTATTGCTTGGTGGCACTAAGCAGATGAAAATCATTATTCTCTGTCCAGATGCACCAGAAGTCAGATGTGAACATGTGTGACTGTCTCCATGGGCCCAACAAGAAACATGAATGAGCTTTGTGCAGGTGTATGGCTTGGTAACAGCCACACATCAGACGTCTGTGTCCCTCCTTCTAGCACAGCATGGGGTGCCCTTTAAATTCACAGGCCAGTTGCAATCCCAGACAAGACAAGGCTTTTCAGTGCCAGATGTATTTTAGAAATATGGGTTTCGCATTATTGGTTATCCCAAACTTATTGCCTGCTGTGGACAGTCCTAAAGGACAGGTAGAGCCTCCTCTGTCACTGCCCTCTCTGAGTACACAAAGCATTAATGTGTCAGGATCAGGCCCTGGCACTGCCCCTGACACAGCATCCTAAGTTGTCTCAAGCAGCAGAGCAGGGCTCCTTTGCACAAGCTTGCACTGAAGTCACGGAGCAGGATGATCCCTCATGTCATTTCAAGGGACATTTTTATTTCTAAGCAACCTGATGTGGCAGTGGTTGTTCCTTAGAAAACGAGCTTTTTCTGTGCAGCTTAGCTAAAGTAATTCTGGATGTAGGTGTACATCTGACTTCTGTATCAAAGAACACACTTGATCTGCTGCAAGCAGGACACTGCCTTGTCAGTGCTGCTGCCCAGTGCAGCCAGGGCTGGATCACTTGCATTCTGGCACATCCCCATCCTCAGCCTCATAGCTGCAGGTCTGTCCTGGCGTGCTTTGTGCCAACCCCAACTCCCTTCAGCTGCTTCCAAACCTTTTGCAGGCCCAGTGTTTTCCTGGGGAAGGTGGTCTCACAGCTCCTGGGCAGTGTGCCCCCTGAGCCAGGCCATCACCTGGCCACTCACCTGGGCCACTGGGTGATTCCTGGCAGAGGTGACTCAGAGCAGGGAACCCTGCAAGGGCCCTGGCACATGCCTGCACTGAACCACTGCCTACAGACTCTGCCCAGCTCGCCCTTCCTGCCGCCTTTCCCCCAGGGTCCTAACTCCCAACTTTGTTGCTCTATAAACATAATAACAATAATTATTCTCTCATTGGATGCATAGCCATCTTCTTTGTTTGCAGGCTTAGATAAATATCATTCAAATCATGGAGTCTGATTCATGAGTCAAGACAGTGGCAGCCCTCCAAAACCTCCTTGCCCATGGAGAGTGTGTTTGTGTGAGAGGGAAAGAGAGTTTCATTGTGTGAAGAGTAAGAAACTGGAAGCCAAGTGAATTAAATACAAAGAAGATAATTATGTGTAATTCATTTACTGACTAATGATTGCACCTGGTACAGAGGTTTGTGAATTCATTTGACTCTGCAAGGTTCTCAAAAACAATCTCACTGCTACAAGATAAAAGCTAGGCTGACTTCTTAACAGACCAGTGTTTACCTTGGTGTTATTGTAAGATTCTGCCTTGGGGGCTCATTTTGCATTTTATCTCATGATGATTCACTTTTCCTGGGTTTATCTGGTGCCTCTTTGGCAGTTCCTTTGGTCAGTGCAGGTGGAGGTTGGGTGTCACCACAGACTGAAGCCATCACTCTGCTCCTGAAAGCCTCACAGTGCCACTGGACACGGTGCTTCTCTCCCATCTGCTGCAGCCAAACATTGCCACAGAGACCGTGACTTTGGCAGGGGAGCAGCAGGTCACAAGCCTCCCTTTTCCTAGTTCTGGGGTTTTCAGCAAATGGGCACTCTCCATGGTGTCACCCAGTTGTCACCACAGCCTGATGCCATCAGCACCTTCTAGACAGACACCAGCAGGCAGTACCAACCTGCTAATGCCTGGCTGGATTTCAGGTTGAAGCCCCAAAGATAAAGCCCATAATGGGGTGGCAAAGCTTGTGCTAATCCAGTGAAACCCATCAGCAGTGTCTCAGTGTTGATGTCACCCTCAAGACCAAAGCCTGTGTGACACCCCTTGTGCCTGGCGCTCCCTGACCCCAATGCTCTGGGCATGCAGGGCCTGGGCACTACATCGTCCCAGAGTGGAGGTGTAAGCCATGCTGGGCAAAGCTGCCCAAGGCCTTGCTCAGTGCTGCCAAGAAGCAGAAGTGCAACCCAAGTGGTGGAAACAGAAGAGCTTTTGCAGTTGTGTTCCCCATACAATTGCTAGACATAAGATGGATCACCTCTTCCACTCCCCCCTTCCAAATGGAACTATACACTCAGTTAATTGCTCCGATCCTCCGTGATGTTGCTTTATCAAATCCACACACTGGGCCATCATGTAACTGGTAAACCATTTTTTAAATCAGTCAGTTGAAGCACAGGGTGCATGAGAAGAAAATGCACAGCTTCTGAGCACAGTGCAGGCACTGGATGAGTGCACTTCTTTATGAGATTCACTTTAAGACTGACTTTGAGAAGGGAACAAAACAACAGGATCATGTTCTTAAAATAACAAGCAAAAGGAGAAGATATTTTATAGTTTGAATAATAAATGATGAGATGATCATCAATAAGCTGATTACACTAACATACACTTCCTAGCATTACTTGCCATTGAGCATTTGCTGAAGTGTCACAGGGTGAAACTGAGCTCGTGGCTGCCAGCGAAACAGCTGTAAGCGTTGCTGTAACTCCCACTGCTGCAAGAACACCTGCTCACAGGTGTCTGCTTGGAGCTGCACCAGCCTCGTGCCTGGTGATGGAGGGAGCCACCTGAGCTCACCCCCACCCAGGGGTCCCTCTGCACAGCACCTGGTCCCTGTGGGCCGCTCACAGCCCTCCTGGGCAAGCAGCAGATGTGCCACGTTCTGCAGCCGTGGCAGCCAGACAATGAAAACAGCAGCAACAAAAACCAGTAACCCTCTGCTCTGCTCTTTCTGATTTGAGCAATTTGTAATGAGAAAAGGCCAAACCAGCTCATCTCGTTCATTGACTAAAATGCAGTCAGCACGCATTTTAATGTTGAGCCTGTGCAATCCTTTTCCGATGAAATCTGGCAAGCCAGGACAGATTGCAGGCCGAGAGATACTTGCAGTGTGATAGTGTTTTACCTGTAGGTGGATCCTCATTTTAGATAGTGAGATGCAGAGCCAATGAGCCTGATTCACTGCTGTGTTACTCCAGTTTTTCAGTGGAATAACACCACTGAATCATCAGCAAAGTTGAAATAACAAATGATAAAATGGGAGCATTGTGTTGAAGTTTGCATGAGTGCGTGGAAATTACTAACTCCTTGCAGAACCATCAATCCTTATGGATATCTTTCAGTTCAAAATGTAACAAATATATGACAATGTGCCTAGGCTAAAGTTCTACACGTTAGAAAAATAATTAAAATCTAATGTAACAGCTAGCATTGGACACCCTCAGTATGTCTATGTGGTAATTAATTTTTTCTCCATTCAGAAAAAGAGGACTTCTGAGAAAAGACCTTCAACAGCTCAGGAAAAAAGACAATTTTTTAATGTACCTCATTTCTATGCACCAGCTGGGCCCCATGTAAAGGTTAGAAATAGAACAAACTAAAAACCTAGTCCTGGTTTCTTTTTGATTTATGCAGACACTCACTGAGCAATTGAAAACAACTGAGTAATTGTGAGTTTTCTGCAAGTAATGCTCTGGAAAAGCCAACTGAAGGCAATAGGCAAGCTTGCAATTAGTAGTTCTAATTATAAAGTGTATACATAAAATAATGGAGCATCATAAATAAAGGTCAAATGTAAATGATGCAATAGGAACAGTAGAACATCATAGAAAGGTGGACAAACAATCCAGCAAGAGAAATACTTGTAAATTATTCATAGTTTTCCAATAACAACAACAGAATATAAAATAATAGTGGTGCTTTGTTTTATTTTATGCAACTTCTACAGTACCTCTATCTCAGTGCCACCTGATGCTTCTGACCAGAGTCTTCCTTGGGTGACAGTCACAGTCAGGGTGTCAGAGTCAGCCACAGGAGCTGGTGTGGGAGCCTGTGGCTCAAACAGTGGCCTCACATCAGCTATATCATTTGTCTTATCAATCAGAGACCTGCTCCATGCCCATGGCCATTGCCATCACTGCAAACAGCTACCCAGTGCCAGAGCTTGAGCCCAATTTATGTCAAATTCAAGCTATGGAGCTTGAAGAAGGACTGACTTCAGTGCTACATGGGGGTCTGTGCTCAGGAGCCTGTGGTACGTGTAGGTACAGCCCACACTCAGCCAGCCAGTGCCAGTGCTCTGTGTCCTACATGGGAAACGTGGAACTCCGACACTCTGGAGCATCATCCCTGCGGTGCCCCTGTGACCCACACGTGTGCAATAGCACAGCAGGATTACGTGCTGCACTCCTTGCAGACCTGCTCTGCAAATAAAGCCCTACATGCAACCAGAGAAGGTGAAGAGACACAATACCTCAGGGAAATGTTTTTATTTATTCTCCTTAGGTGCATATATGGCAATCACCCATGCAGCATGATCCAGGATGTTGAAAACCATTTCATTATGTTCTATAAATAAAGGACTGATGTGGTTCAATTGTATCAATTATGCAACTCTTCTAAGTGGTGTAGTCAAGAGTAAATGCAGGCAAAGGACACTCCCTTTGTACCTACTTCTGCTCTGCGCACTTGTAGTATTTTCCTGCTCCTTGTACACCACAAACAGATGAATCTACCCACTTTTATTTACCACTATACCACTGACTCCTCTTTGGTCAAGAGCTTTTCCTATGCACAGATGACACAATAAAATAGAAAATGGAAGTCAAGACATTGGTGCATGTTAGTCGGTTGTGCAAGATATGTGGCTGTACAGTAATTTTGAGTAAAGCATTGGTTTTAAACAATGTTTAAACTGACACCATTATTATGCAATATTGTTAATTATGGCTAGAAGGGTATTTGAGGTTAGTTGGCCCTACCTTTGTCCATTTTATAATTATACCAAGAAGAGAATGACTAAGTTGTGCCCAGGCTAATTGTATCCATTTGGTTTTATCCCTTCTCTTCACTATTGTAAGTCACTTGCATTCTGAAGTGTAAGTTTTTTTGAGGGGTTTGAGTGCATTTTTGCTAAATACAGTGGAGCTCGGTGCTGACTGGGCAGCTGCAGGTGATATTGCAATAGTAGCGCTGACAATAACAACAAGTACAGCGAGTCGAAGTGACAAGTACACAATAAATGCCACTATTTTCCTGTCACTGTCACAGTCACCTACAAGAGATTTATCCTTTCCTGCTCCTGCACGGTGTGTTCTGGGATGTATCTGTGTAGCCAGAAGATGCAGCATGCCACGACATCCTCCAGGCGTGCTGCGACCCCGACAGACACCCCCGGAGAGCAGCGGGGGACCAGCGACCCCCGGGTGGAGCAGCACACACGGTTCAGTGTCCAAGGGATGCGCAGCACAGCTCAGCTGCCCCGACCGATGGGCATGGGCACCCAAACCAGCAGGCACCCCGTGCTCTCCTGCCCCGCAGAGCCAGCTCAGCGTCCTCTCACTGTGCCTGCGCGGGGACGCCAGTCCTGCCGCACAGATGTGTCACTGCGCCGCAGCTCTGCCCTCCAGAGCAGCCCCTCGCTGCTGGTGGCAGCCGGGCTGTGGGTAGCAGGTTCGCTGGGCTCCGGTGCCAGGCTGCCAGCTCCAGCATCTGCAGAGCGCCCTGTGCGTGGGCAGCATCCCCCCAACCCGAGCGGCACGGACAGACAAACCGCCCAGAGGCAGTGGCATGTAAGCTGTCTCTTTTGAGTGTTACCTGGCAGTGGCAGGATGAAAACCAAACAAAACTAGCAAAAAAAATCCCCAAGCAAAATAAAGTAAAAAACCAAAACCCCCACAAAATCAAAACAAAGAAAAACTCAAAGAAAACAAAACAAAACAAAAAACCCAATGTAAATGGATTTAGCCTAGAAAGGAATTTAGTAACTCATGGTCTTGCTTGCCTACAAAAGAAGGCTGTAGTCTGCCATTGATGGCACTTACGTAAAATAGAACTGCCTTCAAGGCCTGAATGCCGTAATTAACAGGCAGTTTTAGAAATTATTGGCTAATGCCATTTAATAGAAATACTGCCAACTATTGTTGTAAAAACTCGGTTTGTTCCTTTGGTGGTAATATAAAATGACTCAATGTGGTTTCATTGGGAAGAGATACTTCTGTCTGTTACAGATCATTACCTACATTTTTAGACTGGTTTGATATTACAGTACAAATTTTGGAATTTAAATGTATTTCCCAAAACTAAGTAGAGAGCCAACAGCCTCCTCAGCAATCACAACTCTGGTGACACAACCTGGCCTTTTTTCTTGTAAAATGTCATTACTGCCCCAGTCCCGCTCCCATGGCAGCCAAAGCTGCCTTTGCCCCTGATGGTATTTCAGCAGTAGCAAGTTTAAAGGTTTTTGTATCAGGCAAATACATTCCCGTAAGCCTGAGCAGCATTTCCCTTGCAGTGTGTACAGTATCACTCAGAGAATCAATACACATTTCTGTTAATAAACTCTCTGAATTGCACTGAAAAACACAGGTAGCTCCAAGATAATGTGCTCTGCTCGTGTGATGCACCTGTTATATCGCCTAAGAACATTTTCACAATGCTGCAATAGTGACCAACAGGTTATTTCTCAAGCCTTGTCACCCAGGAGGTACCAGCTGAAAAGTTTCTATTTGATTGCAAAAGAGTAGAAAGCAACAAATTAATATTGTCAAATCTTAGTGAGGCATGATGTGGATGTTGCACACCTCAGTCTAACACCCACCTTCACTTCAGGGAAAGGAGAAACCAGACCTGCAGACACACTAATCATTTCCTGGTTTGAGTTCCCACTCACCTTTTTGCAAATGACCTCCAGAACCTCACTGCTTTCTATTTACTGCACTGAGAGACAGCACTAAGGAGTCATTAATTGCACCCCTATTACAGCATTTTATGATGCCTTTTAATGTATAGATTTAAGAGAAAAGGCAGTCCATGTGGAGATTGACCTTCCTGATACACAAAAGGGAGGCAAAGTTCTCTCTCTGTTCAACTGGAAGTAGCACAAAGGTGAGGCACAGCTTATGTCTGGGAGGGCTCCACGGACGGGTGTGTGACCTGCCCGAGTCAGGGTCACCTCACCTCGACTGCAGTGCTCTCAAGGGCAGGGCTCAGGCAGTGTCAGACAGAAACAGAGCTCCCAAAGCCTGGCTTCTGCCTGCACCACCGGGAGTTTTAGCACACAGGCTGTGCATCCTTTCCAGGGCAGGAGGCGATGCCCTTGCACTGTTCCTGAGGACAGGCACTTCAGAGCACGTGGGCACTGACAACAGAAATGCTGGTGGGCAACACCCTCTGGACATGCCTGAAGTAAGCAGGACATGGACAGTGACAGCGCCAAAGTGATTTGGGTACCCCATCCTACTGTCTTTCAGTAGCACTGACCACAGGAAGCTCTTGGACAACCCAGCAAAACCCAGACCATCATCCAATGCCAGTTACAGCCTGCCAAGCTGAAACACTGGTTAATATTGTGTGTGCCCTGCGCTGCCCCTGGAGCAGCTGGTGTGCAGTGATCCTGCTCAGCAGGGCACAGGAACTCCCCAGTTCCTGTAGGAAGATGCTGAAATGAATTCCAAAACCAGCACTGGACAAACACCTTAAAAAACTCAGAGACTCAGCTGAAGTTTTAAAAAACGGTTTCTGGTTCTGTTACCCTGCCTGCGTTTCAGTTGTGATGGGTCGTTGCCCACACCCTGCCAGCTCTCTTTGTGTCGCCCAGAGGCCTTTTGTTCTGTTGATGGGCCAGCTATTAAGCAGTGCTCGTCCCCACCCAGGTGCTCTGCTGAGGGCTCCTTGGCCCTTCTCCCCTTTCTGTTCTGTTATCCCTCGTGGCTGAGGGGGGCAGTGCCAGGGCTCCAGCCAGCCCTGCCCCTGTCCCAGTTCTGTTGGTTAAGGGACCTTTGACCCTGCCTTTTCCTCAGTTTTCACCCAGTCCTACCAAACCTGGGGACCGCCCCCAGGACTGGACATTACCTCGTAATAAACAGATTATTCTCAGCCTTGCAACTGCCTGGAACTCTTGTCTCTCCCTCCCCTCTCTGCCCCCGTGGAACAAAGGGGATAGCAGGGAAACCCTTCTCCCTTTCCCTCCAAGCCGCACAAGAGACCCTTTTCTTTAAAACCTGTAAGTTCCCTTTTGCAGATCCACACACCTTGAATATGGTCTCATTGGGGAGCAGAGCCTCAGAAGAGTAAGGCACCCTCAAAACACACATGGGTCTGGAGGCTGGGTAGTCCCAGTGCCAGGAGGGTCAGCAATGTAACTGCTGCTACAGCAAACATTGCAATGCATGGCAGGGCTGTCACCAGCCTTACCCCACCTCATCAGCGCCCTCCCCCATAGGGGACATGTTGCCTGTGTCAGAGGACACTGTTCCTTATAAAGGTTGTGGAGCTGGTATATTAATATATTGATTGAATTGATTTCCCCTTCCATGACTGTCTCTGCTCTTTTCCCTTCATTGATCCAGACATTAAAAAACAATTTATTCCCTTGTCCAGGCCCCATGTATCCTTGTATCAGAAGAATTCTTGTCCACTGGTTACAAGCAGTGAAGATCTGAATGCATATTCTCTTTTGAAGTGTTATGGCATCCTCTCACACTCTTCAGGTCTAGCAGAAGAGATTGCAGCTCCAGTTCCATGGTGTGTTTATATCATTTGGATGCTTCCATCTGATCCATAAATGGGAGCCCACTTGCTGGCCAAGGACTCTGGAGTTTAGCACTTGCTCAGTGGAACAGGTCACTCATCACAGCTCTCAGCACCACAGCTCTGAGGAGCTCCAGGACCTCAAAACAGAGCCAAGGTGGAGCTACCCCTGGTCTTGATGAGGTGTTTGGGAACATCCCCCCTGTGGGGATGAGCTCCACACAACCTGAGCCCATCCAGAAGGGCTCCCATGGGCCTTCTTGCAGACTATGTTATGGTTGGAGCACCCAGCTGAGGGGCTGAAGGTGCACCAGAGCCCCTTGCCTTGACATGCTTGGCCTCATCACTGGTAGAAGTTTTACACTTCGTACCCGAGATGATGGAGGATGCTGAGAAACCATAAAGTTTGGTGTGGCACTCTGGTGCCAAACAGGTTCCGAAAGGTGAAGGGAGGAAAAGTTGCCCTATGCTGGTAGTATAAAGGCTCAGCATTAATGTCATAAGTAAGACAAAATGTGTTGGATGTTTTATTTTGTTTGCATGTAAACTGCAGAGTTAGAGTCTGAATAAATCTCTTCTGTCAATCTTCTGACCTTTCTGATATAAAAATAAATATCCTTAAATGTAGAACAGGTGGAGCTGCCAAGCAAGCCTGTTTCAATAAGAACTGCACCAACAAAGGAATAATTTTGTTCCAAAGCTAAGGGGATAAAATTATGACCTTTCAGTATGGCAAAGCCCCTACAGAAGGAGCCATGTTTTACACAGGAGGCTCTCAAATAAAAGAATTAAAAAGGAGACTCTTCCAAAATGAAAGGAAAAATTAAAAATGCTATAAATTTTTGTCTACCAGAGCTGCTTTCTACTTTGATGGGAAGGCTGCATGCAAATAGCTGCTGAGAAATAGGAGCGTGGCAGGGTAATAGCAATTAGGAACATTTTAATGATTATTTTTAAAAAATCACAAGGAAATTATACTGTGTATTAAGCAACTTTTCCTAGGCTGAATATAAAATAGACTTAAAGACATAATGCTTTTACTTTGCAGTTAATCTCAGCAGTGAGTTCTAGGCTTACCATGCTTGTGCCAACATGGGAACTTCCAGTAGGCAGCAACACATAATTACTGCTGGGCGGAGGTGAATCAACCACTTTCCGTCAGGAAGCCAAGGAGAGACCCTCAGACCATCTGCCAAAGGTGGGTGGGTGAATAAGAGTGTTACTTTCTTGCTATGCTCCAATCAGGGCACCACACCTTGTGATAGTATCTCTGTAATGAGCAAACAACCTTAAATGATATTGTGTCACTGCAGGAGGGTGACCCAGCAAGTCGGGTTTCACTCCTGCACAGGGACTGCAGTGCACAGGTGCTCACACTCACCTTGGCACCCTGGAACCTTCAGCCTGCTGTGCCGAGGAACCCAAACTGTGTCTCCTTCATTAGCACTGCACGTGGCTTCACAGCAGTGCTGTCACTGCACCACCATCCTATTTGCTTTTCTGTGCATCACTCTTAAAAGTCTTCTAATGTGCAAGTAAGGAGGTTACAAACGTAAGGCCATCACAGATGTACCACTGCATTCACATGGGTACAACAAATGATGACAGGATTATGGATGTTCCTTCCAATCAGCAGGACATTCCTGATGCCGCATGCCTGAGTGTTCCCACAGTCATCACCACCCACCACTGTGCTGCCTCTTTCCTCAAGTGCAATTACCTGGCCCCATTCCAGTCACAGGGCATGTGTCTGCCCTGCCAAGTCTTTCCAGTCATGAAGGCCCCAATGAATCCCACAGGACCCTCTGTGAGACTGGTCCATTGCTGTACTGACCAACATTTCCAGGAGTTTTGTTTTCCACTGACATGGAGTGACTCAGGGCATGCCACAGGTATTGTCTTGGCTGGAAGCAGGTGCAGCCAGGCCCTTATGGCAGCAACACAACTCAAGCCACTCAGACACAGGCCAGCTTGGCACAGTAGCCTTTGTCCTGCTCAGGCTCCACAGTCAGACCTGGTGGTGGCTTTCCATTCATTCTGTTTCTTACCTTCTGTAGTAGTTCTACTACTCGCCCCAGTATTGTACTTCAGATCCCAGTGAACCAAAGTTACACTTAGTGGAACTCATCTGTCATCTCTGAAATAAAACCACTATAGGCCATTGTGCAGATGTGTCTTTTGGCAAGTGCCTGGCCATGTCTAGACACAAGAAGGTAGCTAGTAATAGCCAGTATGCATCTAATACAGACATAGTGTACCTGGCCAGTGTAGTTGTCATCTGTGCTGGAATGACAGGCTGGATGGACAAGGTGGGGGAAGCAGTGGGTGTCTCTGACTTCGTTTTAGCATGGTCTTTGACACTGTCTCCTATATAGGCCAATCTGGGATGGCATTGACTGAATGGATTCACCACAACCTGGCTGAAGAAAGCTCATGGCTGGCCCAAAAGGCTCAAAGGATAATCATGACTGACATGGTCAACAAAACTAGACTTTTAATTGGTGTTAACAGATGGCATTCTTCAAGTGACAACACCAAGGTCAGTCTTCACCAGCAACTTAGATGACAGGGCAGAGGAGCTCCTCAGCAAGTCTGCATGACACTGAACTTCTGCCCCCTCAGTTTAGGAAGGATATTGAGGGGCTGGAGCAGGGCCAGAGAAGAGCAATGAGGCTGGAGAAGGGAGTGGAGCACAAGTGCTGTGGGGAGAGGCTGAGGGAGCTGGGGGTGTTTGTGCTGGAGAAGAGGAGGCTCAGAGGTGACCTCAGCACTGTCTGGAAGTGCCTGAAGGGAAGTTCTGGCCAGCTGGGGGTTGGTCTCTTCTNATTCTATGATTCTAACTATCTCTATGTCACTATGCTGGAGAACAAAGGCAGCCATCAGATTGTCTTCAGCAACCTGGAAGACAAGCTTGAAAGAAATCTGCTGAAATTCACCGAGGACAAATGTGAAGTCTGCATGTGACATAGAACAAAGCTGTGTGACCCTTGGCAGCACAGAGCCAATGGCACATGGCTCCTGGGCTACATGAGCAGGAGAGATAGCACAGGAGCAGAAGAAATTGCAGTGGACACCACAGAAGAAATTTTTCAAAATAAGACCAGTTAAACTGGAGAAGAGAGGTTTGTGAAATCCTCATCCTTGGAGATTTCAAAAATTGAATGGACAAAGCCCTGAGAAGCCTAAGCCAATGTTGAAGTTGGTCCTGCTTTGAGGAGGTTGGAGTGCAGCTCTCCAGATGTCCCTTCCAACTGATATTATTTTGTGTCTGTTTTTTCGGCCTTTTTTGTTTGGTTTTATAGATTTAATCAAGAAGACCTGCCTGCAATTAATGATACCTCAAAAAGAATGGAATCTGTTATAACATCACCTGCCAATTATTTATTTATAACATGAATGAATTCTGAGGATTCATCACAAGCCCAGAGAGTCAAGAGACTTCACTTCAGAGATTTTGTCTTCAAGGATCAAAGAAATTAACTTTCTCTCTCCTATCTTCAAATTAAGCAGAAAAGAGGTCCTGCCTCCACATACAAGGCAAATTTTA
This sequence comes from Sakesphorus luctuosus, assembly GCA_013396695.1. Taxonomy (NCBI): domain Eukaryota; kingdom Metazoa; phylum Chordata; class Aves; order Passeriformes; family Thamnophilidae; genus Sakesphorus; species Sakesphorus luctuosus. The sequence continues at coordinate 636,461 of VWZD01003522.1, read as the reverse complement.
AAAAAGACTCCTCAGTTCAGAGCTAGCAGGAGAAAGACTATTTCTCAGCTTTGTTTTGGACATGTGCAGCTCTCACACATTCTTGTGGGGCCAACCAAACACGTGAGAGGCTTTCTGATGAAAACATTGTTTTGGCCTGCAATGTGAAAGCAACACCTGAGACGTGGCCTCCAAACCCAACCCCTGCCCAGTATTTCCCTCCCCCCATGACTTGTTTGGTTTAGATATCTCAGCCCATCTCTGGTCCCAGATTGTCCCTTGCATAGAGGTGTGGAGCACTCTGTGTTCTTGGGTGTGCAGGGGACAACCTTCCAGGCTGTGACACAGTGCTGTGGAGACTCCACAGACCAGGACAGACAGGGAGCATGTGTGAGCACAGAGCAACCCTATAGACACAGGTTGCTGCTGTGCATGGAGCTGCATCCCAGCCAACAGGCTGTGCAGCCACTTTTCCAGCAGCCCAAGCTGCTGAAAGTTCAGGAGAACTCCTTGCTACCATGACAGAACCACAACCAGAATTTGTTACTGAGTCTTAGCAGAACCATGTTGCAAACATGAGGCATGTACAGGAGACCCTGCCTCCAAACAGCACTGGCTGCAATGCCAGCTCTGTCACCCTCAAGCAGGCCAGGACATTGAGATATACAGGATATATGGACCTACTGGTCTCTGGAGAGACACAGGTTACTCCTGTGAGTCACAGACCCAAATTCCCCCCAGCCCAAAGCCCCAGGCCACCCAGCCCTTCTGCAAGCTTATTGTTGTCAGAACTACAAGGAATGCTCATCAAAGGCACCAGATTTGTGCCTTATCTGTGTATCAGTTAGGTTCAGTGACACCAACACAAAACCTGTGCCAAGAAGGAAAAAGAAAATAAACAGAATTAAACCCCAAAACCTATTTGAAAGTATGTTCAGAAACAAACAAGCAAAACCTCTTATCCAAACAAATCACAGTTAGGTCTTGGGTGAGACCGTGTTTATGAAAGTTTAGCCAAGAAGCTTGCTTGGAGATACTTCTCCAGCCTTAACACAACACTACCAGCCTGGACAAGTGCTACTAGAGAACATCTCATTAAAATGCTGTTGTGGTATTTATTTATAGATAGTAATTTATATCACATCCATCATACACACTGATCTAGCAGCTCTGATGGGCAAATTGGACTGATTCTCCCATAGCACTCCCTGCCCCAAATCCACTCCTCATGTCCCCCACTCCCTCACCAACACGACTTCGCACTGGGTCTCTGCATGTGTTCAGTGGGACAGCAGTGTTGCTCTCAATAAGCCTCTCTGCCCACATTTATCCAGCCCTGCAGCACTCCAAACATGCATGTGGGGTATCAGAGATGCAACAGCCCCATCAAGAGTCAGACACACATCTGTGGTGCTTTCAGCTAGGTATGCTTGGGTGAAATCATCACAGGCACTGCAGAGCTTATCCCTGCCATGCAGCTCGAATCTACATTTGCTGGAGGGTCCAAGTAGCTTTGGAATGCACCAAGGATAATACCAGAGAAGCACACCTGCAGGTTTCAGACACCAGTGCAACAGCCAACATGATAAAACACCTTATAAGAAAGCACAGGGTGTGTCTTCAGTGGGATAAAAAAAAAAAAAAAGGAAAAAAGAGAAAAAGACCGGCCAAAAAAAAAAAAAGGTTAGGTGAGGTAGCTGGGAATGCCAGGGGCAATGTGAAATCAGTTTACATTAGAGCAGGTTGCTCTTGATTTCACTACAGCAGTTGTCATGCTTGGTAAGAATAACAAGCTATTCGTATGGCAGCCACCATTGTGTAGCTCAGCACAGGTAGCCCAGGGGAAATCCGAGCAAATGCAGGGGCTAGGATGGGGCTTCTTGTTTTTAAAAGCACATAAAATGGTTGTGCAAATAAGTTTCCACTTCAGGAATCTGTGAGAACAATCATTTTGCTGTAAGAGGACTTTGTTACTGGAGCTCCTGATGCTTTATACGATATCTGCACTTTGGATTGAAATGCTGTCATAGACATCCCTCTGCAGCTCCTAGGGCCTTCCCACTATCTGGCCTCTTCAATCTCCAACTTCTTTTAATACTTTCAAGCTCAACAGCTATCTAGATTTGCACCTTCATGCATGTCCAGAACTGCCCCAGTCCTGACAAGGCCAAGCAGCTCAGCCCAATTCACACCTAAGTCTGATCAGGATCAAGAAACTAGGCGTTGCTTTGCCTCAATCCCCTGAGGGCTTTGATGGGGGATTATATGTTACCTGGTGACTGTTCCATGTAAAATGCATAAACAGTCCTGGGAGCAGAGTCCAGAATCTCTGACTCCCATGTGAATGCTGGGACCAGCAGGCAGGACAGCCATGCTCACTCACGTGCACTCCTCACCAACCCAATGATTCACAGCACGTTGCTGGAGAGAGGCAGCTCCTCAGCAGGGCACAGGCCAAGAATGTGCAGCTCCCTGCCTTGTGGCTTGGGTGCTCTGCTCCAGGTGGCAGCTGGGAACAAACAGCCTCAGGAGAACAGTGACCCTATTTTGTCACTTCCTGGCTGCTGGTAATCCACGTTTCGGATTAGGCATCTGTGCTGTGACAGAAAGCTGCCTGTACTCACCTTCCAGAGTTGCTGCTGGGCTGGGTCACTCTAGAAGTAGCATTTGAGGCTTCAAATTTCCCTATTAGTGTCTCTGGTCACCCCACTGAATGTTTGGGTTCTCGTATGGCAGTGCCAGGCTTGCCTCAGGCACGCTGCAGGGATTTCTGGATCTAAAGTCAGGAGCTGGGCACTAGAAATAAGAAACACAGAGTTTAATACTGAGACATCAAAGTACTCTTGGATATAACATAAGATATTTGTAATTGCATCTGCAAATGACTGCCTGGACACTCAGGTCTCGGTGCATGACATGAGGAGTGTCATGAGTTAGCATGTCCCAAGGGGAAAGCCATTGGGAAAATCTGTAGTGCTGCTATTGCTGCAGGGAAACAAAGTCCTCCTCTACCTCAACAGCACACCAGCTCCCTCCCTCCCTCCTTAAAAACCAGCGGTACCTTTCTCTCATTCGGGACCATTTGGAGGAGAGAGCAAACAGCTTTGTTTCTTCTAAAAATGGGGGAAATTGTATTTATAAAAAAATATAAAGATGCACAAATCATGGCATTTCTCTGAGGAAACGTCTAACTGGACAAGCTTCCATCTGGACTAAATTCATGGCAGTATGCAGCTTGGTCTGGTTGGTTTCCAGGTTTATTACAAAAATTATATTTGGGTTGGTAGAAGTTGATAATTCTGCCCCAGACCCAATACACAAAGATGCTTTGGAAAATGCCATGTCTTGGTCATAAATGCAAAGCAAAAGTCGTTTCTAAGTTTCACTTTTCCAGCAACTCTTCCACTGTGAATTTCCCTATTTGCTGCAGTGCTCAGAAAGCTCCTTTGGAAATCGCTCAGCACACCCACGACACACACGAAAAACACAGGAGAGAGCCACACCAAGAGACTGCCACAGGCCAAGTTACTTCTCATAAACTCTCTCAGGCTTCCCTCCAAGGTGGCATGATGAAGTGCAAAGCTCTCCACATTGTTCCCATGCCGTGATCAAGGGGCAATACCTCTTTCTGATACCTCAGAAGAATGAAAGCATGAAGGAGAAAGCTGCGGAAATGCTTCCAAGTTGTGTACTTCATCCAGTGTGAGCCCCACCATGACTTTACAACTAATGCCACAGCTCATCTGGGGATTTCCCCTCCCTTTTCCATCGCTGGTAACATTGGGGACTCTCCAGCCAAAAGCAGGAGCAGCTACTGACTGACTGAAGGGCACTACAGCCACTGCTCTGAGAAACTTGTTTCCTCCAGCACCAACCAGAACAGTCATTGGTGGGTCCAGCCCCAAGACCACCATTAGCTACAGAGGGCTGTGGATACTGTAGGTGCAGGAAAGCACAGTGTTTACAGGCAAACAGAACCTTCTCTGAGGCTGAGGATTGCCAGGAGCATGAAGCTCCAAGGCACAAGCTGAGGAAGCATGTCCCCAGGCTGTTCCCCACCAGTGGAGCTCCCTCGGTCCAGCCATGGCAGTGCAGAGCTCTGATTCACAGCACTGGTAGCAGGGCCACCCCACAAATCAATAATGGCTTCAGGGGAAAATTAACAGATGGTCACAGGCAAAATTCCCGGGGTTTTCTTCCCCCTCACCTCTGTGATAATAGGCTACTTATGATCGTCTGAAACCACCTGCATATTTTCCCAGGCTACCAGTTAGAACAAAGCATATATCTCTACAGTGCTGTTGGCAGCAATGGGCTTGCCTTTCAATGAAAGCCTCACATTTGTGTGTAAGAGACTGTACAGTCCAGAATTTCACTGCTGTGATGTCACTGAGGAGGTGCCATGGCAGTGATGACTAATCCTCAGACTTAGGGTCAGGGAATACTCAACATTTTTAAACTAATCCCACTGCTTCAGGGAGTACATCCTGGTACCCCAGTTTTCCCGTTGCTGTAAGGGGAAGAAGTAAATCGTCACCTGGTTTTTAGAGGAAGAGTGCAGTGGATCAGTGTTAAAGACTCACATAACTCACTAGGCAACTTAGAAACAACACATTACCCAGAACAAAGCACAGCAACAGACAAGAGCACACAACGCAGGGACAGGAGCAGAAAGCTCCACCACCCTGGGCGTAACTGCTGTGGAAAGGCAGGGATGGGCAGCAAATGGGTATCTCATGAGTAACTAACAGGTGAGTTTTCATGTGGCATCATTCTGAAAAGTCTGCCAGCAAGTAACACTTACTGCTCTCCCTGCCGTGACATGTGATGTATGGCATGGCCACCTGTGCCTCTCGAGCAGCAGGGAGACCTGGGATCCTCTGCTGCCATCCTCTTAACCTCACTTGAGCTACGAGATACTTGCTGAGATCCCCAGCTCAGCTAGATTTCATAGAAGTGAGCATCAGTTCCACTTTAATCCCTGCTGTCCACACCAGATTTTCTGGGATGAATATCCTGCACACACCAGGTCAGTTCAAGGATCTGTGAGCTGTACTGCTTGCAAACCACCCACGTGAAGCCCATCACACAGGCACAGACACACAGGGCAGCACCAACAATGCCTGCTTCCCTAGGACACTGTGTGTCCTCCACTCCCCTCCCTCCCATCCCTCCTCCTCTTCTCTTGTGTCAATAACACAGAACAGTAAGGCAAATATGAGGGCTCTGGTGCACCCAAAATATCCCTTTCCTGGCAGCCATGAGCCACTGGTGCTGCCTCCTAATGTGTGTGAGCACCCAGTTGAATGAATCCTCTTTCCCTCCCACTACAAAGACCCTACAACAGCTCCCACTTCTCAGTATGCTCTACAATTTCCTCTTATCAGCATCAGCTGCTCAGGCTCACTGTCTTCTACTTGGTGGAGAGGGGCAGCTCTGTCCAAAGCCATTCCTTCCCCTTCCTGCTCGTGTGGCACTGCCGTGGACAGAGGCAGACCCTGGTCCCTCCACGACTACAGAGCTCAGGAAGACTCTTTGTTAAGGATCTGGCTCTGGAAAGATGCTCTGAACTCACAGCCAAACATGACCTGCTCTGCAAGGACAATCCGTCCTTGCCAACCACTCTCCCTGCCCCGGGTTAACAGGCAGCTGGGGCTGCTGGAGAGGGGGTTGCTGATTTGTTAAATAATCATTGCATTTCCAAACTGCATTTCAGGAAGCTGGGAATTGTAGTCTGCAGTTTGCATGATTTCTGCTTCCAAAGATGATATCGTGTGTGTGTGTCTGTGTGAGTGTGTCTGTGTGTGTCTGTGTCTCTCGGGTGTGTGTCTCTGTGGGTCTCTGTGTGTGTCTCTGTGTCTCTGTGTCTGTGTGTCTCTGTGTATCTGTCTGTGTGTGTCTGTGTCTCTCGGGTGTGTGTCTCTGTGGGTCTCTGTGTGTGTCTCTGTGTCTCTGTGTCTGTGTGTCTCTGTGTATCTGTCTGTGTGTGTCTGTGTCTCTCGGGTGTGTGTCTCTGTGGGTCTCTGTGTGTGTCTCTGTGTCTCTGTGTCTGTGTGTCTCTGTGTATCTGTCTGTGTGTGTCTGTGTCTCTCGGGTGTGTGTCTCTGTGGGTCTCTGTGTGTGTCTCTGTGTCTCTGTGTCTGTGTGTCTCTGTGTATCTGTCTGTGTGTGTCTGTGTCTCTCGGGTGTGTGTCTCTGTGGGTCTCTGTGTGTGTCTCTGTGTCTCTGTGTCTGTGTGTCTCTGTGTATCTGTCTGTGTGTGTCTGTGTCTCTCGGGTGTGTGTCTCTGTGGGTCTCTGTGTGTGTCTCTGTGTCTCTGTGTCTGTGTGTCTCTGTGTATCTGTCTGTGTGTGTCTGTGTCTCTCGGGTGTGTGTCTCTGTGGGTCTCTGTGTGTGTCTCTGTGTCTCTGTGTCTGTGTGTCTCTGTGTATCTGTCTGTGTGTGTCTGTGTCTCTCGGGTGTGTGTCTCTGTGGGTCTCTGTGTGTGTCTCTGTGTCTCTGTGTCTGTGTGTCTCTGTGTATCTGTCTGTGTGTGTCTGTGTCTCTCGGGTGTGTGTCTCTGTGGGTCTCTGTGTGTGTCTCTGTGTCTCTGTGTCTGTGTGTCTCTGTGTATCTGTCTGTGTGTGTCTGTGTCTCTCGGGTGTGTGTCTCTGTGGGTCTCTGTGTGTGTCTCTGTGTCTCTGTGTCTGTGTGTCTCTGTGTATCTGTCTGTGTGTGTCTGTGTCTCTCGGGTGTGTGTCTCTGTGGGTCTCTGTGTGTGTCTCTGTGTCTCTGTGTCTGTGTGTCTCTGTGTATCTGTCTGTGTGTGTCTGTGTCTCTCGGGTGTGTGTCTCTGTGGGTCTCTGTGTGTGTCTCTGTGTCTCTGTGTCTGTGTGTCTCTGTGTATCTGTCTGTGTGTGTCTGTGTCTCTCGGGTGTGTGTCTCTGTGGGTCTCTGTGTGTGTCTCTGTGTCTCTGTGTCTGTGTGTCTCTGTGTATCTGTCTGTGTGTGTCTGTGTCTCTCGGGTGTGTGTCTCTGTGGGTCTCTGTGTGTGTCTCTGTGTCTCTGTGTCTGTGTGTCTCTGTGTATCTGTCTGGGTGTGTCTGTGTCTCTGGGGTGTGTGTGTCTGTGTCTCTAGGGTGTGTGTCTCTGTGTGTCTCTGTGTGTGTCTCTGTGTATCTGTCTGTGTGTGTCTGTGTCTCTGGGGTGTGTGTGTCTGTGTCTCTAGGGTGTGTGTCTCTGTGCGTCTGTGTGTGTGTCTCTGTGTATCTGTCTGTGTGCTGCCCTCCTTCAGGAAATGCACAGGGCAGAACACCCCACGCACTGTGGGTGGTGCCCGCAGTGCCCTGGTGTCTGTGCTTTCGCTGTGGCTGCTCTAGCACTCTGCACATCACATTCCCTATTCTGAGGACTAGATGTGTGCCTCAGGCCAGGCCAGCTGATGGACAGAAGCACCAAGGGATACAGCTGAGAAGCTGTGGTAGCTGGCAGGTGGCATGAGGACTGCTTCTCTGATAACCAGCTCCAATGGCAAAACCTTTTCTAGGCAATCCTACCTGCAGCCAGTGGACAAACCACAAAAGACTGACTCCATCCCTTTTCCAGAACACTGGGGTGGCCAAAGACAAGTGTTGCTCCAAAAATGGCTTTTGTTTTGGGGTTTTTTTGCACAGGACAATGAGAGGGCAGGGATCACAATGCTTAAGGTGCACACATGCTCAGTCACTTGGAATAAGGATGTGCTCTGGCACTCATGTTTGAATTTTAACTGTTGGCTGTGAGCCAGCTTCAGAGATGACGTAGGTGGTTTTGTAAGTTATATTAGTAACTTAGTGGGGTGGCTGTAAGCAGGCCAGCTACACCACAGCTCCTGATGGGCACAGTTCCATAGGGAAGATGCACAGATCTGAGCCTAAAGGAGAATTTCCCAGGAGATAAATAATGCCCTATCTGATATTCCTACCTGGGTTGCCTACAGTGTCCTGAGATAAACACTGTCAAAAATATGGAAAGGGTTGAGGGTTTTTTTCTTGTTGTCATTGTTGTTGCTCCCTGGTTGCAAATCCTCTCTATAGATTTGGGGATGTTGAAAATAATCTATGAGAATGTGAATTATTTTTTTAATTGGCATTTTAGTCCAAAACTGTATTGGAGATAATGGTGATGGAAGAAAAGCTAAGCCAGGCTGATTTGTTACAGTAAAGCTGTAGATTAGATTACTTATTAACAAACAGCAAATGGGCCTCTGCCTTGACCTTTTTTCATTTGAGCAAATATACTCTTCCTGCCCCTTGTAAACACGTTACTGGTAACTGAGTCACATACCCCCCCATAGCACTGGAGTTAATTTTTTTCATCTGTGGCTAGGATTTTAGTCAAACTGAATTTTGCTAGGCTCACTAAGGTTATTTGCAGTATTATTATTCTTAATAATACCAACAGTAATAATACTGCTCTTGATCACCATAAACCTAGAAACATCCAAGTGCCTCACAAATATTAATTAACAAAACTCAATAGGAGGTCTGAGAAACCAGCAAAAATTGTCAGCCTTGCTTCAGAGCTGAAGAGCTGCAAACAGAGCCACAGCAAGCAGAAGAGGCAGTTTGCTTGATGAATTTCAGTTAATGGCTGTGCCTTTGGTGTCACGAAACGCCAGCTGCCCAGTGCCTCTGGCAACAGTGCCAGGTTAAAAGCAGCAGCCCACAGCATGTACCTGGAGCAGCAGAAGTCAGCAGTAGGTTTGGGAACTGGAATCAAAGGGATAGGTTCTTCCACTGGGAGCTGGGCTTGCAGTGGCTGTCCTGCTTCAAACAGGACTGTCAGACGTGCCCCAGGTGTCCTGTGCCTTGGGGTCCATGAGCAGTGGTTCCTCGGGCACTTCAGAAAATCCCACTTCTGCTGACCTTCAGTGAAGTTGAAGAGCAAGAACATGCCTACAACCTGCAAATGTCCCAACAAACTATGGATATCCACTCCTTTGTCAGCTTATATGTTAAACCTTTTTGAATAAACGAGGCAAACTCTGACAGCCACAAGGAACTCCTCTGGAAAGCTGATGAGTACTTATCCAACCTAATTATTTCCCTGACTTGTCTCTACTGGTATTAAACCTCCAGCAGTGGTCAAACCATGACAATAGCACCATGGAGTTAGCAGAATTCATCTTGGTTTTAAGTTAATTTATCCTGCAGATATCACCCAAATCCATTCTGTAACACACAACCTAGGGCACTCAGTAAACAAGATGAAAGTTTCATCTAGATTCTTAACCAGTGATGTCTAAGACTGTTTGTAGCGTGGGGTAATTGCTTGTATTAATTGCAGAGTCCTCTAAGGTGTATTATGCCGCAGCATTCAGACGATTGGACATACAAATTGGGGGAGTGACATTTTTGTTTTGTTGATTTATCCAAAAAGCTTACCATTTGTAGGCACAGAAGGGACACCGACAGTCACTGTGGATGTGCTGCTTGCAGTCAGGAGGACACCGTGCCAAGAGCAACAGCCTCACTTAGAGATCCAAGTTTCTCACTCTTACACAGACTGCTCATGTAATCCCGAGCATGTCACATAACCCGTCTGTCCCCATCAATAAAATCAGGGTAATAGTTGTTAATTCATGTTAAAGCCTGAAACATGTCAAAACAGTATGAAAAAGGGAGTTATGTCTCCACTGAGACTTCAGCCATCAGTGTCTTCTAAGAGTTACAGAAAGCACTGTGACAAGACTGACTCCATTTCCCTGTCTGTGATACAAGCACTGGCCTCTGAAATGTGGACAATATCCTACTCGGTGGCTGTGCTCACTCCCTATGCTCCATGCCTCTTGAAGAAATTCTGAAAACATTTTCTCTTCTCTGGAAAGGTGGATGCTCCAACTTCATCAGATTCATCCTGTTTACTCTGCTTAACTCTGCAAGTTCTGCACAGACTTCTCCACCTTTGCAATGAATTTGAAGCATCTCATTTGCTGACAATAAATCCCAATGTCTCACGTGTTCCTTTACATCTCCCATGATACTTCCTATGCTCCTTAGATAAAAGACACAAGTCCTATGGCTGAAATTCTGTGATGTGTTGCTTTTGCAGGCCTGGCAGAGCTCATTTTCCTCCACTTCCCTGCCTCAGCAGCCCCAGCTATGCCTCTGCACAAACACACTGATGCCACAGCAGTTTTGTCATGTGATGCCTAGTAACTTTAATGGGAATCCCATAGCTGCCATCCCACACAGTGCTTTGAAGATGCAGCTCTGTGTTTCATCCCAGACAGACAGTCCATAAAAGCATGGCAAACAATTCAGGCACAGTCTCTGGCTTGGACAGCTCTCCCCACTGACATGTTATCCTAGAGCAGAAGCAGCCCCTGGGCTTACATTTGGGCAGGGGTGGAAGTGATGCTGAGCCTCCCTGGGAGCCCTCCTAGCCAGCAGATCCTAGAATGCACAACCCAATGAAACAAGGCAGGGGTCCTCTGCACTCCCCTCTGCTCTTGCACTCTCCAGGCATAACATTTGGCAAACATCAAAGAGGGGCAGGAATAATTCCCTCCACCAGCCCAGCAGGAGTTTGGGGGGTTTCTGTGGAGGAAGGCATGCTCTGTCCAGGCACACACCCAGGCACACACCCTTGGCCTACAGTCATTTACAGAAGCATGGAATTACACTGAGCTTTCTGAAGAGCTTTTGTGATCGTGATAGAAAAAACTAACATAAGCAAAGGCAGGATGAAGGCAAGGATGATGGAGTCCACTGAGAGCCTGAGAGGACAACTTTGCATTGCAGAACTTCCTGTCCTCAGCCTGGGGATCTCTATGCATAACCCCCACTTAGCACAGGCACAGCCCCTCTGGATTTGTGCAGAGCCCCCTTTCTCCCAGCTCTGTCTCACCCAGCAGTGAGGTCTGTGCTCTACAGATATGGTGACCTCTGCTACTGGACCTATTTCCCTCACACAGTAGGGAAGGACAGACAATCCTACAAGCAGAGAACAGGACCAGAATGAAGGACTAAGTAAGGAAATGGGTTGTGAGGTCCCAGAGTCACATGGGTCCAGTGCAGGTATCAAAAAGCAGGATCACATTGCCATGGCTTTTGGCATCATTCTTCCTCACCTCCCTGCATGCATCAGCTGCCAGGAGCAGCTGCCTGGTGGGGCAGGTCCTCTCCACACAACCCAAATGTACAGGAGCTGTTCTGCACCTGCAGCAGTGCAATGGTGCAACAGATCCTGTCCTTGCCTAACCTTTCTTTCCTTCCCTTTATCTCAAACACAGGGCCTGTTGGTAGCTGTCTCCTTTACTAAAGAGCACCCCTGGGTGTGATGTCTGCTGAACAGGGGACAGTGTCTCACCATCACCCTGTTTCCTGACTCTCACATAGTTGCAGCAGACAATGTGGGATGAAGATCCCTCAGCCAAGCTCAGTGCCCGGAACCTCAGCCCTCTCCTTCTCTGTGGAGGTGCCCCTCAGCAGTGCAGAGGGAACAGGAAGAATCTGGAAAGCACTGTGGCTTTTTTTCTCTGCTGTTTTCATGTCTCTTTACACACACTACTCTCTGAATGGGCAAAGATCTGTGAAACTGCTGATTCATTAACATCTTTGCCATCTGTGGCCACTTCAGAGAGTTCACCCTGACCCAAGGATGATTTACTTCTCTTGGCTATTCATTGCAAACTGATGCTGTCTCCAGACCCTCAGACTTTGAGGGATTTGGGTAAAATAAATATTATTGACTCTCTGATGAAGCTGTTGTTAACTCTGAGCAGTGAAACATTCAAGTCTCTGACAGAGAAGGGAAAGATTACAAGAGTCAGTGTTGGGGAAGACCCACTTCATACCCAGCTATCTTCTTCAAACCTATCAATATCAGCATGTTTGACAAGAAACAGTTTGGAGGCCACTGAAGAATGAATGAGAACCTCTGACACTCAAGGGCCCCAAGCTGGGTCCACACGTGGATTGAAAATAGGTTTCCAAGCTGCCAAACACTGCACCCCCACATCCACTCCATCCTGTGGCTACAGTCACCTCCTGTTGCATCACCAGAAAAGCTTCATTTCCTTTTTCCTCACCCAAGCTATCCTCTGTACCTGATTTTGTAGGTGATTTCAGCTTTAGCCCTACTGCCTTTCCCTCCTTTCTTTTTTCTCTATGCTCTAAAAAATCTGTTGTTCCCAATCTACTTTCCCACGGACAATTACAGTCTCACAAAGCAGGACAAAGCAGTGGTCAGTAAGATCTCCTGCTAGAGCATGTTATATGACACTGTTGTGGCCAAGAAACTGCCCCCTTCCTCCCCCCAGCTACATCTTCCTACTTGTGAAACCACCCCCTCAGAACCAGCAGAACCTGCTCCAGGGTGAGGGCCCTGAGTAGGGTCAGCACGAATTGGCCCTGAAACTTTGTTATTAGAGCTGACACTGGAATCTGAAGAGGTGCTGCTCAGCTGCACCTCCTATGAATATCCCCAGTGTAAAAGATGGTTTGCATACCTCAGTATTAGCCCCAGTGTTATCACAGCACAAATCACAACTATCATAACAAAATTTTGCAATAACCTCAGCTTAATTAATAGTAAGAAGAAAAAAATTCTTGTCAGGCCAGATGGCAAACTGAGTTTCTCACGTGATGACTGTCAAATTACTGTCTCTACATATGAACGTCACAGAGCATGTTTAATAGACCTTGGAAATGTTTATCAAAGTGTCAATAAAGATCCTGACTGATCCTCTTGGATCTGTCCACATGAAGGAGCCAAAGGCAGAGTTGGGGTTAAGGAGTTACCACCTTAAGGAACTCAAGTGCATAAAAGTAGACTTTCATTGCACTCAGGCACTGAAGTCCAGTGTCACAGAGGTCCCTGCTCTCTGTGGTCTCTTCTTGGTTCACATTCAAGTTTTCTGCTTCCACACCTGCCCAGAACAGCGTCTCCAAGGAGATGCACTTTACACTATCCTCCACATGCATCCAAGAGATGAGGTGCCCCTTGTCTGAATGCCCTTAAGTTACAAGGTCCTGTAAAGCAGCTCTGAAAACACCAAATGCAGCCTGAGGCCCCTCAAACCACACAGCTCTAATCAGTTCACTCTCAAACAGAAGCTGCCCACCAAGAGCGGGAGGGGGGGAGCAACCATCCCACAGTGGAAGGCATGGTTTCAGTCTGAAGAACTTCACCCAGAATAGCTGATGGGCTTGCAGATAGACAGTCTCATGGGAAGTGAGAGACAAACACTCTGAGATTGAGGAACGCATTGAACCCAGGTTTCCCACTTCCTCAGTGAAGGCTCTAAAACAAAAGACAGTGACTTAGAAGACAGATGCCAACCAGAAGGAAGGAACACTACTCTCTGACCTCCAAGAGCACTGTCCTTGGGGAGAAGCATGCCATCAGAGTCCTTACAGAACTCAGGTAGTGAGTCCTGAATGAAGTTTCTGTGCTCTGATAGGATGGCAGGGATGGGAGAGTAGAAGATTTCAGAAATACCTGTATTTTCAGTTTGCCCTCAGACATCAAAGATGGTCTCTTCTGGGGAGGGAGATGTCTCAAATGCGTAGATCAGTCTGGATACAGCCCTGACATGAGCAGGGAGAATGAGGAGGGAGGAAGGAAGGGCTATGCCATCGTACAGCATTGCTGCTCCATTCCTGGGAAACACACACTCACCCAGGCTACAATCCCTCCAGCCCATCCCAGCAGGCTGGCCTGCTGACCCCTCCCTGCCCATGAGCTAGAAAGCCTTGGCACAACCATGCTGCTTTTGGCTCCAGGGTCTGGCTCTGGGGAACAGAGGCAGCAGCACCTCCTCTTTGTCCAGCTGTGCCCCGTGCAGAGCCCCCTGTGCCCTCATTGCAGTCCTGGTACTGCTTGAGGGGCCACGGCAGCACCACCAGCACAAGAGTCTTGTCTTTCACCTGTGCTCCTTGGATGAAAGCATGTGGTTCACTGAAACTTTATAGGTCTTTTGGCCAGGGAATGGACCATGGGAATTTGGTTTGGTTCTTCTATGTTCTTGGCTTCTGGTGGGGCAGGACATTTTGAAAATTGCTTTCTTCCCTCTTCATAGAAAATAAGAGAAAAATGACTTCACACTTTCACACTGCAGCAAAACACTCTTTCAACCCTACTAAGTTTCTGCCTCATCAGCACAGCGTAGTTTCATGGCCTTATGTATTATCTTGCAACAATAATAACAAGAAGAAAACAAACTTTCCATATGAAACAGAGCAATAAAAGTACATCAGCTTCAAGTGCTGGTTGGCAATCTATGAAAAAAGGCAACATGACACGATTTTTGCCAGCTGTTTCTCTTGGCAGATGGCATGTCCATTTCCAGTGTCACTCAGAAGGCTGAAGTGACTGACACCACAGTTAACTTTAGTTAAACCCTGCTATGGCCGCTGCAGCCACTGCAGAGTTCTGCTTTCATGTTGCTGCTAGCACAGGGAGTTTCAGAATAATTTTGGATTGGCTTGGATACAAGTCTAGCAGGGTGCCACAAATAGAAATAGCAGAAGAAGGTAGTAGAGTAAAAATACGCAGTGTTAGATCACGGGTGGAGAAGCAGCACAGACAGGAAGTCAGGGAAAGACACAGGGACGCTGCTGCTCTCTGCCACTTGCTAGACGGTGAATACACTCTGTTTCCAAATTCCTGACCGAATTCTCACTTGGATTCACCTTGCCTGCCACCTACATAAGGACACTGGCAGCCATTCTGGATAAAAAGGCAGCTGTGAAAGAAAGGAGACGGTCTGCTTTTCAAGCTGCCCTCTTCTTGCACCACTTTCACTTGGTCACCACACTGCGGTTCCATCCCTCAACAGGGACACTGAGATAGAGCCCTGCCCTCCAACCTCTGACCTTTGGGGATACCTGTTTGCAGTCTGGGCTCAGCCTACTCCTGTGGTGGCCCACAACTGACCATCTGGGTGCCTGCAGCCAGGCTTGGTTGATGTCCAGCTTGTTGTCCAAGGGACAGACTGCAGTCAGTCCTACTGACTCCTGTGGGATTTATCACTCACATTAAGGAATCTGAATCTGGATTTAGGAGCCTAATTTATGGCACTTGGTGGGGATAACTTTATCCAAGAAGACTGCACAAACCTATTACCATGACACCTCTGGAATGTGAGAACTCCACAGTTTGGAATAAGGTGCCACATTAAAAGCAGATTAAACTTAGAACAGCCCAGGGCACCTGGGACAAGTGTCTGCCAGTTGCAGTGCCTTGAAGGTAACTGTTCACTAGTGAATCAGGTGCTGGCTGAAGGTGCCCACAAATGCCTCAAGACACAGACAGACTTTTTTTTCCAGAGACAGTGTATTTTTTTTTTAGCACCATATGAAACTCAGCAGCTCCAACCCTAAGGAGATCCATGCAAACCTCCTGTTTGCTCTGATTCCCATGGCACTCACATCCACTGAGTTTCACTTTGAAATTCAGCCTCACAAATCTCCAGGCTTAGCCTAGAGAGATAAACTGTGCCAAAGCTGAGCTCCAGCTATGGAGCAGGACTGTTCTCCTTCCTCTGAGCACTACTGCATGAACCCAAGTTGCCCCACTGTGACACAGGAAAAATATGATCAGCATCCAGTGCAAGGTGTTGGGAGGACTTATTTCCTGGTCTGTTTGCAGCCTGAGGGTGAAACAAAGGGTGAGTTTGTTTCCCTGACTGGCATCTCCCTGCTAGCCAGGGACAAAAGTCACTTGTCCCTTTGACTCCCTTAGATCTGTCCAGCAGGGATGGCAGAGATTTGCTGACATGGTGGTGGGCGCTTCTGACAGTGGATGGGCTTCCAGTGGTTCTGTGCTTTCTTCTCCCAGAGGGCAGAGATGCTTTTATGCTTAATATATGCTGTCTTTTTGTATTATATCTTCTCTTTGGAAGTAACTTCATAAATGACCAAAACAAAGCACAATCTCAAACCCCAAAATCCAAACACCACAGAAGGCTGAGGAGTGCTGCAGACATCGCACATGAATTACTGCTCCCTCGACTGACAGGGAGCCAAGAGAAGCCATAGCCCCGCCTGCTTTACAACACTGAACTGCCACGGGCTGGTGGTTACTGGTCACTAACATTACTTCCCAGGATTTCTGCTCTTTTTCTTCCCCAGTCCCATGATGTGGTGAGTCCCTTGATAGAGGCTTTTGCTGCTGTATCAGCATTTGTGGCATGAAAAAAAATTGTGACAACAGAGCAAACCTTTGAATTCCACAGCTGGGTTGCTTGAAGACATAAATGACCGAGCACAACCCCAGTGCCTTACTGTCCTCCTCCTCCTCAGTCTGTCCTTCCATGCCTGATTCATGCAGAAGTCACAGAGTGACAGTAAGGGTTACTGTCTTGCATAAAGAACTGACAAATGACTTGCTCAAAGCAGACTGGATGTATTTGCACACAATGGCTCAATGTGCTGGAATAGTATTACCAGCATTCTCCATCCCATTTCATCTCTGGCTGAGTACAGTAACTCACTCAATATTGCAATACACTTGGCAGATTAAGAAACCTTTTTATTTTATTAGGTTTAATTCCCCTGCATATCTCTCTTATTTCCCCTGCAGGACTGTTTGGGAACACCTTGCAGTAACAGGACCAAAAATAGAACAATGCACACCAGGTATGAGAACGACAATGTCTCATGACAAAAACAGTGCCAAAACTTCGGGGTGATTTTTCAGTAACTCTATTTCTGTTGGCACAGGTTGTCTGAAAACATAATTGACTAAGTTAATTAATGATAAATAAATGATAGATGGGGATATACCTCCCCCAAGTCCTGGGCATGACTACTCCCTACACTCCACACACAATCTATACATTTTAAGATCCAGCAGGCACCTTTTTTCACACTTAACTTTGTAAATTTACATTGGGCTTTATAATCCTAAAATACCTCTGTGGCACAAAGCCACATACGCAATACGTGGGTGGAAAAGCTGTCAGCAGAGTGGGAAAATATTCTGCTGAAACTGAAAACTTTGAAGAAACAGCTGAGTCACTCTTTCACAGTTAAGGTAGTCTGGGCTTGTTTCGCTCTCCTGTGCCCCTGGATGGTGTCTGGCACACACACGCCCATCCTCTGACTGCCAGTGAACTCCTGTACACCTCTAATCAAGAGCTGCCTTGGAAGCATCAGGCTGACAATCCTCACAGAGGTGTATTTGTCTCCAGGCAGATGGGCTGAGTGAATGCTGATCCTGCTGGGACTCAAAGTCCTTGGGCACACACAGCAGCGCAGGTGGATCTGCACATCGGCCCTACCCAGGTGTGCCAGGTGGTACCCAACAACATCACTAACTTACAGTGTGATCCCAGTTCTCAAGGCAAACAGTTCTTCTGCCCTCCTGAGAAATAATGGTTTTGATTAAACAGCCTAAACATTGACAAAATTTCTAAACCTTCCTCAAGTGCACTGAGCTAAAGGAGTGAGACAAAAACTTTGGGGAAAAAAGCTCATTTATCATTTTCTTCTTCCTGTTCCTTCCTGTCTCCCCTCTCCCTGCTCTTCTCCTCTTCTCTCCTTTCATTTCCTGGTTCTATAGTCAGCATTATAGTTTTGGCTGGGAAAAGACAGCTGCGTATGAGCTATTTATTACCAAAATTACTGAAATTACAAAGGTCCACAAGTCATAACTGCCAACAGACTACAGACTCTACTAATGTTGTCACCCATGAAACCTATGAAGCTCATTTGAAAAGGAACTCTAGTACAGCCTAAACATTTTCATCCCCAGAAAATATGACTTGACTTGAAAATATTTTGATCCTTTGACCTGCATTTTAATCAGAACGTAAGATTTTCCTGAAAACTCGTGTTCATGTGTCCACACCAGAAAAGCTTACATAGATGTAAACAACAGCTCAGTTTGTATGTGCAAAAAAGTGCCAGATTTCCAGCTTGTAAGAATAATTTTCACATGAACTGCAACAACACACACTAATTAGCTGTGCCATAAACACACAGCCATGCAAATGCCATCACTGGGGTTCACAGTGGCTTGTGGGGCAGACCTGCCAAAATGGCAGTATCAGAGGTAACTTTGGCATTTTAAACCCTACAATGACAAGTTCAATTTTCCTGATAAATCTTCCACAAAAGCCTATTTCCCATTTTTGTGTTATGTGCTAATGTGATAGCTTCTAGCCAGTTAACTTGCATTCAGGTGTTTCTTCCTCTGGTGGGATCATATAATCCATATTATACATCATAAAATGGTGCCCAGGGTGTAAAAACATATCCCAAACTTCAATTACCTTACTTTGCTTTACCATCACATTGGAATTACGGGTGGGACACTTGTTGAGGAAAGAAATGGAGGGAAGGATTCCCATATGTTTTCAAAAATTTTCTGCAGCTATTCTTGTTCTCACATTTCACAAAGCCCAGCAGTCCTCCAGCAAGAGCACTTTGCTTTTCACGGGAAATGACTCTGACTGGGGCAAAAATATGCTTTTCTAAATAAACAGATTATGTTCTATAGCATGAAAGCTAAGAAAATAAAGTAGGCTCAGCACGCCTACACCCTGCCTGCCATCACCAGGCACACAAACATGCCCAAGCTTTGGCTGGGTAACTTTTCAAGTGTTAGGCCCTCCAAGAGCAGATGTTGGACAGTTTGTTCTCTCTCGGGCCCTTTTTCTCCTTTTCCTGGATTTTCTTTGTGAACATTTGCTCCCAGTCCAGTTAAACTCAATGCAAATTTTCCCACTGGCAGAATTAAATTCTAAATATCCTCGCTTCTACACCTTAACTGCAGCCTTTTTTCTCTACTCTTCTCTAACTTTCCCTCAGTCTCATATTTCCTTCCAAATGCCTCACTCCTTGTCTGCAGTGACCTCATTTATGCTTCTGCTGGCTGGTGGCTGCCCATCTCTGCCTGCAATGGGCTGTGCTGCAGCACCACCCTGGTGAAGGGAAACTGCTCCTTCATTCCCATCTTCCAAGCACAGCAGCTCTGCAGGCAGCACTGCTGGGCCCATGGGAAGGGTCTTGCTGTGCTGCTTTGCCCAGCTCTGTTTGCCCAGTCAGTCCTGAGCACTGTGCCTACTGCCAGGGCACCAGCTGAGCTTCTCCCATCACCAGCTGAAGGATGTGCAAAGGGAAGAGCAGCACATCAACATGGAAACTTTCTCTCTGTCAGCAGCACACACAAGAAAGGAAAGATGGACAACTCCATGTGCTTCCAGTAAGCTCCTCTGAGTCAATCAGGAATGCCCAGCAAAATCAATGAAAAAACATCCGTAATCCATACCAGGGATCTTGCACTGAAACATGTAAGCTTCTAAAAATCATTGCTCAGTTATAAGCACAAAATGCAAACAACAAAATATATACTGCTCAGCTAAGCCCTGAAATGTTTTCATTACTTGAAATCTTCTCCTACTGGCCCCTGAAAGGGGAAGAGCAAATTTCACTCTACTAAATGAATACATGGAAAGTGTCTCAGTTGGCAGCTCATGAGCTCTTGCAGGGATAATTCAGGTCACTGACATAACACTGAGGAACACATCCAGCTACTGAGTAAAAGTCATGATGAACATCAGTCACGTCAGGAAACATCTGTCACTGTTTAAAATTCTGAGGAAATCATTCATACACAAACTAGCTAATAAAAGTTAGTTATATTACTGATAGCTAGAAACCCAGATTTCCTACAGCACTTGGTAATCACATTACAAAATATATTACATGAGTTAAATCAAAAACATGAATGACATTCTTCACATATTATATAATGACCTATATGTTGTTACAGGTCTCGTGAAATATCCACCTGGAATTTGCCTTAGCCTTTAAACTGTTTTTATCAGCTCAGAATTCTTGATTTGGTATTTGTAAATGTTATTGCGCACAATGCAAACAGAAAGCAGTATACCTAGAGATTTATTTATTTACATTGCCTACATGTTCACTTAAAATCAGAACTTGCTGCTGTCCTGTGGAAATCATAGACTGACTTTTTAAAATAAATGTTGCTAATAGAGTGTTTATATACATTTCTCACTTAGGAAACCAAATATACAGCGTTATTCTTAAAACTGCAGTCTAGAGAATCAAATCCCAGTTTTATTCCAGTCGACAGCAACTCCCCTTTCCTCCAGAAACAATTAGAATAAGCCAATTCTGTAACCAATAATAAGATAGGTCAAGAAATTTTTGGTATGAAAACTCTGGCAATCCCATTCTTTTGATATTTAACATGAGTTCCAGTAAACACAGGAGGGTTGCTGACTGGAATGAAGCAAACAGCACTGGCACGTAGCCTTCCAAATTTTATATTATTTTATGAGAAGTCTAAATGCTAATTTGCACAATTATGAATCAACAACAGACATTCATTTCAGTCTGACTGTCATCAGGATTTTAATGGAACTGACATGTCAATAAAAATGTGAAAATAACTTTAAAAAGTTAAGGGAGATACATTCCCAGCCCACCAAACTGAACATGGTTCCACCAAAGCAAATTAAACCCTAATACATAAATTACCATATAACAAAAGTAAAACAGAGAGACAGAGATGATCACAAGTTTGTATATAAGAGCTAGAATATGTGACACTTAGTGACCAACAGCAGATTTGGGCTTCAGCCCTGATCTCAGAGTTGCTGCTCTGTGTGTAGTTGCTGATATTTGTTCACATCGTCTCCCCTCCCTGAGGGGCTTGAGTGCAAATCACATTGTAGATCCAATATGTATCAGCAGCCCAAGATTTATTTGGTTCTCGAGGCAGGTCTGTAGCCAGATGCTTTAGGAGCTGTGCAGGGAATACCCAGAGTGAGAAAACTGAGGTACAAAAGTTCCCTGGTAATCAAGAAAGTTTGGAAACATTTTGAGCCATTTATTCAGCCAAGACTTTCTCTGACTCCAATGGGATTTTGTCAGAGAAAGTGGTTTGAATGCCTCAGGTGGGGTTAATTCCTAAATGTGGTTCTTTAATTTAAGTGTGAACAATTAGAAATCCCAAAACCTCTCTCAGAAAAGTTTCTGGGCTAATTCCTCTCTCCTTGTCACTGAAGCTGCACTCAGAGAAGTATCTGTTGCTGCCTACTACTGAGCATCCTCACATTTTGAAGAAGTCCTCAAACTAATAAAATAAAGAGTAATGCCTAAAACTAGGGGAGTGTTGTAGTTTGGAATTATTATGTAAATTCTCTCCCCTGCCTCTAACTGTCCATGCCATTAGTTAACAAAAAGAAGTAGTTAACTGCTACCGTCTTCTTGATTGGTTGGGTGGGGGACAGGCTGTCTCTTTTGGTTTTGGGGGACATTCCCACTTTTAGCTTGGCAGAAGGCAAGGCGGGGTGCGTGTGTGCACGGCAGTAGGAGAGAAGCCGTTTTTTCTCCTACACCTGGCTGCTGCTTCTTGGTGAGCTGGTTCCTTTCTCCTTGCCACGACTGTTCTCCTGGTTTCTGCATTTGGGGTCCCGCTCTCTGCTCCAGTCTCACCACCACTTGCAGCTTCACAGCCTGCCCACCCCTGCTGGGGCAGCAACCTGGGAGGGAGAGATTGCAGCTGCTTTCCAGGACACGCGGCGGTTCTCCGTTTTCCAGTTTTCCTTTTTCATTTGGGACAAGAGACACAGAGGAGAGAGAGAATTCATCTGGGTGCTCACCGTTCATCTGTCTCGCTGGAGAGGGACTGGGAGCTCACCCTGCAGCCAGACGGGCTGTAACACAGACACTGCCCATAAGTATAACTTTTCTCCAGGAGGAAACCTGCTGGGTTTGGTTGTTGTTGTTTTTTTTCTTGTGGTGTTGGGGAAGAAGTTTGCTCTGGTCTGTTTACAGTTATATCTATACCTACATATATATATATATAGGTATAGATATATACCTATATATATACATATATACATACATATATATATATACACACACATATACATATATACATATATATATATGTATCAGTTAAGAACAGTTATCCTTCTCGTATCCATTTGCTGATTAAAGTTCCTTTTCTAAAGAGTGGAGTGATTATTGTGGAGCAAACCCCCTCCTCCACTTGTGGGTAAACATTTTGGTTTTTCCCCTCAAACTGAGACAGGGAGGTTTTGAATCTCTCTGTTGACCAGGAGCTGTTGTTGAAATACAAGCCGCCCTGCTGCACAGAAGGTACAGTCAGAGCAGGTAACCAGGCAGCTTCCACCGCGTGGGCCCAATCCTGTTCCCACTGCAGTCCATGGCAGAACTCCAACCTGGTTAATGGGAATGGCAACAAGCCTTCTATCTACTTAATATAAATGAAGATACTCATCTCCTCTTTGACATATTTTGGGCTCAAAGCCATTGGCTGACACTTGTTTGGTTCTCTGCATGTATGTGACTCATGGGATAATATAATGCCTGATTTCCATTCTGCCAGACCTGTCTTTCTCCGTGGTTAACTATTAATTTCAGAGGCCAGATGCAATACTGCAGTAAAATAGGATGGTGTTAAACTAAGAAAATTGCACTTAAATACTGAGAGTAAATGAATCAGATTCCATTTGTGAGGATTCCCTTCCAATTAAAGAGCTATAGCCACAGAGTCCTGAAGACATCAGCCCATTTTTCCTGCATAGAAAGGGAGCTCGTGGAAGACTCCAGCAAAGTACTTGGCAGACAAGGCAGTGTAAACACATTGGCTTTACCCTGCCAGGGGGAAACCTGAGGAGCAACCTGATAATGGAAAGGACATAAAAAAATCTGTATTCCAAACAGTTGATTTTTTTTCAGGCTACCCACACAGACTGGGTTACTCTGGTTATACAGGTGCTCAATCAACTGAGCATATACTGATTTCCCACCAAAGCTGTAAACTCTTTGGGATAAGGGCAGATTTTCCATCTTTGGATCCGTAGTCTAAGTCCGAGCTACCAATTAGTACCATAAAATATTTAATAATGTAATATGGACCAGAAATAAATATCTGTACAGACTTCCTGGTTCTTTTGAAGTTTCTTGTGAGAGGCTTATTATCACTAAGCGTTTCTTGGCTTTAAAATTCAGCTACCCCTGGTATGATACAGCAAACTACACTCCAACACTGATATTTGTGTGGTGTTTGTATGTGATTTCATGTGTATAAACATGGATTTCATTACAGGGGAAGAAAGATACATCTAAAATCTGAAATGTCAGCATATTAAACATTACATTTTACTTAATCTATTATGACAAGAGAGGGCAGTGGGCCTGTTTCTCCACCTTTTACTCAGACATTTGCCATTTTTTTCACCACTGAGTTGGGTCAAACCCAACTCAACCAGTAAATCCAAGCCACTAAGTGCAAAGCACCTGTTTTCTCCAAACAGCAAAGCATCTCTCAGTGCTCTGCTTCAGTGTGGAAATTCATTCCAGTCCTCCAGCCTCCAGAAGCTGGTGGATGAGGAAAGCTCCTCGGGGGCAATTCATCCATTGCAGCAGAGAAAAATACAGGCCTGAGAAATCTTGATGTTCCTCCACCACCCCCAACCTGCTGCAGGACTTTGCTATGGTCTGAGTGATCTCTCAACTCTGTACACAGTGCTGGCAGACAACTACTCCCTTCCCCCTAAACACGAGATTACTGGCTCAGCCTCTCAGTCACTGCCCACTCCCAAGCCTCACCCCTCCGTGTCCCCAGCCCCTGTCTGGGACTGGTGAGGGTCAGGGGTGGAGAAGGAAGGGCTGCACAGCCCCACTCATGCGGCAGGATGGGCAGAGGTTGGCAGTGTTGCACCAGGGCTGCATATCAAAGGAACAGGATCAGCAGGAAAACCAAAAAGCCAACCAGCAGTTGTGCAGACAAATGTCACTGAGTATATCCACCCACAGCACCCTCCCAGAGCTGGAGCTGCTCAATCCTTGCCCATGCCAGGCTGGTGTCAGTGCAGGGTGTGTGTGTAGGGAGATGAGTGGGAATGCCACATGTGAGAGCTGTCCCTGCCCACAGTCCTGTCACGCTCGCCCACGAGCCCCCACAGCACCTCAGGGCAGCGCAGCCACCTGCCATTCTCCCCCACAGCACCTTGGACTGGCAGCTCTTCTCACAGGAGTGTGCTGGCCCAGATGACCCCCAGAGGTCCCTTCCAGCCCCATGATACTTGGAGTAGACAGTGCACAAAATCCTTTCCACCACGCAGTGTGTTTAGTGCATGCCTAAATATCGCTGAGACAGGCAAAGCACGGGGTCACACGTGAGACTGGAGCGCTGCAGGGCTTCGACCCTGGTGCTGAGGCAAACACCCCTGGGCACGCCACTGGGAGAACTTTATTCTTCTGGGCAATGACTTAGGGACTTTTCGAAGGCTCAGCTCTGTGCCAGGGTAAGGGTTCAGTTTGAAAGGAAGAAAAAATGCAGATATGCAGCTGGGGAGGGCTGAGAGGGCAATGCCAAAGCAAAAAGCAGGCTGCAAACAGCACAGAGAGGCTGCAAACAGCACAGAGAGGCTGCAAAATGCACAGAGAGACTGCAAAAAGCCCCATGCTGTGAGAACTCTTTCTGTCTAAGCCATGACTGAGGGTCTTGTCGAAGGCTCAGCCTACAGTTAGGGTTAGGATTAGAGAACGCTGCTCACTTTGGCACTGTGTTTAAGGCAAGTGTCTCTAAACACTCTTCTGCTATCAATTTACCCTCCATGCTATTTCAGGGCATTCTGTGTTTATACAACTATTGAAACACTTATGTGGTAGATAGGTGATCTTAATTTTGAATCATAGAATGGCTGATTCTTCTGCCACTGAAGACTAGCTTA
>VWZD01003522.1:588415-605818 GCA_013396695.1 Sakesphorus luctuosus | reverse complement strand
CTCGCCGGCGGGGGTTACCTGCCGGCAGCGCCCTGTGCCAGGAGGGCTGCGCCGCATCCCAGGCGGTCCGGCGGCACCGCGGCCCCCGCGGGGCTGGCCCGGTCACCGCAGCCCCCGCGGCGCTGGGACCCGTCCGCGGATGGCGCCCGGCGGGCGGGGGCGGAGGGCTCGGTGGCCGCGGGGGCTGCCCCACTCCGGCGGTCACTGCCTGTCCCAAGCCCGGAGGAGCTGCCCCGCCTGCACGGGACACCCGGAACCGGGTCACCTGCGGGCCCCCTCGCCCCCTGCCCGAATCGAGCAGGTAAATTTAATGACAGATTTCCCAAAATGCACACTCAGCGATCTCGAGCAGTGCTGGGCTCGGGCCGCCTGCCGGCCCTGACCCGAGATAACCGCGGGCACAACCGGGCCCGGTCCCCCGGGGCTGTGCCCGGCCCCGCGGCCGCAGCGATCCCAGCTCCGTTCCCAGCCTCCGTCTGCTGGGGGTTTCGAAGGCGCTCGATGTTCCCGCAGCGCGGGGCTGGAGAGGAGCTGCGGTCCCAGCCCCCGCGGGTCCCTCCGCGCTGTGCGCCGGCAGCAGCCCCTGCGTACCCCACAGCCTCCTCAGGAGCCTTCGTTTGAAGCTTCAGCCTGGCAGGGATGAGCACGCACAGAATTCCTCCTGCTGCCATCCCTCGCACTCCGCAGAGCAGATGTCTCTGTCCCCATCGCACAGCCCCAGGTGCACTGTAGAGTCCCACGGGTATTTAGCTCTCCTGGTGCGGAGGGTCCCTTTGAAACTGGCATAGGGAAAGGACAAGCCAAGGCTGCGGGAGCAGGTGCAGTCTTAAAACTGCTACAGAAAGATCTGCAGGGAAAATGAATCAAAGATTGACATGGCTGGAGAAAAAAAATGCTGCAATTCTTAGTTCTGGATGCTTTAGTAAACCCGAAATTTGTGACAGTAAATTCCTTGCTCAGAAAGGGTTTGACAGATTCCTTGCAATTAAAAATAATTGACAAAGTGTTCAACAGGCAACAAAAAATGACAATGCACTGGGCCCCCATGTTTTTGTTTCACACAATGCATAGGTGAACCTCTGTTTCATGAAGGCCAGTGGAGTCAGTTGGGTTTTGCACTCCAGTGTCCTCTCAGGAGAATGGGTTCTGTAATTACAGCAGGGAAATAAATTAATTTATACAGACTAGAGAGTATACTTTTCACTATCAAGAGAAAAAAATCGATCCTAAATTGGTTTTATATACAGTCAGTATTTTCTAAAATTATATGTCTTGGCATCAATGCAGCAGCAGTGCCTCACAGGGGGGGTTCCACAGGGAGCTCTCTGGGCAACCAGAACACCAGTAAGAACTCTGAACAAAGTATGATGCAGAGGAAAAGCCTCAAGTCAGTGACAGGAGTGAGTTTTGGGTGTTTCAGAGTAGAGAGTAAAATGTCCCTGTCAGCACCCATCTTTCAGTTTGTTTTACTCAAGTGAACCCATTTCCAGAAAAGGGACAAACCCAGAGTTGGACTTGTTGCCCGGTGGGAGAAATCTCATCTGGAATAGAAGCTGGTAAGCAGTTTATACTCAGAGCTTTTGAGAGCCTTATTCAACTCTGAAGTCAGCAGAAAAGGAATAGGCCACGGATATTTAAAATGAAAGGTCAGT
Source organism: Sakesphorus luctuosus (assembly GCA_013396695.1). Taxonomy (NCBI): domain Eukaryota; kingdom Metazoa; phylum Chordata; class Aves; order Passeriformes; family Thamnophilidae; genus Sakesphorus; species Sakesphorus luctuosus. The sequence goes on along the minus strand of VWZD01003522.1, from coordinate 604,166 downwards.
GCTGCGGGAAACAACAGAAGGATAACTAAGAAAGCACAAGCAGAAGCATATAACTAAGTTTGTCATTTAATAACAATACCTACGCCTCTTTAGTCTTTAAAATGCTCTCACATTTTATAATCATTCTGAAATTAAGGCCTAACCACATATTAAAAAAAATTCAAAGTAAATCAGAAAGTTTAGGATCAGATTCCATTCCTAATTACTGTAATTAACAAACAAGTCCCCACAATTTAAGGACTGGTTTGCTCAGTATTTTTTTTTTACATAGACCCCTTTTATCTAAGTTAAGTGCTTTTAAATCATCTCTTTTTTACACAAAAACATAAAATCTTGCTCAAATTGTTTTAATATGGTATAAAATGAGGTTCTCAGACTTAGCAAATAAGACACATATTTGTCTTTTTATGGTCCCTCCTTCTCTGAGGATAAATAAAATGTTTAGAACAGGATCATTCCCAGACAAGCATAAATACTTATTTCCACAGTGACTGATACAAATATTTCAAATCTTAAAGAGAAAACTTGTTGCTTCAGTTACAGGAGCCAGGGAGTTGATTTAACCAAGGGAGGAAGGATGTGTGTTGCATACTATGGCTCCCCGAAGCAGCACTGTCAACTCTTGAGGGTGCTATTCTTCCATCTCAAAGCAGACCTCACTGTCCAGAAGCTCAGAGAAGTGCTCCACAATTTGAAACAGCACCAAAAGTCATCTGTACAAAGTCACTGCTTTCTGCTAAGGGAAGGAAGCTGAATAGAAAAGCATAATTGTGAAGGAATGTGAATATCTATCTAATTTATATAAGCACACTTGTGATTATTAAGAGTTTTTAATTGCACTGGAATACTGAAGTCTCTTAATTTTACCTGAACTCTGTTCCTGTGCTGTTCTCAGGCCTTTCACTCCCATGGGCTACAAAGCAGGTTACCAGGCTACAGGATGCAGGCTGGCTTTGGACCCTGTGTGGGCAGCACTGCACTCTGCCTGCTGATCCAACAGCCCAGCAGTTTGCACGGAACATGCCATGTGGCAGCCCTGTAACAACCAAAGGGCTACTACACATTTATTTTACTACCTTGTTAAACTGTAATATTTCAGTGCTACTGACAAAGCTCCAGACACAAAACTTCTTGGGGTGGATGGCAGCAACAGCCCAGCCTCTCCTCTCTCCCACCTGCAGCAGAGGTGGAGGTGGGGGACAGGAGATCAATTTGGCTGGGGCAAGGGTGGGTGGACACTGTGGAGCGGAAAGGACAGGATGGCTATCGTGGGGGTGACAGGGCGACATTATCCTCAGCTGGGTGTAGTGCTGTGCCCTGAGTGCTCCTGGGGAGCAGGCAGGGATGGAGCAGCAGTGATTTCCTCCACAAATAAAGAGCTGGCAATCTACCATCTTACTTGTTGTGGTGCACTGAAACACAAACAGCTCCTCTCTCCTGTGTTTTCTGCCCCAGGGAGGGGAAACATGATACTGAACATAAAAGCTGCCACACATGACAATTTTCAAAGGAAAAGACTTTATGTGCCAAAGCCTTGGAGGCCAGTAGATGAGTATGCAGCTCTGTATGATAAGTCAACCAGAACCTTCCCTTCAGCTGGGAACTGCTTATCATTTTTATGTGCATTTTGGTCCAACAACAGATGCTTTAATGACTCATCATTACACCTTTTCTCCTTTGGAGAAACACTGTTCACAAGTCCAAGGTGAACCAACTCAAATCTGTGCTATGTTGTTCCTCCTTTTCCTTCTCCTCTTGTCTTCAGGGTCTCTATGACCATGTCCTCAACTCTTGCTGTCCAGGGGCTCTACCAACTTCTGGCTTTTCCCCTGAGAGCTCAGTCCTTTGTGATTTCCAAGCTAGCTGATCAGGAGCATCCTTTCATTTCCATTTGCTTGATTACTGCTCCCCTCCATTCAAATGGCCCTCGTAGCCCCATCTGTTTCCAGCTCATCATCTGTAATCTTGTACAATCAGTCTGTGAAGTTGTATCTTATCCAGTCACAATTCTTGCATGGTTAATGAGCCATTGCATATACAGTTCCTTCCTTATAACTAGGACCATATTTCACTGACCACATCCATGGTGCCCAAAATATTCCAAATGCTTTTCAGATGCAGGATTAAGTCCTGTTCCAAAGAACGTACTGTTGAAATACCGCTATCAAAAAAAGTGATAGTGCTGCTCCTCACCTCTCAGTGTACTGTTTTCTTCTGCAATATTAGGCCATCACTTTTGCCTCAAGACTTGCACAAAAGATGTCATGATATTTACAGTTCCCCTTCTGGTATGCATCACTTATCCCTTTGCTCAATATTTGGCCTATCCACAAATCACCCATTCTTTTTCCCTAGTCTTTTATCTCTGATTAAATGATAACCTTCCTTCTTTCACACCTGAATTTACTTTCCAATCTTCTGTCTACCTTACAAACTTCAATGATTTCTCTCATCATGAATGGCTTATTATCTTTAATTTATTCATGTTACCCCTCCCTAGATGATGTTATTTCTCTCTATTTCACTGCTCGAGAGCTGTGAGATGGAATGATCTGACAAGGCCATACAAGAAACATGGAGCAAAGCTGAGAATTTCATCTCTCCTATGCCCTGAACTAATATCACCACCAATGTGCATGGGAAAGTTTGACTACTGCTTTCCTACCCATGAAATCCTTTCATACAGTTTCTTGTTGTTTATTGGGGGGGTTTAATGGGAAAAGTTAAATCTTTTTTTTTAATCTGAAATAAATTTATTGCTGAAGTGACCTACCAAGAAAATGTCACTCTTTTTGATTTTTGCCATTGTATCATAGTATGCTTAAGGGTTTATATAGAAAATACAGCTTATTTTTTATTAGAGCCTACCCCTAGCCTAATGAATTGAAGGGTTTCACTGATCTGAGTAGGAACTGGTGATCCCTTAGCTGACATACAAATTATGCAGCAAAACAGTAATAAGGTAGCTGTCATAGCCCAAACTCAGTTCCCAACTCTGCTTTTAGGGAAGTGTTCTCAAAATATTCTCTGAAGATTATAGCTCTTAGACTATGGCTGGCTAGTTTTCAAAAAAAAAAGGGGGGGGGGAGATTTAACCTCCTTGTAAATCCAGAAAACTGGATTTTTTTTCCCCACTCAGGTAACACCAACTTCAGGCATTTAATTTAGATGCTCTCAAAGTGACGACATGAGCTGTGCAGGGAACTTACACTCACAAATCTCCATGTGCTGAACTGCACCTAAACCCAGATAGTGAAATAGCAGCATCTCAGTAGTCTTGTCATGCCTCAGGTCAGCAGGACTGCACACCTGGGTCAGCATCATTGCTTACCAAAACCCTGCTGGTTGGAGCAATAGCATCTCCTCATTTCTACAAGTCACTCTGATACCAAAAGTGCATTGTGATTATCAGCTCCTCCCCCAAACAGTAATTTGCAATACTAACTAAAGTAGTATCTAAGGTGAAACAAGTGTATTGGTTTCAGAGCACACCTGTGTGAACACTGCAAGGTAGCACTGAATCACAAAGAAGAAAATACCCTTGTTTGTCTCTTACACATGAGTGTCTTCCTTTACCTCAAAAGACTTCCAAAAAGAAGAGACAGCATGGCTCAGGCTACATCATCCCTCTTTATAAGTAGTTTGCATCATAGACATTATTTTGCATCTGCAAAAATAAAATAAAAACATTTATAAGACAGAAATACCAAAGTATGTTACGCATTTTCCAGAAGTATAGAAAGACATGTTTTGCTACACAAAGAATGTACAATCAGAAGAAAAATATATGAGAAGTGACAGCAATGGGACTTGAAAGGAAGATCAGCTTATAAAAATAGTCATGCCATTTCTTAATTATGTATTTTAATACATGACACATCCTGTCACAAAACAGTCCTTGACATGGACTAATTTCTATGTTCTCAACCAACTTACTCCCCTTTTGGAGAGATTCTTACAAGGATCAAAATTAAAGACTAAAATGTGGTAAAAGGTTAAACTGTGTAGTAAAAAAAAAAAAAAGCCTCATGCTGTCCTTTCACAGATGAACACATTGCTGAATCCATGGCAGACTTCAGCATGAGACCTCTCAGAGAACTCAAGGATCTGGTGAGCTCTTTGCAGTTCTCTTTCAGTGAAGCTATTGAGTGATTCACAAGTCAGGTGCTGGGATAACCTCACCACACAGTAGCTCACAGTTTCTTGATTGCCAGCCTGAAAATATTTGATGCCCAAAGGACCTATGGAATTAAGAAGTGAGATGTGGAAATATGAAGATTGTACACCTTTGGTCTAACCCTTCTTTAATTAATGTCATAAAGCATTTTACTTCAGTGGCAGAAAGTTTTGGGAACACACTTGACTCATATTTTTAAATGTCAGGTTTTATAAATATTGACTCTATACTAAGAGAAAGCACTTTCACTGTTCAGTATGAGTGCTGTCCTGTATCTGAAAATTTGACCTTCCTGTTGAGCTAAATTCATCTCTCTCTAATTATGCCACTGCCAGCCCAGGGATTACTGGCATGAGCAATCTAAACAGGAGTTGGGCTACTAAATTGGCTACTAAGTTGGGCGAGAGGAAAGGGAGTTACAAGGAAGCTCTGCAAAGTTCTTGGAGTCACTCAGTGACACCACCAATGAATCCAAACCATGATCAAAGCAATCACCAGCTCTGGGGAACAACAGGCACATGGAGGAAGAAATCAAGTCAGAGACAGTCTCAGTTTGAAAAGGATCACAGTTTTGTTATCAGTTTCAAGCTAATCACAATGACACTTCCGGCAGCAGAATTTCCCTGTCTCTTCTTGGAATAAGCACTGCACAGAGATGAGGCAGCTCACACTTAGGAGCTGGCACACAGTGCTGATGTTCCCAACTGCATCACACTGACCCTGCGGAGGGACTGACCCTGTGCGGGGACTGACCCTGGAGAGGGACTGACAGGGCAGAGGGACTGACCCTGCAGGGAGACTGACCCTGTGCAGGGACTGACGCTGCAGAGGGACTGACAGAGCAGCGGGACTGACAGGGCAGAGGGAGTTACCCTGCAGAAGGACTGACAGGGCAGAGGGCTTGACAGGACAGAGGGACTGACGGGGCAGAGGGACTGACGGGGCAGAGGGACTGATCCTGCAGAGGGACTGACTGCAGGGTGACTGAACCTGTGCAGGGACTAGCCCTGCAGAGGGACTGACAGGGCAGAGGGACTGACAGGGCAGAGGGACTGACCCTGCAGAGGGACTGACCCTGCAGCACCAGCTCTTCTGCAACTACTGGCAGGTGATGTGAGATATGTCCCTTCATTTCCTGCCGGCATTCCAAAAGTCACTTGAAAACATCCAGACAATGACCCTGCTGCTTGTGCCTGCTGGGGTGACACCTATTCTGCTTTCTAAGCCTTCCCAGAAAGAGAAGTTGTACACAGCAACGTTCAGTGCCCCAGTCCTGTTCATAAAAATAAGGAGATGTTACTCAACACTGTGTGAGCTCCCCAAGACCTTCATATTCACATTTTTTTTTGTTCAAACTGGCATCTTACACTTTAGATAAAACAAGACTTAATCTTAAGTGAAATAAGAGTTAATCACAAAGCAGGTGACCCTAATGATCAGTAGGATTTCCTGAAAGGATCACAGACACATAGAAATCTAGACTCTAAAGTTGTAAGGTTACAAGGATATTTCAAAGTTTTGGAGGAAAACAGGAGTGGCTACTTCAAATGATGTTGCCTGGAACAAACTATTCTTTTTGCTTAGTGTTTAAAGGTGGCTGACAGCTGAGCTACTGAGTGCTTTAAAAATATTATCAGAATTCAGATGAATAAAATCAGAAGACTTCATTTGATGGAAGCCATTATATTTTTTTATTCATTTTATGGAAGCATAAAAGTATTTTGTCTGTAATAATATTCCAGAAAGCAAAAAGCCAGTGACAGTGCTATGCTGTTTGCAAGGTATTTGGGTATCTAAATCCTCATAATCAATGCTGAGAAGGTACTGCCTTTCAGGTAGAAGGGAGCAACAATGTCATGTGACTTACCTGGCCATATAGTTAATAGTGAAGCTAAGTCTAATCAAGGCTAATCATTCAGCAAGAGCCCAGGGCTTAGAGATTTCTAATTCCAAACAAAAACTCCTTGCAAACTACTTGTGTTTCTAAGTAAAAAGTGAACCAGCTATGAAATGGGCTCCCATACTTTTAAAATGTCTATTTTTTTCTTTCTGATGTCATTAAAGATAGGAAATGGGAATAAGCTTTTGGACTCTAAATTATTCACTTTGAATTATTCTATCAGGTCTAAATTATTAAACTAGATATTAATTTTAATTGAGTTACATGTCATATATTAATATGAGCATAAATCCTACATTCCTTGATAAACACCAACATTCTATTAAATAGGGAATATGAGCAGTACAAGCTGCTCACATTTATGACACAAATGTGGTAAATATAAAGTGAAATTTAACTTGGCAAAGTAAAATTCCATTTTAGAAAATTAACTCCTGTATTCCTTAAACCAGACAGAATTTCCAGATTTCTAATTACGAGTTGCACAGTTCTGAAAAGAATTCATGCAACGTGTTTTAGTGCTGGGTGCTACAACTCTTGATTTTATTTTACTGAAAAGGAAGATGATGATTCAAAAACCTGCATGCCACAGAATCCAGAGCATGGAAAGGCTGAATCCATGCTGGTTGTCTCCAATCTGACATTCAGCTGTTCAAAAGAGAAGGACAGGAAAGTGTAACTTGGCACAGAACCCTCTTGCTCCCTGTCCCAGAAACAACCACTGAGAGTTCCCACAGCCAACACAGCACTTAGGTTGGGTAAGACAGTACAGCTGATAATGGGTCAGTATTTTCCACTTAAAAAGGGACTATTCCACACCAGCATGAATCTTCTGGGACCTTTCAGAAGGGCTTAGTAGATGGAAGTATTTATATAACTAAGTGCAAGACTTATGGCTCATTGACATTAAACATTTACATTTAACTTAATTCATCAAGGGATCATTTGCATCTATGGTAAGGTCTAGACCACATGAGAATTACTTTTCTCCTTTACCAATAAACTGAAATAAACATCATTTACCCAGCCCAGGATGTTACTGACAAAAGTCTGAGGCTCCCATTTCTCTCTCCTTTATGGAAGTTCAAGATGCTGTGGGTCTCCTAACTATAGCTGCTGAAAAAGAGGACATGAGGTGAAAGTACACATCAACAAACATACCTTGAAGCATCTCATTTCCTGGTAAGCAAAGTCCTTTTCTCCAACTGCCAAACCACATTTCCACCAGGACTGCAGGTGAGTTAAAAGCCAAGCCTGTACTCCCTGAAGGAGGGCCTCAAAAACCCAGATAAGCGACTGTGATTTTACCACATTCATTATGCACTTTGAAGGTTTCTAGGATTGCGTACACCTTGCTGAAATCCTCTTCTGAATGTGTATGTTCTACAAAGATTGGCTCTGCAGCAAAATAATCTTCAGAAAGGCTGGTGTGCTTTGGTAGAGCAAGTCTGAGTCTCTGCCAAGTGGCTGCTGGCAGTGCATTGGTTGCCAGTGCACATGCACTGGGAGTCTGAAAGCAGGTTCCATGTTTTCAAGTGTTCTGTGTTGCCATCAGCTTTTCCTTTGCATGTCACTCTCTTTTGTCCCATATTCTCGCAGACAGGTTGTTCCATTCTAAGTCACTGACATTAACTTTGTTGGAATATTGCTGAGCCTGAATGCCCTCCTCAGGCAGGATTCCTGATAACTTCACTTGGTGTCTTAATTGTGTAAGAACTTCTGATCAGTTTAATCATGCCTGATGCAGGAAACCCCCACATGATGGCTAAACAGCTCAGAACGAGGAGATTTCCCACTGTACAGAGATTTGCCAAGTTGATTTTTGAGGTCAGTGAGGCACCCAAACATGACCACAAAGGACATGCTAGTGATGGAGGGAGCACAAAGCTTCTCCTGACTAACTGAGGGAAATCTGATCTAGTTACTGCTGAGAGGAGAGAAAACCAGATGAGTCCTTCTCCAGTTACAGTGGTGTCCCCACTGTGATAGTGGCTTTTTCTACAAATTGGGCTGCAGTGTTTATATTCAATACAAGCCCAGATTGTGTCTTGCAAGTTCACAGTGACAGAGATATTCAGATGCCTGCGAGTGGAAGTGTAATTCCTTTGTCCTTCTGGCAGTCTATATTATGTTCAAAGGTTGGCAGAGCCAAAGAGCAGAGAGCTGTGCCACACTGTTGCTTTGGAATTGGCTTCCATTTCAGGAGGCAGAAGAATTAGAAACAGTTAATTCACCAAATACAGAGAATCAACTTTCTGGAAGGAAGATGGCACTGCTGAGGTAAGTACTTTCCTTTCTGGAGGGGGCAAGAGATGGACTCTACTTGCCTGTATCAGGCACTGATTATATACTAGTCCAAAATTCTCCAGGATATTGGTAGCAGGAGGCCAAGGACAGACATATTTTGTACAATCATAAATAACTCATTTTCTGTTCACTTCTATGAACAGAAGTGAGGTGGAATAGACAATCAGGTGGAGTGTCCTCTGCCAGGTGTCAGACTCTTAGTTTCATGTTTCAAGTGGCTCTTCACTGAGCTTTTTATGGTATTTCAGAGGTCATACAGGCTGCAGGGAATAACAAAGGCATTGGTAATAACGAAGTTTGTGTCCTCATCTTCCCAACACCATGAGACCATAAACAAAGCTACGCCTCTCCAATTTCATTGCTTTTCTGAAAGGGTATTTATTTTAGGCTTCTGTTCTGAAGAACCATTTTGAAGTCTGAATAAAATTCATGCCTAAAACTATTTACTCTTCTTGATATCATAGGAATAAGGAAAAGTTCTACACTAGAGTATACCCCGTGACAAATAATGCCCTCGTAATTATGGGTGGGGATTTTCATGCGGTGACTGATGATGCCTTGGAAAGGAGCCATGGCACTGTGCATTCAGAAGCTAAGCTATCTAAATCCTTGCAGGCCTCGTTTATGCTTTTGGGAATATAGGACAGGTGTGGCAGTTACTAAACCTGGATACTTGAGAATTCACCTCTTATTCCCAGGTGTGGGCCATTAATTCTCGCTCAGACTTGTTCAGTTCTAACAAGTCTCTTTTGAACCAGATTTTATATGTGCACATATACTGACACAATAAATAGAATCTTCCTTTCAATCCATTTATCTACTTTGTTTTTACTCATGTTTAGCTGTGCAGCCTCATCTTACCTAACATTTTACATATGCATGGACTGGAACATAAGTCCTATGGAGAGAGGCTGAGGGAGCTGGGGGTGTTTGTGCTGGAGAAGAGGAGGCTCAGAGGTGACCTCAGCACTGTCTGGAAGTGCCTGAAGGGAAGTTGTGGCCAGGTGGGGGTTGGTCTCTTCTCCCAGGCACTCAGCAATAGGACAAGGGGGCACGGGGGGCTCAAGCTCTGCCAGGGGAAATTGAAGTTGGAGAGCAGAAAAAACTTCTTTGCAGAAAGAGTGCTCAGGCATTGGAATGGGCTGCCCAGAGAGGGGGTGGATTCCCCATCCCTGGAGGTTTTTCAGCTGAGCTTGGCCGTGGCACTGAGTGCCATGATCTGGTAAAGGGACTGGAGTTGGCCCAAGGGTTGGACTTGATGATCTGGGAGGTCTTTTCCAACCCAATCCATTCTATGATTCTATGAAACGCCAGAAATGATCAATGGCAGTCCACAAATCCCTGTCACGTTCCACAGATACCAGAAGACTTGCATTGTTTAGTACAATTACTGAAGAAACTCGGGTAAAACTCAAGCCAAGCCCAATGAAATTCACAACAAAGGCTATACTAATTTTAATTGGATCACTAGACATCAGAGCAAAGCCAGAGAACACTCAAACACAAACACATGTTTGTAAAATCCTGTAAAAAACTGTAAAGGAACATAGTGCTCATTCTTTTTGCTGGATCATCTTCCAGAAATCTGAATACCTTGGGGTGACACACATGGAGCCCCTTCCTGGACCAGGCATTCTTCAGGGACACACTTGATATTTTCAAACTCACATACCTACAAGAAAGCTTCTAATTCCATATTCTGGTATTTCCATGGAAGGGCACAGATGGTAAACTTGGGTGCTTCACTCACTGCAAAGGACTTGTGGCTACTGAACACTAAAGTGTGTCTGGTCATCTTTATATACCTAAAATCCACTGGTCCTCTTCCAAGCAGTCCTCTAGAGTATGGTGAAGAGATGGGATGATATGGGTTAAATTATGAAATAGCACACATTTTTGTGACAGTATTTTTATGTGCAGAGAATTGTCCCAAGATAACAAAGGATTACTCAGGGTAATGAGATGTCCTTCTACCTCCAAATCCCTGAAGAAAGCCCTTGCTGTAATGGTACACTTCCCAGATCAAAGTGTCATCTGGTGAAAGGGAACACTGGTATTGGAGAACCTGAGCTGGTTTGGCTTGAAGCACAAATTCCTGACAGCATGACAGCATAGGCTGAGTAAGAGTTTCATTAAAATATAAATTTATCATCACCATGTATTTTGTGGCTATAAAAGAGAAGACTGTGATACGTGACTGCTGAAGAACCCAGCCTACTAACCAGAGCAGCACCCAGAAAAGTGAGACTTGCAAAAAGGGGCACACCTTTACCTACGCAGTTGGCTGATTCTAAAAGTGTTTGCCTAAAGTTTCTGATTAAAAAATATAACTTCCTGATAACAGAACGAAACGAAAATACAGCACTAAGAAATCTGGTCTCAGGGCACCACTAATGCAGACTCTGCCTAAATGAGACCAGTTTATCAGGCGTGAAGGACCAAAGCTCTCCTTAAAACTAGAGGAAATGGGAACAGCTGTAGCTGGAGAGAAGCATGGGGTGTAACACCTATAAAAGTGACAGCTTGGGCTTCTAGTAAAAGCACATATATCATCAATGCATTAGTTTTCTGTTGTACATATATAATGTATCTCTCTCATTGATACATTAGTTTGTCAGACACTGTGCTAGCCCGATTCCCTTTGCCATCCCCGAATAGCCTGCTGAAGTTGTGGGGGGGAACAGCTGGCTATTATGGGAGTTTTTGGCCTCTTGCATTGCTTTTATTCTGCCTGTGTAATTGAGTTAATCTATTTCCAGAAGCCAGTATGAGTAACTCCACATATCTAGATAACTCCAATACTTTTATAACTGCAAATAAGGGCAGTAGTAGTGGAAGATGCAGAACTAGAAACAGGAAATAGTTACACGACTTTTTAGCTGCACGGAGAGAGAGAACAAAAGCACTGGATTTTTCCTGCAAATGAAGTCCAGGCAGTGTGACAATAAAATGGATGTTTGCTATTAGAACTGATTGGTTCCTTTCTTTACTTAGTATTTGCTAGAACAAAAGCACTGGAGCTTTCCAAGGCTGTAGTGAGTCAGTGCTAGAATTAGCAGTGTGAGACTTGAAATAGCCATCACCACTAAGCAATGTTTCCTCTCCTTTCTCCTCACCTAGTCAAAAAGGATCACCTGTTAATAGATAAGTTTGTGTCATCTAAATTATTAAATCATATTGAAAAAACAAACTCTGTGCTTAACAAGCATAAACTTTTCAAACAAACAGACAGAGCTATTGATATTGCTTTTTCTTTCTTAGCTTTTTAAAATGTAGCCAGATTTCTGAGAAATGAAACTCAGCAATCCTTCTGCTTTCTGAAGATTTAAGAGACTCAGCTCTGCAAAATTTACTTTTCTAGCAATGGATTTTGGTCTTGGTGCAGGTCAGTCCTGAACACAGAAAGGAATTATTGTAATACCAAGATGCAAGGGCTGTTAAGAGAAGGGAGGTTTGCAATAATAAGATTATAGAAACCCTCTATAACAGATTTTGTATTTCTGGGATATTCCTGAATGAATGCCATCTGCTTGGTGAGCCTAAGGTAAGTATTCATATTGAGAGAGTCTTTTTATCCAGTTTTGAACAAATCTAGGTTGAGAGAATAGAGGTAGCAGTTAAAAAGAAAAGGTTGTATTTTGGTATAATTCAGTGCATTTGCCCTTAGATACATTTCAGTGTTCATCCCAGCCTGGAATTATGTGGTTTTACCTATGGGGCCTATTTATTTCCACCTGTAGAATATATATACAAATATATTTATTTTGCCCTCTGGTGAATCACCAGACAGAAATGACTGATTTCTTCTCTAGAATCCAAAGGCATGGATGTTAGACCAGAGCAAAAAACTACACAGCAGCAGCATGTGTGAAAAATAAGCTTTTAACTGAAATGTGCAAGTCTGAAGTAAGAACATCCAGTGAAGGCTCATCCATGAGGGAAGTAGAGGCAAACAACTGAATGCTTGCAGAAGAACATATTTTTAAATGTGGAGGTTGTAGTCCAGGGAGTTTGGAGGGGTTTTATTTTAGGACAAAGAAACAATTGCCCATGAAGCGAGAGGTAAACACCTGTAAACAATTGGATCAGACACAACAGAAATTGTTCCAATGGCAACAAAATAGTTTCCAGCTCTAAGTGGAAGGCTGCAGAGCATTCCTTAATGCCTTCATAAGTGTTAAGGGAACACATTGAGTGGGCAATAAACACGGATGTTGGCTCGAAGTGGGTCCTCTCCCCTTTACACCTTCTGACTCCATTCCCACAGTTTCTATTTCCTCAACAGCCTCTGTGCCTCTACCTGTGAATTGCTGTCGATTACCTGAAGATGCTGAATGTCAGTGTAATTTTTTTCCAGGACTCAAGTCTTTAAAGAGACTGGACTATGAATGTGAAAATAAGATACTATAACAATATTATCTGTAGTCATTTGGGTGGACTGTTGCTACAGGAACACATGCAGGATCAGAATGGGAAGGACTCCACCCCAGCAGTGACCAGCCTGTTTGTGACACCCGAGGCCAGAGCCCCAGCTCAGCTCACACAACTTGTGTCTGAGCAGGCCAAGTGTGCATTTCAATGCCACATCCCAGTCATCCATATATTTCTGTGCTTACTTTTACATTGCTTCCATCATATTCTATTTTTACTGTAACACTGTGGGGAAAAGAAAATAATCCTGCAAACACTGAAGTGTGATGGATCCTGGTAACAGGAGACAATGCCAACCAAGAACTAGAGTGTCTTCCAGGCAGGGAATTGTGTGTGAGCCTTAATGCTTAAAATAATCACACTCCATGAGAATAAGTTTGTCTACATTTTATTTCCTTCTGCTATCTTGGATGAGGATTAATGAATGAATGGTCATAAAGTGCTCTAAAATCCTAGGAAAGCACACTAAGAGCACACACTTACTTAACCATTGTGAGCAAAGGATAATGTTTAATGCTTACCTGAATTTCACTCTAGTTATAGATGGGTGAGTCACTGTCACAGAAAATGTAACAGTTTCAACTGAGAAACAGAAAACCATTAGAGGAGTTAAAGCAATTACTTGGTGACTGACAATGACAAGTATCTTCATGGTAAATAAGCTGAATATAACTGTTTGTCAGACTAACCCTCAGAATTCTTCAAATTTTCCACAGGGCTTTACAAAACAAAACAAAACAAAAGCCCTTCATAACATCAGACAGGGATAAAAATGGCAAATACAAATAATTATATCTCTATTACCAAGCTCTGTAATTGTGTTTACAAATCTGATTCTTCTCAGGTGTTTTCAGACATAAAGCATTTCCCAAGCAGGTCTTTGTGCTAAACCAGAGTCCCACAGATTGGAATTTTTTCTCTCTGCATTAGAGCCCCCCTCTTTTCCAACACTATTGTTTTCACTGTCTGCACACCCAGACACTCAGGCTCTGCAGAGGGATCTGGATAGACTGGAGAGATGGGCTGATTCCAACGGGATGAAGTTACAAGGCCAAGTGCAGGTCCTGCCCTTTGGCCACCCCAAGCCCTGCAGTGCTCCAGGCTGGGCACAGAGTGGCTGGAGAGCAGCCAGGCAGAAAGGGACCTGGGGGGACTGAGGGACAGGAAGCTCAACAGGAGCCAAGAGTGTGCCCAGGTGGCCAAGAAGGCCAATGGCATCCTGGCCTGGATCCAAACTAGCGTGGCCAGCAGGCCCAGGGCAGTGACCCTTCCCCTGGACTCTGCCTTGGGGAGGCCACACCTTGAGTGTTGTGTTCAGTTCTGGGCCCCTCAGTTGGGGAAAGAGATTGAGGGGCTGGAGCGGGGCCAGAGAGGAGCAACAAGGCTGGAGAAGGGAGTGGAGCACAAGTGCTGTGGGGAGAGGCTGAGGGACCTGGGGGTGTTTGTGCTGGAGAAGAGGAGGCTGAGAGGTGACCTCAGCACTGTCTGGAACTGCCTGAAGGGAAGTTGTGGCCAGCTGGGGGTTGGTCTCTTCTCCCAGGCACTCAGCAATAGGACAAGGGGGCACGGGGGGCTCAAGCTCTGCCAGGGGAAATTGAAGTTGGAGAGCAGAAAAAACTTCTTTGCAGAGAGAGTGCTCAGGCATTGGAATGGGCTGCCCAGAGAGGGGGTGGATTCCCCATCCCTGGAGGTTTTTAACCTGAGCTTGGCCGTGGCACTGAGTGCCATGATCTGGTAAAGGGACTGGAGTTGGCCCAAGGGTTGGACTTGATGATCTGGGAGGTCTTTTCCAACCCAATCCATTCTATGATTCTATTTATTCACAGCCTGCCTTATAAACTGATGGGTTTCAGACCTGCCCACTGCAAATACACCTGTGTGTTGAACTGTGCCTTTCCCATTCAGGGAGCTGCACACACACCCTGCACTCACACAGCTCGAGACCTGAGCTGTCTATGGATATATTTATACTGCACATGCTTGTTTAGTCAGAACTAAGGTGATGTAAACCAAAGTCCCTGGAAAATACTAAGGGCAAGAAGAATTCTCCACAAAAGGTGATGTATTTTATAATAACAAACATACCAGTGAAATGGTGATCTTCTTATGGCATTTAACTCTGTGATCCAGGTGTCTCCTAATCTGCCAGCATTTAGGGGTTTTTTCTAATAGTAAATTTGAAAAGAAAAAATAACTAACAACTTATGAAATTTATAAATATGCCACAATATCTGTTGTCAAGAGAACTGTTGAATTTTATTTGATGTCTGTTGTGTTCCTTCCCCTGTATCTCTCAACATCCTACAGAGGCAAACCACACGGCAGCCGGATCGAGATGGGAATACACTTCCAGGTGTTAATTAACAGCCCAGGAGCAATTAGAAGATGCCAATCAGCATAGCAATACGACACCACCTACTTCGATGCCCGTGGGGTACTGGCCAGCCCCGTGCCAAGCACCCCCGGACCCCGAGGCCAGGCCGAGCCTCCCGCGGGGCCCGGGACGCGCTCCCGGGTTCGGCTCCTGCCCCTCGGGCTGCGGTGCCGGCCCTGCCTCGGGTGTCCCGGGCGCGGGCCCGCGGCCTCCCCGCGCTGTGCCGGGCAGGGCAGGAGGGGCCGGAGGGCCCGGGCACGGCGTGAGGGCTCTGCCTGTGCGGGGGCACAAACGCCACGGCGGGGCCAGGACAGCGCCGGGACCGGCTCGGCTCGGCTCGGCTCGGCTCGGCCCTGCACAGCCTGGCCCGACCCGGCCCAGCACAGCTCGGCCCACAGGCCGCACTCGGCCTCCCTTCACAAACACCCTCTCACAAACAAACAACCCCCCTCACAAACACCCTCACAAACCAACCACCACCACAAACAGCCCCATCACAAACACCCACTCACAAACACCCTCTCGCAAAAACACACACCCCTCACAAACAAACCCCCCTCAC
>VWZD01003522.1:504872-588199 GCA_013396695.1 Sakesphorus luctuosus | reverse complement strand
CGGATGTCCCGGGTCCCCGCGGATGTCCCGGATCCCGGGGATGTCTCGGGTTCCCGCGGATGTTTCGGGTCCCGCAGATGTCTCGGTCCCGCACATATCTCGGCTCCCCGCACATATTTCGGGTCCCCGCACGTGTCTCGGGTGCCCGCGGATATTTCGGGTCCGGGCAAATGACCCGGATCCCCACAGATGTCCCGGGTCCCCGCGGATATTTCGGGTCCCGGCAAATGACCCAGGTCCCCACAGATGTCCCGGGTCCCCACAGATGTCCCGGGTCCCGCAGATGTCCCGGGTCCCCGCAGTCCCCCAGCCCGTGCCGGTCCCAGCCCCGGCGGGGAGGGCGGTCCCGGCTCGGTGACAGCGCCAGGCGGAGCCGCTTCGGGCAGTGGATAATTCGCAAAACTTTCTGCTTTAAGGAATCGGTTCGTCCTTAAAAATCGCTTTATTTCGAAAGACGGTCTGTCAGTACCTCCTCACCTCTGGGCGCCTGGGGTGGGTTGTGGTGCTGTCACATTTAAATGCGCGCTGTAGGTATTCCGAGCATGTTGGAGTGCAGGGATTTTTCTTGAAAGATGTACGTACATAAAAAATAGAGATTCTGAGATAAATGCGGGTGTTTGTCAGCTATGGCAAGAGATGATGATGGGTTTGAGCTACCTAGTGCCACAGAAGTTGCTGCCCATGAGTTGGGATCAGCTCCCACAGCCGTGCCTGGGAATGTGACAGCGCAGGAATGGGACCCTCCCTCCTCTCCCAAACGCTGCGTGGAGTTCTGTGCCCCTGTCCCTATGTACGGGTTAGTGGAATTCAGAGTCAGATCCCACCAGGATATTCCTGCTGAAGCCTAAGAGAAGGGAGGCCACCAGTTGCTGTTCACATGGGGGCTGGTTTTGCACTAGACAAGACAAGAGTGAATTCATGCAATAGTCACCCTAATGATCAGAGTCAGCACAGTCACATCACAGAAAAGGAGCAGAGAGAAGTGCTTTGCATTTTTTGCTGCCACGTAAAAAAACAAACTGATTTAATTAACAAAACACATATTTTGGGTGTTGGGGTTTTTTTTTTGCCAAAACAAACATTTGGAAGTTTCATTTCTTTATTTTTTTGTGCATGAAAGCAGAGATAATGAAGGCCTTCATTTGCTGGGGAGTCTGTGGTCCCTGAGGAGCACTGTCAGACAGTAAGAAACATCTCTCTGTCTGAGAGACACCTCTGAGTTACCAGCTATTATGCTGTAGTGGGTGGCCAGTTGGTGTCCTGGGTGGCCATCTGGTGGCCCAAGGAGAGACCCAGGCAGTTCTGACTGGCCACTGGAAACACTCCCATGTGCTGGGTGGAACCAGCCGAGGGCTGTTGCTGAGCTAATGAGCAGCTTGATGGGAACAAGATGCTGGGAACTGGGCTGGCTCTCTGAGGAGCCGTGTCCTACTGTGCTGGGGCTGTCACCCCTCCTGGGACACCAACCTTGGTGTGGAGAGGAGCAGGGCAGCTGCCTTTGTGTCCTGTGTGCTCTGAGAACTTAGAGACCTCTCTGCATCCTCACCTTCATGGCCCCTCCCAGTTACCATGTCCTTCAGCTCACCCTCCTCCAGAGTCTCCTCTGTACATCCATTCCTGCTGCCTTTAAATCTCCTTGCAGTATTTGCTGAAGGATGTCCCATAGCACCATCACTATCCAGGAAATCCTTCTGACAGCTGGGAATAGGCATCCAGCCTCCAAGTAATTAGGGGGAAAAACTAGTTTCAAGCCTCAACTATTAGCACGACTTGTAAATCTGTGATGCCATACAGTTAGTGCTGCATTCCCTGCATATTCATTGGAGCAGGACAGGAATCCAGGTGTCATCACTCCCTGTTAAGGGTTCTGATCCTCAGGCCAGAAAAGAGCACGTCTCTCTGAACAAATAGTTATTTGATATGCAACAGATCAGTTCCAGTGGGAAGGAATTGAAGGAGATCTGTTCTAGCAGGGCTTGAGAAGTGTGGTACTTTGTCTTGTCTGCTCCTATCCATCTAAAATACTCCATTAAAATTAGGTTTAATGGAACAAATATCTTCTCATTGAATCAGGGAAATTTGATAGAGAACAGAAAGGAATGTTAAAGCAATATTAAACAGTTTTGATAGCATACAGAGAAGTAGCACATGGAACCTGGTGCTGTGAAGAAATTTGCTACATGTCAGGTGGGGTGCCCTTAGGGCCAAGAGCCACCCCTTCCTCCGTGGTGTCTCATGAAGCACAAAAAGCAGATAATGAAAATGTTGGGGGTTACTTAACTGGACTGTCCAGGTGAACTTAGCAAGCACTGTCATGTGTTGAAACAGAGGGGACAGGAGGGCATTCTGTCTGACTTTGAAAAGGTGCCAAAAATCTAGTGGTCAGAGGCAACCTGACAGAGCTGCGTGTGCTTTGAGGGCTACAGAAATCCAGTATTTTAAAATGAAGTGCAGACAAGGCCCAGTATGTGCTTTAAGAGGAGCCTACACTTCCAGCTTGACTAAAACTGTTTGTGGAATTACACACGCACAGCTGCTACAACTGGCCTTGCCAGTCTGGTGTTTGTGCACAGTAACATCTTGTCAGCTGTGTGTTCACTTTAACTGCTGAATCAAATTGCTTATTCAGTCAGAATCTGAGACTGAAACGTGGTTTGCAAAAGTCGCTGAAAGAGTTGAAATCAGGAAAATACTAAATTCAAAGGTGTTGGGCATTATGTGTCCAGGTTCAGCTACACAGATGTCTAAAAGAGTTGATGGTCTCCTTCTGCCCTGGAATAAGAAAACTAAAAGCTTTCTTGATAGGAGAAGACTTCTGGGTGAGGGAGAATGTTAATTTTGAGTAACATTCAAGCCAAACTTACAGGGCTTTTCTGTGAATGTTACTGAACCACACTCTGCAGCTGCATCTCATTCTGGCTCCTTCATCATGGAAGAAAATACGCAGTTAATGTGCACAGTCAAATTTTAACCTTTTGAATGATACCCTATCCTGTCTGTCCTGGGGGTCAGCACTGCCCATCCTGGGGGGGATTCTGCACAGCCCATCCTGGGGGGGGGGCTGCACAGCCCATCCTGGGGGTCGGCACTGCCCACCCTGGGTGTCAGCACTGCCCATCCTGGGGGTCGGCACTGCCCATCCTGGGGGTCAGCACTGCCCATCCTGGGGGTCAGCACTGCCCACCCTGGGGGTCAGCACTCCCCACCACTGTTGCAGCTGCTGCTTTCCCTCAGCCCTCTGGTGGGTGAGCAGGGAGGATGTTGAACCCTCGTTGTGTGATGCTGCACATCTGTGTGTGTCAGAGCACAGGGCTGCACCCCTGCCATGCACTCTGATCATAGTTTAATGCCAGTTAGATGCTTTCCTCCAACATGACAAGAAATCCTCATGGGTTTGACTGGTCACTGAGTACTCTTCACTGGAGCCATAGGTAGGTGTTTCAGCTTAGGACACTCCTGTTGCCCTTCCCCTCTTCTCTCCCAGTCATTTAGGAAGTCATCCCTGAGATGGGAAGAGAAGGGGACCAGCTGTTAGCCTTGCCAGGGCCATGTCCCTGCAGCAGCTGTGCCACCAGTAGGGCCAGGAGCAGGCTGAGCTCAGCGGGAGGATGTGAGTCAGGTGAGAGGATGTCCTGCCCGTCAGACCAGTTTGTCTGCTGGAAAGGAGAGTGGACAATGACCAGTGCACAAGCTACAGCAGGGGACCATATTTGGTGGAGGAGTCAGCTGTGGCTGCTGTATTGGATGGGTGGCAACAGTCCCCTGTGTTTGTGTGGTGATTCTGACATTGCCATCTCCCTGGGTTCCTGTCCCACATGCTCGATACACACTGTTACAGGCTTGGCTTGGCTTAGGTTGCTTGTGGCTGACCATCACCCAGAGACAGGCTTTGCAACACCCCACCTTTTTCCATAGATTCCATTTTTTCACTCAGTACTAGTAGACCTTAAAACAGTCATCAATTTGAACATCCTCTTCAAAAGCAAGTGCTGTAAGATGACTGAGGAGAGGTGGACACACTGAGCACCCTCACTCCAGAGAAGAGAGACCAGGGAGGAATTTGACTGTGGATACGTCCAGAGGGACAGTCTGAAGAGGACAAGGATCAAGTACCCCTGTTGGTCAAGAGTCAGGCTGGTAATAGGTTTAAGCCACAGAAGGAAAACTCCAGTCTGCAAACTAAGAAAGTTATATAACTGGAGGAAAAGTTAGACAGTGGAACATGTTGCCAAGACAGAGGTTGTGAAACTGGAGATACTTGAGGCTAGGCTAGACACCCATCCATCGGGGATGGCTTTGGAATAACAGAGTCAAGCCAGTGAACAATTCAAACAGCTTGACTAGATGACCCAGTAATAGTCCCTTCCAATCCAAATACGTTTGAGAGGCATCAGAAATGGAGTTGGCAGCTTGTCCCCTTCCAGCACTGTTGTGGTGTGTTGTGTGTTACTGCCAAATATACATCACTGGCTTTAGCATAGGATACTGATGGTACCAGATTGTAGCTGAAGCCAGCACCTTTAATAGCATTTGTTTTTCCATACTAGGTTCATCTCACCCTTAATCCATGTGAAGATCTGTTGGAAACACCTTCGAGAAACACCAGAGTTTTCAGTCTCCTAATACTGTTGTGTCCAAGAACAGCCAGTCCAAATGAGCAAGACATCCCAACAGAACACCAGTACAGACGCCAACGGAGTAAGTGTGATTCACACCCCAGCACACACCAGTGGTTTGCAGCAGGTTCCCCAGCTGGTGCCAGTTAGTCCTGGTGGTGGAGGCAAAGCTGTGCCTCCGAGCAAGCAGGGAAAGAAGAATTCCTTTGTGGATAGAAACAGTGATGAGTATCGTCAGCGCAGAGAGAGAAACAACATGGCAGTGAAAAAGAGCCGGTTAAAAAGCAAGCAGAAAGCACAAGACACACTGCAGAGGGTCAACCAGCTCAAAGAAGAAAATGAACGTTTGGAGGCAAAGATTAAGCTCCTGACCAAGGAGCTGAGTGTACTGAAAGACTTGTTCCTCGAGCATGCACACAATTTTGCAGACAATGTGCAGCCTGTTGGCACTGAAACCAGCACAGCAAATCCAGAGAGCAGCGGACAGTAGGCATTCACTGGGACCTTGTGAAAGGAACTCCTGAGGTGCAGCTTGTCTGCAGCACCCATGCAGCAACCAAGCAAAAACTGGTCCTTTAATGATTGTTTCGTGGAGATTTTCTTCTTTTAGATTTAAC
Organism: Sakesphorus luctuosus; assembly: GCA_013396695.1. Taxonomy (NCBI): domain Eukaryota; kingdom Metazoa; phylum Chordata; class Aves; order Passeriformes; family Thamnophilidae; genus Sakesphorus; species Sakesphorus luctuosus. Next base: position 582,966 of record VWZD01003522.1, on the reverse strand, counting down.
ACTGAAGATTTGTAACAATTAAACCAGAAACTGGTTAGGGTATTTGTTTTAAATATTTTTCACCTATAAGATTTATGCAGATCTGAATTCACAGCCAACAAGGGGTGTATTATTAAGGAGATAACATTTTCACAGAAATGTTTGCTTACCATCTAAAGAGTTTGCATGCATAAGAGAGGGATCCAGCAGGATGGCTCACTGTAGTATCAAAAACTCATCATTGGGTAAAATGTCTTTTAAATACCTGTTAGTGTATTTAAGCCCTTAGTCCTTTACATGCTGCAAAGTGCAAAGGCTGTGGAGGGTGTTTGCTTTCCCATGTGGTGGACTACTTCAAATCTGTGGAGCAAGTCCTACAAAGTACCATGTAGGTCCTTCCTGCCCAGCTGTAGTTAACAGGGAGGGTGTAGTCATAGTGAGCTGGGATGCTTACCAGTGTTTTCCATAGAAATAACAATATGCTGTGATGATCTATACAGGCAGTTGGCTTCCAAACACACACGAGTCTGAAGCATCAGGTACAAGAGGCAAAGCAGCACACTGACAAAGTTTTATTTAAGCTTGTGTTCACATTGCTCACACAGTGACTGGGGCCTTAGGAGAACAAGAGTTTGTTTTCAGAAAGTGACAAAATGCTACCAAAAAACTGCACCCTGCAAAATGTCATTCTTGCTGGGGTGGAGGTTTTGGGGAGGACAGAATGTGCAGCTTGCCTAAGCAGTGGAAGGGGCAAGGGAACGTCTGTTCAGCCAGGATGTGTGGATCACTGCATGCTGACATGAATCTTACAGAAATTAGCAGTGATTTTAAAAACAAATGGCCCTAGTATGACTAACTGATTCAGTGGAATTTCTATAGCAGTCATAGAGTTGTGTGAAGGAATATCTTCAGTCTTATTTTATTTTCATACAAGTTTTTCTATAGCAGCTTTTTTATTGCTACTGCTAAGTCTTTGCTATGATCCATAATGCAGTGGTATGTGCTATACTGAGGATTTAAAGTAAAGCAGGAACTTTGATGTAACTTTAATTTATTTCCATTTTTAAGTATTTCATTGATGGTGTGGCCATTTTACATTTAACCTGTGTGTCTTGCTAGTAGATTACCACACTGTCTTAATTTCCCTCTTACAATACCTTTTTCCATAGATTATTTTATAGGATGCTTGTTTGCTTTGTATCTGTACTTAGGAAGCAACTTGGATATTATCTCTATGAAGATGCTGTTAGAAAATGAAACCTTGAAAAGTTCTTTTTGAATTTAAACTTTTAATACATGTGGAAAACTTAAGGATTGTTTTGGATTATGATAGTCTTTTTACAAAGATGTTTTTTTGTCCTAGCTGCAGCTTAAGTTGGTAGGGTTGAAGTACCAGAAGCTAATAAAAACCTTTTGCTTCTAGTGTTGGCCTCATTTTTCCTGTCCCTTTTATGTTTCCCTCACGTGCCAAGTTGCCACCTCACACAGCTGTCCTGGAGAAATCAGTGCAACAGTCTCTGTTCCTGGCTTGCACTCAGGTTTTTCTCCATGGAAACAATCAGAAACTCGTTACAGTTTTGTCTGAATGTCAGATTTAACAAGAAATAATAAATTTAAGACTGAAAATTTACTGCAATTAAAAGGGAGAGGGGAGGAACTTAACACTGACAACTACAAGGAGAAAGACAACCTGAAAGCATCTCCCTTATTAATTGTGCACCAACTCTGGTGAAAAGGCCAGAGCTGGTCTCTTCCCTGCTTGTCTGCTCAGAACTGGGACTGTGTGGCTCTGTTGTCCTGAACTGTTTGCCAGGACAGTGTGGGGTCCCCCCTAACAGTCAGAACTCCACATCTCTGGTACTTGTCTCAGATTTTGGTGAAAATGATTCCTTAGATCTCTTTAGAGTTGGAGCAATACTTTTTCTGATGCTTGGGACCGTGACTTCTCCACCTGTTACTCCCGAGAGCTCTGATTCCACTTCCTTCTTGTTTAAAACCAAACCACTGAGTTAGGAAAAGTCATTTGTTTGCAAAATGACATTTCTGGCTTTGTTTGCTGATGTCTGGTTTTAAACCCAGCTGGAAACGAAGCCCCACAGAGCCACTCCCCTCCCCCTCAGGTGAGAGAGACAAAAGGCTCTCCCAGGCTGGGATAAGGATTTACTGGAAACAGCCACGAGGTAAGAAAATGAGCAGTAAAAGCAACACCAGGAAGGACAGCACTGCAAAGCAGAGGGTGGTTACCAGCAAAACGCTCCTGGCATCTGACTGCATGTCACTCTTACTCTAAGCCCCTCCTGCCAAAATAGCTGTGAGGAGCAAAGAAACTTTGCCCCAAGGTGCAGCAGCCCAGGCTGTGAGACAGAAAAGGGTCTCAGTCTCACCCCTCTGCTGCAAGGCACAGAACACACACACACAGGGCACTTGGACAGTTCTCTCTTCCTAAAGAAAGGCTGCAATAAATACATCTATACAAGGGAATTTCAGTGTACATCCATAAAAGTCAGGGGTTTCCTCCTGACACGTTGTTCACTAGTCTGTGACAGAGTGCAGTGCCCGTCACTGCAAGATCAGGTGTTACAGCACAGCACATCTTGCCAGGAAACCTTATTCCCATTTTCTCCCTGTACCACTGTGGGAAGGGCTCTGCTCTACCCCTTCAGCTCCACCCTGTAGCTGCAGCACTAATTGTGGGGCAGGTCAGTCCTGAGGGCACCCAACCCCACCGAGCTGAGCAATTCACATGGATCCGTTCAGAAGTGCTCAGACCTTTCTACACACAAACCTGCTCAGCAGAACACAATTTCTGTTATTTTGGTGCCACTCTATTCAAGTCTTGTTTGCACCACGGGAAGAGGCTCTTGGGAAAACATGATAGTAACAACATAAAACATCATGATGTTGTAAAAAAGTTTGCTGTGATGTTTAATTTCACCCCACTAAGACATTTAACATGTAGTAAATATCACTTTGCCTTTTTTTGTGAAGGTTTTTCCCCCTGCACTCCCTCTAATTTAGAAAAAAGGTCTAATTCCCTTTTTACTCAAGGGGATAAAAATTACCATAATTACAGAACAGACTTGTGGAAGGAAGGATGAAATTTATATCCACCAAGTTTGTGGGGCTTATTGTGAAGGAAAATGGGAGTGGGTGCCCCATCCCAGGCCAAAATACATCCCCATGCTGGGCAGGCAGCACAGGGGAGCTGGGAACGGCAGCTGGGTATGGAGCTGGGTATGGGAGATGGGTAGGGAGATGGGTATGGGATATGGGTATGGGAGCTGGGTTTGGAAGATGGGTATGGGAGATGGGTACAGAGCTGGGTATGGGAGCTGGGTATGGGAAATGGGTACGGAGATGGGTATGGGAGATGGGTATGGGATATGGGTATGGGAGATGGGTAGGGAGATGGGTATGGGAGATGGGTATGGGAGCTGGGTACAGGAGCTGGGTATGGGAGCTGGTGTGGGAGCTGGGTACAGGAGCTGGGTACAGGAGATAGGCATGGGAGCTGGGTACGGAGCTGGGCAGGGAGCTGGGTATGGGAGCTGGGCACAGGTACAGGAGCTGGGCNGGAGATGGGTAGGGAGATGGGTATGGGAGATGGGTATGGGAGCTGGGTACAGGAGCTGGGTATGGGAGCTGGTGTGGGAGCTGGGTACAGGAGCTGGGTACAGGAGATAGGCATGGGAGCTGGGTACGGAGCTGGGCAGGGAGCTGGGTATGGGAGCTGGGCACAGGTACAGGAGCTGGGTAAGGAGCTGGGCACAGGAGCTGGTACGTGAGCAGGCACTTGCCCCGGCCCCAGGGCTGGGTTTGTGTACTGAACATGTGGAGGCAGAACCTGTTCTGGCTCCTGCAGCGCCCAGGGTTGCTTGACCTGTTCTGCAGCAGTGGAGCCCAGCACTTGCCAAGATTAATCACAGGCAGGGAAAGGCCTGTTCACTAGACTGGGGTTATGGCTCAATTGAAACAATTCCAAAGCTCTCTTTTTTTGAAAATCTGTGAGGTGTTACTATAAAATAGTAACTGCTCTTGAACCCAAGCACCAGCAGGTTTCGGAGTGCCCAAAGCAGTGAGCCCTCCCCTGGGTGTGTTCAGAGCATGCCACGGGAAAGCACTTGGCTGTGCAGGGCACAAGGCTGAGGCCACGAGCACCATCTTGCACTGAAAAAGACTTGAGTTTTAGGGGGAGGTGAGTCCAGAGCAATGCCAGTGTAGTCTCTGAGTTCTCATACCTGCAAAGCTACCAAAGCAAAGCTTGATGTCCTCTTTGCAGGTGTTACATTTCAGAGGACTTCCCCACAGCAGGAAGCATCCACACATACAAGCTGATGCTCTCACACCCTCCCCTCCTCACCTCTTCCCCTTCACAGTCAAGAATTTCTGCACTTACCTCCTACAAATCAATGCCAAGAAACCTCTAAAAAAATGTAAACAGGCTGATTTGTTCGTTGAGTGACATTAAACAAAGGAGTGAAATCCTCTGGATTATTTCACAATATGTTTCTTTGGTCTCCAACATGCAGTTTCCAATTTAGTGATGGGTCACCAAATTGTTACAAATACAGAGCAGGTTCTTGTCCTCCAGATCAACCCACATTTGAGAGTTTTTAAATAAATTATTCCAGACCTAAATCCAGTCTGGGGCTTGGGGGGGAGGCACAAAAGGCACAAATACAGCAACACAGCAGTTTCTGCCACTGTCCAAGCCCATGCCATGCTGTGCAAGCCCTGTGAGACAGGCACTTGCAGGCACCCAGGAGCTCACAGCTGGTCCCACCACCCTTGTGCCAGCTCCCTGGTATGAGCAACAGAACTGAGATGTCACACCGAGATGCCGAGATGATCAACTCAGTCAATCCCTTCAGTGGGAAAATCCTCATCTGGCAAGCATCTTACAAACCCAGAAAGGCCCTGGCACTGCTGGGGCTTCAGTTCCCCCCTGACATGGCAGAGGGATGTTCTGAAATGGCTTTGCAGTCAAACTGTGCATCAGAGACTGAAGACTGAACAGGAGTTTCTCAATAATAAAGATTATTTTTATGTAGTTACAGCAACCAGTGCTATTTTATGATACAAGAAATGTATTTAGTCTACTGCAGGTTGATTAATACCTACAGTAAAGAAAGGCCTCTCTGGGCAATTTAAATCCTGCATGAATGGAATGTTAATTTTGACCAATATTAATATCTTTGAAATAAAATTTGGATTATGTAATTCTGAACCAGTTAAAAATAACTCTATCATGCTGCACAGCATATGCTGCTGAGTGACCCTGAGCCCTGCAGCAAGGATATTCCCTTCTTGCAATTGCTAAGGGTCAGGAACACCATAGCAATGTCAGTTCTTAAGGAACAAACAGATGGACAAATCTAATAAGCATGGGGCTGTGTGTGAAGGATCTGTACACCCACCACCCACAGCAGAAAACTCTGGCTAGTGAAGGGCCAGAGTCTGCAGAGCACAAATGGCTGGTGGGGTCACATATAGAAGCAGGAACTGGAGCAGAAGAGCATAATGATCACAAAGCTGTGAACATAAATGATGCCAAGGTGAATTTTAATAAAAATTTGATTCTGTTTACTCCACAGATACTGAAATAAGATCTGTAAGAAAAATACGTGCACTGAGAACAACTGATTGTTTCTTCTGTTTATCACAGTATTTGCGATGAAGTTTAAAAAAAGACCTAACAGTGTTACAATTGCTGACAGCTTTCAGATAAGCCATTTGGAAGAGTCCCAATCATCAAAATTCAGATTTAACAGCAAGAAACATCTGAGCTGAGATCTGACAGACATATAAGCCCCACTGATAATGCAGAAGGGTTATTGAGGTGGCACTTGGTCATGTAAACTGCTGATGGCAAGCAGCAGCAGTTGAGTTACCTGAGTATCAAGTGCTGAAGCCTTCTACCTCCATTTTTAATGAATGCATTATTCCAGGTAATTGCCTGCCCGCCTCTCTAGCTATTAAGAATTGGATGCATTTTGTTTTATATGCTGCAGCATTAAATCACAATGCTGACTGATTAGCTCAGGCAGAAGTATCACCCTGCAGTTTAGGGCTTTTGGCTGGAGAAGCACTCGAACGACTTGGCCCCGCTCTGCCCTTCGGCCATGAAAGCCTCTATTTCCTCCACGGTCCGGGGGACACACGTGAGCAGCTCCATCCCATTGGCTGTCACGGCGATGTCATCCTCGATCCGGACCTGGGACAGAGAGCACATGGTTACCAGGGCCCTGCAGTGGGATGAGGGGCAGCGGTGGCAGCGAGGGCACAAGGCGTATGTCAGTCTGTGGTGCTGGTGCAGCCCCAGGCAGAGCCACGCACTGCAGGGACTGCCTGTCACCACCAGCCCCTTGGGGCAGGCTCTGCAGGCTCCAGCACCCCCTGGGCCACCTTTATGGGGTCACACAGGCTTCGTGTTGACCCCTGGCAGAGCAGCCCCCCAGGTGGTGGCTCCTCAGGTGTCTCTGTTGCTCCAGGTACAGCAGGGACAGGCTGAGCGAGGTGCTGCAACAGTGAGCTCATGGGGCAAATAAATCTCACCCTCCTGACATGAGGAACAGTAAAAGAACATTCTCCCCTAGATTTTTCTCCAGCCTTGCTAGCACATGGCTTGCTTGGGGCAGTGCCTCCTGATGCCCACAGTGCCTGCTCTCAAAGCTGTCCTGTTGCTGTGCTGCAGGTAGCTTCTCTTTGCACTTCAACTTTTGTCTAAACACAATAAACTTTCAAAGGAGGAACTGAAACACGAAATAGCTTGTAGCTGATATTCCAAACACTGAATTTTGAGCTGATGAGAAAGTCCTAAGCAGGTCAGACATTCATTTTAAAATACAACATTACATTTCAAATCATGGAAGGGAAAAGCAGATCCCCTGTTTTCCAGCTCTTGTTCTTGTTCTGGAAAGTGTGCTCTGTTCTGTTTGACTCTAATCTTTTCTTACCAGTAAATGTGCCTACACAGTCATTCCCGTTATCTTATCAGAAAAATGTTGCTAAGTCTCTAAGCTGCAATAAAAGCAATTTTAGTAAGGTGTAAATCCAAGAGAACACAAACCCTGGGTACTCCCACCTTACAGTTGCTTTAATTGTTTCTGACCTCTTGACATTTTCAACTAAAAATAAAGCTGGTTAACATTTGTACTTCTGATTGCAAAATAATCCATTTGTTCAAACAAAATGAGTCATCCAGTCCTTATTAAACTGTTTAATGATGTCTTTGCCAGATTATTTCTTTTACTTGGTATCAAGTTAAGTGTATTATAGAGCAGAATTAAATAAACGAACTCCATTGAGTTCACACATTTGCTTTGGACAGCTGTAAATTTGAAAGCTGTGAGGCTTTGTAGGCTCAGTGTGCCTGAAAGGCTGGTCTGGTGCTGCAGAGCAGGAAACCAGCAACACGTGCAATGACTCTGTGCACTTGAACAGATTTACCAGGACGGGCTTTTTGGGTCACTGCTTTGATCTTTGCCAGCTGAGCAAAATAAACCCAAGGATTCAGCAAGATGGTTCCACTGCATCCAAGGGTGAATCATGCCCTCTGCCCTGCAGCAGCCCCCATGCCCTGCTGGGTCCTGGGCATGGGCACAGTCTGCCTGTGTGGACCAGCCCCTGCCAAACACCTGATGGTACCAGGCAAGCCCTGGAATGGCAGAGTCCAGGCACAGATCTGGTGAGACAGTAAAGCCAAAGCACCACTTGGCAAGCACACTGGTGTAAATGGAGCTGGGCACAGCCATGATGTGGGATGTAAAAGCGTTAGTCTGAGAGCAGAGGGGAGATCAGCCAAGGCCAGAGCTGACTCTGCCTACACAGGGAGGCACCCAAGCACCTCCAGCTTCACAAACCTTCCCCTGCTTGAGCTGAAGGTTCCCTGTGTGTCTGCTACAGAGACGTATCACCCACAATTCATCTGCTTAACCAGTAAAGGCAGCAAAAAAAGTGAAAAAAATGGTTTGTGTTTTTCAGTTCAACACTTCATGCCTTCATCAATACCTCGGCACTCCTTGGGAGGACGGACTGACTTAAAAGCAGAGCAGATGAAAGCCTGACTATGATGGGGAAGAACAAGTGGGGCAAGGTGTCTGTCCAGGCTGTACTCTATCTAGGCCACAACAGAAAATCAGGATGGAGAAGGAGCTGGAAAACAGAGTGGTGAAAGAGATCAAGGAAAGGAAGGTAGAGAGAGGACTGACAAATAATGGACAAAAGGAGATGGGGCTGGCTAAGGAGTCCAGGAAGGGAGATCCTGGTGGAGGTGAGAAGTGAGACATCCTGAGTGAGGAGAGCACATAGGGGGCTGGAGCTGCCACACACAGTGACTCACTGTACAGGAGATCACTGTTAGGAGATCATGTAATCGATCCAAGCCAGCCTGTTCACCATCAGCAGCTCCAAACGGTCTTTGGGATGTAGATGGAGGTACACAGAGCCATTCATCCCATGGGGCCTCACCCATCACTACTAGGAACATGACAGCTCTTTCTCCAGGGTCTAACCCTTCCTCTGCTGGTGCACCTCACCTGAAATGTGTGCTTGCCACAACAGAGAAGACAGACTTCCCACTCTCAGTGCACAATTTTTCCTTTGCCTAAAAGCAGCATCATTGTAGAGGAACACACAGGCTCTCAAGGAGAAGGAAATGGTTTCATTTTCGCTTCATACCCTCCAGGCTTCACCCCAAGCTTACACTCAGCAGCAGCAGCTTCAGAGGACCTGCAAAACCTTCCCTACAGGAGAGCCCATCCTCTGGTCTTGTCTTCTGTCCAAATGGACAAAAGCTGCTGGATCTGCCTGGCAAGGCTCACTGGCTTGGGACGGCCTTTTCCAGTGGGGACAGTGGTTATGAAACTTGCTCTCAGAGCTGTCCCTTTCTGCAGGCTCTTTGTTCATCAGTGCTGCTTGTTTGGAATCAGGCACAGCTTAAAGGAAAGCAAACTCAAGTGTGAGGTTTGCTGCACCCCCAGCTTTCAGGGCGCCCTGCAAACACCCCGGTGGCGGCTTTGCTTTTTTGGTGTGAAACAGCATACTCCAAAAAAGCACTCCTGCAAAAATGCAGTGGGCAGGAACGCCAGGACTGTCCCTAAAATGACTTTTCTTATCAAGGGTAGTGGCATGATCTGTCTAGATGGACCTGATTGCACAACTGCCTAACACCAGCAACAGGCCATCATGTGGCTCGACCCAATGGTCCCAGCTGTGTCCCAGAGCCAAGGACAGCACAGGAGTCAAATACGAGGGCTGCTGTCAGCTCTGTGTGCAGCCTCGCACTTTGTCCTGACTTACTAATACAGTCATGCTCCCCAGAGCCTCCTGGGTTACCTTCCAAGGGAAAGGGGGTTGTAGCACTTATTAATTTCTTTTGGATGATGCTATATATTAAAGGCTTTTGAGAATCATGAAACAATTTTGAGCAATTAAATAGTCCAGATTTGCATGATGACAGATCCCAGATGTCAGAAAAAGGCAACTGGTGAGACATCTCCCTTTCTTTTAAAACCCACTGAGCATTTGTTTGATTCTGAGTGTAGAAAGCAGCAATTCTACCACTGCAAGACCTTAGAATGGGACACTGGCCTGGGAAGTGATGCCAGGCCGTGGCCACACATGGTACCACACACAGGGAACAAACACACGTGCTTCAGCCTGGCTGAAGGACCCACGTGTCTGCTCCCACAGCTGGGGTCCTGCAGAGGTAGGTGAATGTAGCCAAGGCAACTTATTTTGACTCAGCCACTGACTTGCCAATAATTTTTAACAGAACAAACTTACCCCGAGCAGTGTGACTCCTGCATCTCAGAGGGACGGGTTAGGAAACAGAGCTGCCCTTACACCAAACCAGGGACCAGCGAGGACGGGGCAGGGCTGGCAAAGGCACTTCCCTGTTACCACGTTACACACGTGGCAACCCAAGGTGTTTTCTATAGAGGCCAACAGGCTCTGTGCTACACAATGACCCTTTGCCACCTCATGCTGTGGTCCTCCTGGCACAAGCAAGTCTTACTCACAAGCAAGTCCTCACATCAGGAGAACCTTTATTTTAAATGTCCACACAGGAACATTTTACAGACAAGGATCGATGTTAGTGGGGCAAGGCCATGAAATTTATTAGATCAACTGATACAGCTGGGGAAAAAAGCTTCAGGTGACCAGTCCCTTCATCCAGACTCAAAAAGAAGCAATAAACTACAAGCTTATTACAGCTTTTATTAAAACAGCTACTCTTGGTTTAACCTAATTATGTTAGACAACTTAAGAGAAAACGGTTAAAGAAGGTTTATAAGCAACTAGTTGCAGGTTTTGGGTTGCCTACACATATCACTTCCCTTACAAGAACTTTAAAGAAAGCTCTATATCTACACTGTGACAACTGCTTTCCTATGAAAACTTTGGAAGAAATGCTATGTAGCATCATTACTGCTACATAACATGTAATGTTAAAAAGCAGATGAGCATGTTTATTGCCTAGTAAACCATTTTATTTCACAATAAACGTTCACCATAAACCCAGAAACAGAGCTTAACGGTCTGAAAAATAAAAATCAGGACAGAGACAACTACATGGCTCTCTGAACCAAGGGTAAAAGCAATTAAATATCCTGCTTTTTATTTGGTTTAACATTTGTTCTGAGCAAGGGAAGTACTATTGTTTTGAAAAATATGGTAATATTAGCAGATATTCAAGTTTCTGGGCTTTGGAAATCTGTTTAATTTTTAATTGAGAAAAAACTGCAAATGAAAGAAAGTAGTAATGTATTTAACATTTATCTGTCTTTCAGCATTTTCTCTAAGTTGTACAGAATTTTCACATATTAAGTCTAGTGCTAGGTCTACAAAACCTAGGGAAAAATAAAGCCTGAACAGAGACTGTATGTGTAAGGCCAAAAAAGATTGAATGGTTTTACTGTGTCTTTGAGAAAACATCATATGAACTGCATGAATCAGTAATCAGCTTATGAAGAATGGAAATGCCAAACCCTAAAGGGCAGCATTTGGAGTCGGAATTTCCCCTTCCCCGAGCATTCTGCTGCTTCCCCCGAGCAATATATACAACCATATGCACACCCCTCTATTTGCACATCTCTGTTTATTTATGAGTGTGTGGGCAGAGTCCAGGCAGAGCAGAGGTGCCCTGGGGCAGGCCCTGTGCCAGCAGCAGCCCTTGCCCCACAGAATTTGTGACCTCGGTGAACTGGACCTCAGTTCTGCAGATGGAGAACAGAACTATGTGTGACTGAAACATCTCAAAGTTGGCCAAGGAAATTTTTGAAGAAGTGAACAAAAGACTCTCAAATAAAGAGTCTGGGGCTTCAGGCAGGGCAGCAACCCCCAGCACAGCCACCCAGTGCCCTCCAGAGGATCTGTGTTTGACCCAGAACACTTTGGTTGGTACAACAAGAGGAGGCTCAGAGGTGACCTCAGCACTGTCTATAACTACCTGAAGGGAAGTTTTAGCCAGGTGGGGTTGGTCTCTTCTCCCAGGCACTCAGCAATAGGACAAGGGGGCACGGGCTCAAGCTCTGCCAGGGGAAATTGAAGTTGGAGGTCAGAAAAAAAACTCTTTGCAGAGAGAGTGCTCAGGGATTGGAATGAGCTGCCCAGAGAGGGGGTGGATTCCCCATCCCTGGAAGTTTTTCAGGTGAGATTGGCCATGGCACTGAGTGCCATGATCTGGTAAAGGGACTGGAGTTGGCCCAAGGGTTGGACTTGATGATCTCAGAGGTCTTTTCCAACCCAATCCATTCTATGATAAGCCTGAGTCCCCAGGCCCCTGAGCAACAGTGACAGCCACTAAGGCTGTGTCGGTGCTCAGGGTGTCCCAGGTGTGCAAAGTGGCCAAAGGAACCTCGTGCTCCTCCTGCTCCTCTGCTCTCCCAGCCTTTACAGTCTCCTCATGGCTAACCCCAGGCAGCACCAATTACAATAAATGGCTACAGGCTTGTCCTTCTTGGCACGGCACAAGGGCTTTGCTTCTCAGTGCAGAGACTTGTCACAGTCAAGAAAATTATGCAAACCCAAAAAAGACATGAATTTAAGGTGAATTCATTAAAATCTACAAATGCCCTGTGAGGACGGTCTTACTCAGGATTACAGTGGCATTACTTTGGTGAAAGTAAGTTCATTTTTGAAGTGAACTAAACTAAACCAGATTAAGAACATTTTAATTAGTGCTGAGCTCTGCAGAGAGAAATGGACTACTTATTTCCTTTTGTAGAATGTATTTTTCTTTTACACTTACAGGAAGGTTTGCCTGGCTGCAGTGAGCTCTTTAGCTAGAACTGACAGCAACACTAACCCCTGTGCTATTAATATTTGTCAGTAAAAACACTGGGCTTCACAAGATCTTTTTTAATCCCATAGAAAGCAAGATTTCTGGCATGCTTTTGAGAGAAATACTCACTCCCTCTGGATAACCTATAATGAAACAGCATGTAGAAAACTAAGCATGCTACACAGCACTAATTGCGTCTTCTGTTTATGCAGAATCAAGTCAGAATTGTAAAGAAGGAAAAATTTATTTTGATTGCATTACAATTCAGCTTTTTCTGAATTTCAGAATTCAGAAGTATTTGGATGTACTTCAGTCTCAGATTTTATTTTCATTCTTCTCCTGGACAAAATCAAGTGACAACATCTGGCTTAGGGTATGTGTGTATTATTTTTTTTCCTCTCTAAGTCAAATGTATTGTTCACAAGGGAATTGGAGATTTAGATTTTTGCTCAATCGTTTTTGGGCAGCTCTCCCTTTTAGCAAAGTTCTTTGGCTAGCTGTCCTTACAAGTCATCATTACAGGAAGCTAAGAAAAAACAGGGGAGAAAGTTAGACTTTGCTTGAAATCTCTGGAACAAAAGTGCCTGATCCAGCAAGTTATTCCCAAAGTAGAGATCCTGTGCTGTCACTCCTACTCTGTGCAAGCACAGGCAGCAGGTGAGCCATAGGTAGAGCTGGATGGGCATTCACAGCAAGTCAGGGGAAAATGTGGGCTTTGCTGAGCAATCCAGAGAAAAGTCACCAGAAATCAATTCAACTGCTGAAGAATTCCCACAGAGAGTATACAAAGAAAGTAAAGACAGTTAAACCTGTTTGCCTTGCAGTGTCAACCCACACAAGCACAGTGCAGTGTTGCTTTGAAACACACTTCAGCGTGTCAGTCAGAAAATGCAGAGTTAGCTGCCTTTCCTTCACCAGAACCTCAGTGGGCTGGCTGGCAAGGCTTGATAAAGAAACAACACAGAGACAGATAACAGCCCAGACCTCGGCAGTGAGTGAGTATCAGCAAGGGTAAAGTCCCCTGTCCCTCGATAAGGCTGCACACACATCACAGGTGGCTGCCCCAGCGCTCCACCGGCTCACACCACTGGTGATGGCACACACGGCTTTTCTGTTGGGGCTGGCGGTTCAAAGGCAGCTCAGACCAAAGTGCTACAGTAATTACCCTCTCACATCTGGGGTACAGTGATAAATTAGTCAATGGCAGCAGCAGGCAAATCCTAATGAGTGACTTTTCATACCAGAGAATCACTGCTGCTGCCAGTGATTGTTAGATGTGTTGAGACTCGGCAGAAGAGCCATGAGGAGGATGGGGCATTGCACTTTCTGCTCTATCTCCTCTGTGCAGGAACACAGAAGCTCTCAGAACAATGTGGCACTGTTCAAAGGCTGGCCCTGATGAAATAAAAGCCCACTGGAAGCCACTGCAACTTCTGAGCTCTGTGTGAGGACGGTGGCTTTGAATGGGAAATGTGCCCTGGAGAGCATTGGCAAACAAGGCCCCTCCCTCGACTTGCCCAGCAGCTGCCAGCATGGGAAGGGTCACCCAGATCAGCTCTATGTCCTGAGATGGTCAGTCCTCCTGTGCACACGCTGCTACTGAGCCTGTCACCCTGAGCACAGGTGCTTGGGAAGACCATCAGCCACTCTTTTGGAAAAGAGGAAAGGCTTCACAGGCACAAGAGTCATGCTGTTCTGTCAATAATCCAGTAAGAGCAATTATTGCTGGTTTTATCTACTGCTTCCCCAGCTTCAACAGCATCAGGTTCTTCTGTCTTGGAAGGAAGCATCAGACTGTGCTGCCCTCAAGGAAACCAACTCTGGGCTACAGAGCTCAGTCTCGTATTTCATAAGATACACATTTCACACATTAGACAAAACACTCACCTGGCAAGTCACTGTATGGTACTGACAGAGTATTTCAGTCAGACATCACTAGTACAAAACTGCATGTAGAAGAGTAAAAAAACTGAGTTTGTCTGGTGAGTTAAATGGCCCAAATGACTCAAGGTGCTGCCTCAGGAACAGCCCTATGTACAGTACATTATAATGTCCAAAAGTCTTCTCCTCAAGTACACAGTAAGAGCAGACAGAAAACCAACAACAAACCCATCTGGTTAAGCACTACTCACCCCACCAAAGCCTCTGAAGCGCCGCAGGACGTCGTTGTTGATGAAGCAGGACTGTGCAGGGTCCCGCAGGGCTTGGTCCAGGAGGTGGTCAATGAAGTAGATGCCCGGCTCGATGGTCAGCACCATGCCCTGCTCCAAGGTCCGCGCTGTGCGCAGGCTCCGCAGCCCCGGCGCGTCGATGCGCTCCACGCCCTGCACGAGACACAGGCGCTGACACACAGAAGGGCAAGCCATGGACGGCCCTGTATCAAGCCCTCCTATGCTGGTCACTCAGTAAGACACACAAAACACAAAATATAATCATAAAGGACTGAAATTGAGCTCCCTCCCATCAGTCCTCATTTAACTTTCACACAGCGCAATGACCAGCCTGCAACTCAACACCCAAACTGTTTTTTGCACCACAGAAATCCTGGCTTTTGATATGCTTGGTGCTGTTACCCTCTACCTTGGGAAAAATCCTACAGAGAAAAAATAATTACTTGTACTATTCCTTTCTCTACCATCCCTTGCAGAGGATGGTATTTTAAGCTACATGCAAATCTTGAAATGCCCCTGCCACGTCATGGCTGAAATAGCTGAACTATGCAGGGGAGGAGAATTTCTCCAAGGATGTGCAAACACTTATTCTCACCGAATGTTATTAAAATTACACATTTATGATCTTGATTCAGGAGCAATGAGTCTACACATGACCTCATAAAAGCAGCCCATTTAAAACTAAACTTTTGTCAGATTCAGACTTTCAGGCAACATGGTGCTGATTGGTATTATTAAAAGCTAAGTCAAAACAAGCCCTGACTAGCAAAACATTCTCCTCTTCCCAAAAGCTGGTAAAGTAAAATGATATATGAGGACGTGCTTAGTCAAGGAATTAGAAACACTGCAAAGACTAGTTTAGGATATTAATTTTCTTCCCTCAAATGTGCCAGGTATTGCAACATCAGGATAAAAATATCTCAATCCCATTAGCTTTTTGAAATTTTTTTGCAACTGTAGCAAAATTTCACCAACCAAATATCACGATGACCTGTAAACAGCTCAGGGCCCACCAGCTTGCAAATGTGCACACACTCTTTGCTCATGAAACCTTTTCTGCCTTAGCCAGGGAGTCAGAAGTTGACAGGTCTGTGAGACCACACCGTTATTTATCTGGTCTCCATGCAGCCCTCCCCAAACTTGCTTCTGCCCAAAGCCATGGTGGTTTTCCTTGCAGGCAGCATCACTGGTGACTGTATCACGAGGGTGGGACATGACAGAGTGTCCTGCCTGGCACTACCCACAGTGCTGGGGCAACACATCCTGGCACAGCTGAGCTCCCACATCTCTGCCACACAATGCTGGGGCACAGAGGGAGGCCACAGCACACCCTGCAGACCATCCATGTTTTCATCTTACTGAATCATTCCCTCTTCAGAGAGGATACAGCCCTGCAGTGCTGTTTTCTCTTGAGTTCCACTTTCAGTTCAGAGAAAGCCCATTTTACAGAAATACTGCTTGCAACAGCCCCTCAGCAGTGTTTGCTTCGGTCTTGCTGCTAACCCCAGGTTCCTTTTTCCCCTTGGCAGAGCTTACTCTGTTCCAATGCACAGCATCTTATAGCAGACAAGATTTTCAGAGCTAACCAGTCTGGACATTTGGAGGTAGGTTTGCCCATTTTCACTGTGTATTCAGTAAGTTTTATGTCATATGTTTGATTTGGACTTGCAGAGCACTATATTACACTAAAGTAAGAAAACAGGATTTTGTTTTACTGAGCCTAGGCAACAAGAATACTCTGATATTAAGGCATTTTGCATTTATATTCTTATCAAAACTCAAAGAAAATCAATATATTTCTGAACTTGAAACAATAACTGCACTGAAATGCACTCTCTGCTGCTTCCCCATGGGGTTTGGCATTTCACACATTCATTGTAATGCGTAAAGGAAATGAGGGCATCCAATCTTGTGGATTAATCTCTCCATGAGCTGTAAACAATTAGATTAGCGTCTGGACCTTTTGGTGTCTTGCCAACTATCTATCGGCTGCTTTACAACAAACAACCCATATTTGGCTTTTAAGTACACTTCTCCTCAATGCTACTTGTAAAAGCCTTTTCCGAGGCAGTCAATCCAAGACAGATGCTGGAAAGATGAATGCACAGCGAGGAAAACAATGGCAAACATCCTCTGAAGGCAGCCCTGGCACAGCAGCCACATTCTTCAGCTTTTTCTTAAAAGAAATGATATTTAACACCAGGTGTGACAACCCAGCCTCATGCCCCCTTCAGCCATTAAAGCAACGTGTGGGCATTCTGTCTAGACTGCTCACAGCCTGATCCTGTGCATCCTCCTTTTGGTGCATCCTCCACGAAGCCAAGGGAGGCCAGGGACCCACATTTGGAAATGTCCCTCAGCAGCACAGGCTCCCCAGGCTGCTGGCAATGCAGGGAGGGTCCCTGAGGTACCTGCATACTGTTGCTCACCCAAAAGTAAAATTTTAACCTCTCTGGAAGGAATTCACGAATTCTTTCTGATATGCCCCCCATTCTTTCTCACCTCTGGGTTCGTTGGCTCTTGGTTTCATCTCCAGGTCTTTGGATTTTGCATGTACTGAAGCAGCTACATCTCTACCATGAAAGCATCTCTAGTGGGCCTTCAGAGCAAGGGTAACACTGCTCAGCTTTTCACAGCTGGAAGGCAAGCAGGGCACCAGTGGGGGTGCTTGTGGCAAGGAAGACCCACAGACCCTTTAACAGAGGCAAGCAAGGTGTTCACCAAGAGGTGTGGGAAAGGACTGAAGAGAGACACGGTGCTGGCTGTGATGGGTAGGTGGCCATTCCCACTCCGAGCAGAGGACAGCCCCAGGTGGCTGCAAGGCTGAAGGACAAAATCATAGAGTCATAGAATCGATTGGGTTGGAAAAGACCTCCCAGATCATCAAGTCCAACCCTTGGGCCAACTCCAGTCCATTAACTAGATCATGGCACTCAGTGCCACATCCAATCTGTGTTTAAAAACCTCCAGGGATGGGGAATCCACCCCCTCTCTGGGCAGCCCATTCCAATGCCTGAGCACTCTCTCTGCAAAGAAGTTTTTTCTGCTCTCCAACTTCAATTTCCCCTGGCAGAGCTTGAGCCCCCCATGCCCCCTTGTCCTATTGCTGAGTGCCTGGGAGAAGAGACCAACTCCTGCCTGGCCAGAACTTCCCTTCAGGTAGTTATAGACAGTGCTGAGGTCACCTCTGAGCCTCCTCTTCTCCAGGCTAAACAACCTGGCACAGGGAATAGCAGGGCAGGGGAGGTGACCAGGGAGATGAAAAGATCCCTTCTTTTGGGAACAGCGTCAGATTAAAACACACACCAGACTGTGGCTTCAGCCCAAGTGGCATCTCATCTCTGGGCACTCGTGACCATCTGGGCAGCCACCATGCCCACCCAGGGCTAGGGGCTGACAGGTCTCAGCTCTCAGTCTGCTTCAGTTCATGAAAAGTAGGACAAACTGAGGACTTTTTTTAATCATTGAAACACCGTGACCCTCAAACAGATGACAGGTCTGAAACAAGCCCTGCTATTTTCCATCGAGTCAAACTCTTGGGAGCAAAGCCTGACGGGGACACCTCGCACTGTCATCCATCAGTGTGAATCTTCTGCCACTAATGGATTTGCTTCTTTGCAAGGAGGAAACTTCCCTGCATTTCACAGCTAAACGGCACAAGCTTTGTTTTCAACAATAACCATGATGTTGTTTTGAAGCCAGATGAAACAGAGTAGAAGTGTGAGGGCTGGTGCAGCAGCTGTGTGGGTTTCTGTTTCTGTTGCCATCACATCCTGGAGCCCTGACCATGGAGCAGGGCTTTGTTGCACTCAGTGCTACATAACAGGAAAGCATAACCTGGTAATTTGCTCCCCAAAAAGTGCAGAGCATAGTCTAGAAAATATTAATTCCTGGCATCTAAAAAGAGACTCCCAGTTAATATTCTGGGAAAATTACTTTTTGAATAACTATATATTCTCCTGTATATTGCAACAACAGACTGTATCTGAAATTGTTTTCTAACACTGATTTTATTTGGAGGTACTGCTCACATTTTAAAATTGAGACACTCCTCCCCAGTAAGCACAGATGTATGACACTGTCATTTGTGACTGTACTCCTGCCAAGAACATTGGATTCCAATTAATGGTTCATCTAAGGTAACAAAAAACAGCATGTCTAGGCAATAAGGAGTGTCAAGGGAACAAGAGAATTATTATGTAAACTGATTTCATTACTATGTAAGCAAAATAAAAGTTCAAATTAAGTGTACAGGAATATAAAATATAGATCTATTTTTGGTATAAGCAGGCAATTAGGAAGTATGCAAATCCACCTATCTCCCAGAAAATGGCCATGGAAGACCAGAATTTCCAATATCCCCAGAACATCTCAGCATAAGGATGAACAACTGCCTGCTCCTAAGCAACTCGGTGGCTAATGGAGGTATATATTGCTTTTCCATGGAAGAACTGCCATGTGTATGACACTGGATCTTGTTCCATAGACACTGGCTACCAGGCAAAGCTATCAGAAGCAGAGGGAGTTCCAGGCCCACCTGACTGGACCTGATCTTGGGTTTGACTTTGGATCAGGACAGAAGAAAACCACAGGTGATGTCCCTGTGCTGGCTGGTCATCCCTCACAGGGCCATGACACCACCTGGAGATGCACAAGCACAGAGATGCCAGGGAATCCTCCCCCCCAGAGCCAGGGGCTGCAACACTTGGGTGGCATTACCCACAAGTTTCCCCACGCCAGCTATGGCAGCAAACCACAGCAGACACCACCAAACTCACTCACACCTGCAAATACTGCACCACAGTAAAAGACTCATGTAGAGACTCAGACTGGTTTCTGGTACTTTTTCCCAGTTAAATCACTGCAGAACTTTTTGAGCCTGACAAACAGACTGTGCCAGTTGGAACACATCCAGTACAATGAAGTCCTAACCACTTCACCAAGCTAAGTGCAATCAGGTATTTAAATTAATCAGATTACTAAGATTACACTTAGATAATACAAAATGAACACCGAAGTGAAATCTCAGCTTTCACTCTTCCCTATCCTCCCACTGCCTATACCCAACTTCTAATTAGCTCATTTACTGTAAAAGGATCGTAGTTGTGTGCAGCTAATAAAATAAAAGTCCCAAATTCCATTTCACTTGTCTGCTAGTCCCTTCTCTGTAAGCCCTTGTTTCACTTGCTGAGTGTTATTAATGAAGATTAGTTTATTCAATCTATCCTGCTTTTCCCCAGCAGTCTGAGCTCCCACAGTCACCTGAAGGAACTGCTGTCAGTCCTGCCTTTGAAACCAGCAGCAGGTTCCAGGAGAACATGCCCCAAGCACCACATGTCACTTGTGGCATTTGCAAGTCAAAGCTTCCACTTCTGCAGGAGAATCTAATTATCAGCTGGAGCTTCTGGGACACAGCTCAAAGTTAATATTGGGGGAACAGAGGGCACACAATGTTTAACTGGCTATTTGACTTGAAACATTTTCTTCTTTTCCTTGGTATATTATCAGGTGTAAGTTGACTAATACTTTTCCTGTTATTGTAGGGAATGAGGAAAAATCACCTGCCACTTATTGGAGGCACTGTTGCCTGGTGATTCAGATGGAGTAGAATCTCAATCCATCACTACAGGGTGGCTCTGAGTGTAACTCCCCATGTCACTTTTGCTTTCTCAGGTGCCACCAAGCTCCAGTGCTATCACAATGGAAATACTAAACATTTTTTCTCTTTTCCTAAAACCTAAAAAAGAGACAGCAAATGGTAAAAATCATGAAGATGACAATTAACATAAACCTGGAAGATGAGGAGAGGATTTAGAGAGTTCATAAGAAATGAGATACAGAACTGCAAGAGCTACCAACAGCACTGTTTTAGAATGAGACCAGTGAGAAGCATCATTTAAAATCTAAAGGACAAGTTTTCTTGTGACACACAGAAAGCAGACACAGATGATAGTCTTAAACAAAAAGACTTTTTCTTTTGTGATAAATACCAATAATAGTGAAAATTGCATAGCTAAAAACCTAAAGTATACCAATGATACCTTACTTTTACATGTAATTGAAAGCATAACCCTACTGTTCTGTTTTTTCTTTCCTA
The DNA here is from genome assembly GCA_013396695.1 of Sakesphorus luctuosus. NCBI lineage: Eukaryota > Metazoa > Chordata > Aves > Passeriformes > Thamnophilidae > Sakesphorus > Sakesphorus luctuosus. The sequence goes on along the minus strand of VWZD01003522.1, from coordinate 562,433 downwards.
TTGTACGTAGAATGAATTGTTCAAAAACACACAAACTCCATTATTTGCTGCTAAAATTTCAGAAATATTTCATAAAATATATTCAGGTAAAAACTCTGCTAGTGCATAAAGTCTTTTGCAACAAACTTCAACAAATCAAAGAAACATAAGCAAGTATCTCCATCAGACAAAAATTAATCAGAACTAATTAACCCAAACCAAACAACTAAAAACCCCAAGTGCATGACTCTTCCTCAGTAGAGGAGGGAAAGGACATGTCTGCGCCACAGCACTGACACAGCACCTGAGCCTTCCCCCTCTTCTGCCTCTGCTCAGGTCTGAGTTTCCATAAGCACCCAAACTCCAGCATCTGTCCTCACAGGGAAAAGCTCCTGGGAACTATCAGGACTTTTCTGAACACAAGTAAGAAGCCACCGCAGGGTAAGAGGATGTCTTAGCCTAACTCTGGGAGAGGTTTAACCACACAGAAGAATCCCAGCCTGTGGGAAACTCCCCTGGTTGGTGCTCAACCCAAGAGATAACAGTAAGTGCTGCTCTGCATGGAAATGCTGTAGAACTGAGAGTCTGCATCCATCTGTTTGCCTCCTGACTGTGCCTGCTCAGTAGCTCACACCACTATGCAGGAATTCAAGGAATCAAAAAGAAATTGATTCAAGGGGACCCCATGAAGCAGAAGGGTTCTCTCCTAATCTTTTCTGAAGGTGTACAGTTCCTTGCCAGAACAAAACCTAAAGTTAAAATTAGTGAAAGGCCCTTTTACTCTTTGCTCACGTACGTGCCTCCCATACAGGCTGTTTCACGTTTGCAGGTCCTGCAAAGCTCCAGCAAGGCTTTGTAGGGTTTTGGCCAAGTGAAGCAATTTGCATCACTGGGGCCCTACATAACAGCTTTAGGCTTCTTGGTAAATTCACCTCATCCTCTGCTTCTTAAAGGAAAAACCATTAATGCATCATTAGCAATGCTAACCACAAAAAAATGAAATATTCTGCTTCAGCATAAAGTAGGATATATAAGGAAAATAATTTTTGTCAGAACAAGAAAGGGAACAAGATTATCCCTGTATTCTCTAGTAAGTTTGGTGACCTAAATCCCCAGAGAGTCATTTGGGACCTGGGAGCTTTCTGTTAAAGCCAGGCACAGGTTGTGCACCCCTCTGAGCAGCAGAGATGTTCTCCAAGCACACACAGTGACGGAAGGATAACTCCAAAGCAAACCTCTCACCTTCATTTGTTAATGCAGAATAGCAAAGGAAGGATCAGCTTTTCATGAAAATTGAATTAAAAAATTAAACTAAGGTAAATCTTATAATTTAGAAAAACCAAACCAAAATGAAACTCTTAATTCATAAGATGCTAAAATCACAGTAGTTATTAACCTAACTTAAATTAACTGGCTTATTACTACAGAAAGTCATCAAATGTACTTAGCATTCTTTAGAGCCTTACAGTCAATTAATATAACATGAAATTGAATCAACTTGAGCATCTAGAGACACAGAACCTAGATTTAAATGAAAACTTCAGCCCCATCTACCTCGGGCTCTGAAAATTCGGGATCACCCACCACATCTTCTCCACTGCAACAGGCACAAACCCTCATTTATATCCCGTATCGAATTTACCCAGAAACAGCTGGAAGAATGTGAGAAAACCATCTCCATGATTAAATTTTAGAGCTGAAGCTGAGCCCAGTGGGGTTTTCACCCTTTGAAGCTCTGTCTGACTGAGAGCCACGTTTTCTGAAGTGATTAGTACCACTGGGGCTGAGCTCTCAGAGCTGCTGAGTCGCAGGCGGGCCCTGGGAAGGAGCAGACAGAGTTTCAAAGGAGCGTTCGGCGCTCGCTTTCCCTGCGAGGAATTCCAGGGCACAAGTGGGAGATCTGAATCCCCAAGGAGCCCCTGGCTGCTGAGTGCTCTGACAACCAGGACCTTTCCTTATGCGTTTCAATGGGAAATGCTGGGAGTTACACTGTTTTGAACATCTTGTCCTAAAATAAGAGTTACCAAGACACATTTATTTCTGGCCAAAACAGATTACTCTTTATCACCGCAAAAAAAGGGAAGGGAATTGTTGTATTTTCTAACATCCTAGAGGATGCTTTGCAGAAAATCTGCAAGCATTTTAGTGTTTGTCAAGGAGGAAGAAAGTGCCTGTTCAACGCTGGATGTGAAAGCAGCTTACTGGAAAAGATGAAAACTTATTATTGCCAATTTTGAAAAAAGGAATCTTTGGCTACCAATGAATAACTAATCTAAGCTAACAATGTCTGGAAATAGTTTTTTTTGGAACACACAAAGCTTTGTGACGGATAAAAATTAGGAAATTAACGTTTATTGTATTATTTCAAATGTAACTGTTTACACTTGAGGAAAAAATAATGGAATAATATCCACTTGGAAAGTCTTTATTTTTAAAAAATCCTTTGTAACACTCCCAGAAATTCCCTCAGCCAAAAGCAAAGAAGTTGCTTTTTAACCAGCTAGAAGAAAGAGCATGATACTACAGGCATGGGCTCAGTGTCCAATAAACACCAAAATGGCTTTATGAAATTCCTTGTGAAGACCTCGCTAGGTGGTAAACATTTAAAAAGCACCACCAACCACTCCATGGTGTTCTTCAAAATGTGTTTTCTCATGAAACAAAGAGCACAGATAACAACCTTTCCCCCTTTCAATACAGACACGTCTCACACCCTCAGGAAAGGTGCCCAGTTGCTCACGTTTGGATTCCCTTGTCCTCTGAGCCCCAGGTCCCTTCGTGCCTCCCATCAGGGCCTCAGATCTGGTGAAGCCTCATGAAGTTCAGCCCATCAAGAGGCTTCTGATGAGTGTCTTCCACCCTCAGGTGCTCCAGAGCTCAGCATCTCCCCTCAGTCAAACAGCCCAACAGGAGGCACTCAGCAATAGGACAAGGGGGCACGGGGGGCTCAAGCTCTGCCAGGGGAAATTGAAGTTGGAGAGCAGAAAAAACTTCTTTGCAGAGAGAGTGCTCAGGCATTGGAATGGGCTGCCCAGAGAGGGGGTGGATTCCCCATCCCTGGAGGTTTTTAACCTGAGCTTGGCCGTGGCACTGAGTGCCATGATGTGGTAAAGGGACTGGAGTTGGCCCAAGGGTTGGACTTGATGATCTCGGAGGGCTTTTCCAACCCAATCCATTCCATGATTCTGTGATTCTAAGGTGCCTCGTGGTTTGGGTCAGGGAGAAGGGACAGGACTCACAGAGGTGACATCAATGCTGCAGAGGGAGTGCCAAGGGGCAGCTCTTCTGCAGAACCCAGCATTTGGAATTTTCCAAACTAAGGTGATGCCATACACCCACCCATGTGCACATTTATATGCCAATACAGAACATTAGCTATTTGCTCATGGGCTTTCATATAAGCTTCTTCCATATTCAAGAAATTTGCTGTGCTTAGGATTAAATTCTGAAAGCAAATTAGCCATGCAAACATGCATGTCTACACAAAAACATTTTAATATTTGCAGGTATAAAATCCTACATAGAGCTCTGGCATTTTTACACACAGTAAGTATGAAACTGGAGAGCCTTACTCATTTGACAATACAACCACCATTTCCATTTTTATCTATAACAGACTGCTCTTTCAAAACTGTGGATTTATCAGTTAGCTTTCAAAAAACGTCCCCTAAACTGAATATACCCCAAAACAATATACCCCAAAACAACCAGATAAGTAACAATTATAAGTTCTTTCATATGAAAATAAGTATTAGTTTCAAAAAAAGATTCTATAGCACACTATGATGATTCTAGTATGGCACACTACTGAAATCTGCTGACAGATGGAGGGTGTACAGAGCCCATTGCTTTAGACTCACACAAAACCAGCCCTAGAAATCTCCCCTGACATTAAGGTACTTGTTCTAACCCTCAAAGCATACGGTTTTTAAGTAAAAACCAAGCACAGTACTTTGCACTCTGAGAGTTCTCACCTGTTCCTGAAGTTTAGTTCTCTCTTTACCCTACCAAGGCTTGAACATACACTCCAGTTTTTTCAATCCACCAAATTCAGAAAGGTTATTCACAACTGAAAACAATCTAAGCAAAGGCAAGCAACAGCAGGGGCCTGGAGTTGGAAGTTCATGAACTCTCCAAGTAATCACAATTCTTGTGCTTTGCTGAATGTCTCCACATACACACAGGGAGAATGCACTTGGGAGGGACAGAGGGGCAAACATCCATCCTTTCTGGATCAGCTACTGCAGAAACCTTCAGATCAGAATAGGGCTGCTTTTGATTTTTGTTTCATTCTTATTACATCTCAGTTTCTTGGCTGATGCTAATACCTGTTATCACAATACTGTGTCTCAACAACAACTACATTGTGAATGTAATGAGTACCCCCAAGTGTTACACGCTGTTTCTCCCCTGCCTACAAAAGTGAACCAGCAACAGTAGCTGTTCACCCAACATGAATAAACTCCAAAATATGCTTCAGCCTTACCTATAAAGTTCTTAGTTTCTTTTGCAGCTTGTTGTAAAAGAACAGCATACATATGAGAGAAGACAAATGATTCACTTTTGTCCTGTATTACTGAAAACCCTTAAACAGCCTCAATTAATCACAACCTAACACAGAGAAAATCCTTCTGAATCTTCCTGAAGCTGCTGTAAACTTCCTTTCTTTATTGAAACCTTAAGTTCAATTCCCCTTAGAGACTTATATTTCTTTAGTTATCATTGCAAACATATTGCCATTAATTGGTTCCAGAATTTTACCTATTCTGCTTTCATGAATCACCAAGTTAACTCAAGGAAAAAGGCAATCCTTCTGTGTTTTCTGCAGAAACTCAGAATAAAAAAGGTTATGCTTTCACATTTGCAAAGACTGGAAGACTTGGGGGATATTTTTTCTTTCCATTCTCATCCCAGGACAATTCATCTACAGTGGTGTCCATGTTGACACCGGATATCAAAGTTCAACAGAGGGATATGAGCCAGCTCGTTTCCACATGATCCAGCCATCAGGATTTACTGCCCAGGTGCAGCAGTGGATCCTGCAGCTGTCTCACATCTGGAACTGAGCACGGTTCAGGTAGACTGAGATGCTCTGTCACAGCATAAGGGATGCTTGAATGGTACCTCTTGGAGCAGTGACTCACAGAGGAACAACAAGATGTGTGTAGAAATCAGATTATGGATGCCCAAAGGGCAGCAGCAGGTGACTTCTCCCCATAAGCAATTTATGTATTAATGAACTAATAGACTTCTCTAAAGCAAACTGCATAAAACACCCCACCTTAAAAAAAAAGGAAAGAGACACTTAAATGCACATTTGCTCCATCCCCGAGAAGATGCAACTGGGTAACCATGCACACAGTCCAGGAAATGCTGACTGAATTGCCAGGGGTTAATCTGCAGGGGAGCTGAGAAGGGACCAGCACTAACCTCTGGGTAGCCTCCAACGTCATGCACATCGATTCCAAGGAGATGTCCAAGTCCGTGTGGCATAAATATTGCACCCAGATGAACCTTCACCATGTCATCCACATTGCCTTTCAGAATGCCAATTTTAGTCAACTCCTCCAGATGGACTCTGTCAGCCAGACGGTGCATATCAGGCCAGGAGACCCCTTGGAGAGCAGAAACAAGCAGCTGAGTTAACCATTGCTGAAAGTTTTTAACAACGACTTTCGAAAAACAGATACAACACGTGCCCTCCGTTCATATGAGAAACAAAGGTGGAAAGAACAACTGCATTAGCACAGAAACACTTTGAACAAGACAAAACTATTTTAACATGCCTGAAAAGTACAGAAAACTATGTCCAAGAGAAACAGCAGCACCTTATAATTCAGACCCACAAGAAAAAAGTTCAGACACTGTATCTAAGCACATCTATACAGATGTGACTGTATCATTGAGTCTTCCATAAGAATATTATCTACAGAATGCAGTTATTTAAAATGCAGAGCAGGAAATATTACTCCTCTACTATTTTCAATAACGATCATACTAATTTAGAATATTTGAAGTGGACAGAACTTCTCTACGTACACCGAAGATTTAAAGCCCACATCTTCCTGGCAGAGACACTCTCCAGAAATTAATGATTCCCTTGTGTTAATGGGCTGTGTAAAACACAACTCCTCTAATACGTGTACTAAAACAGCATTACAAAATACTGTTGGTTCACTAGAGACAGAGTGCCAGGATACATTAGATTGCTATTATTTTGGTATAGGATACAATTTTGTTTGACAAACTGCTGGGGGGAGGAGGGAGGAAGAAAGCAGCTCTTTTGTTAGTAACACAGTGCTGTCTTAATTAGTTCACCATGGCTTTGAGTCATCATCAACAGAGCAGTTGCAGAGTCAAGACAACTAGGGCTAAGGTACAGTAGAAGAATATTTTCCTTGTTCAATTCTGGCATGATTAAACAAATAAGAAATGAGCAATTCTTAAAGCCAAACCCCCATCAAGTTCCATTTGCTTTAATCCAGTTAAACACGCGGCTCTAGGGTCTTGTGAACGCAAATGTCATATCTTAATTACATTAGCACTTTCTGCTGAAAGTGCTGAGGCTTCAAAGTCTGAACTAAAATCATCCTGTGGGAGTGCTTAAATAACACTCAGCCATCCTTTATGGCTCCGATACAAAGACCAGAACCAAAGGGAACGGCAAGTGGCTGCTCTGTGCTGCACTCAGGAACCTGCACACCTTCACTGCCCCGGGCACGGGCTGGGCATCAGTGTCAGGCAGTGAGCAGGCAACCTCCCTCCCCATCAGACCACTCAGGGATCAAACCTTTAGCCTGCTGCCTGCAGGCCTGTGCCTGCCAAGCATGGCCACAGGGCAGAGGACAGGCTGGACAAACCCTCCAGTGCTGCTTCCCCACAATGGCCAACAGTGCCCAAGTGAGTGATACTCCCCCACAAAACGTGTGCAGTCTTCCTGTTCAAAATGAGCTGGGTTTGTGGTTTGCCTACTTTAACAAGGAATTCAGATTTTTTTCCACTTGGTTAGAACCAATAAAACTATAACCAGTTGTTCTTTGACAACCGTGTTCAACATAACTGTATTTGACAATAATTTATCTCTTGGAACGTTGATTGCATTGCAATTTTCACCTCTCCAGATTCACCTCTGTTTCACAGCTCTCTCACATTAGGCTCCAATCTATGATAAATTGAAATCATTACAATCTATCACCTCAATATTACGGGCATCACACTGGAAGTATTACTGAATCACAGTTGTTTTCCTGTTTATTTTATAGTTGTGAGAACACAGAATTCCTGTGTCTATGTCCAAGTTCAGCTTGTGCACTTTGCAGTCAACTCTAACTGCTCTAAAAGTCTTTAATCTTCCTTCTGAGGACACTAGATGTTCTGTTGAGATCTCCCCCATGATTTCTTAGCTGAGTGCTACTACAAGTCATCTATTTTCATCCCCACAACTGCAAAGCCACATGTAATGTCTGACCCTGGTCAACTATTTGAAGCCTCACCCTCTCTTGATATAAATGAAGGTCAGAACCCCATGGCCATAAGACAAAACACAACCATATCCCGGATGCTCTGAATCAAGTTAAGATGAGGTGCCTGAGAAAACTGGAGATGAGGTGCCAGTTGTTTGCAGCACAACCTCCCTCTGCAGCTCTGCTGGTTCTCTTGGTCTCAGTCCAAATCCACAGACTTAAAGAGACAGAGCCACCTTTATCAAACCTCGGAAGGGATACAGCTAAGGAGATAGAAAAATCAAACTGATCAGAAAAAAACCCACCAAACCCACGTATCCATTTCTCTGCAGATGTTTAACAGAGCAAATGAATGATGCTATTGCCCTCACTGAAAAGATTGCCATGATTGTAAATCCTGACTATTTCTGGGCACTGAACAAAACCATTACAGTCCCTTCTTCCCTCACCTTTACCTCTTTCTTTTTTCTCATTGACATAAAGTGTAACTATTTCCCCTCTCCTCCTCTTGCCCAGAGTTCTGCACTCCCCATCTGTTTTGGCTTTTATATCTTATCTGTTTCACTAGAGACTAAGGACAACAAAAATCTCTACTGTGATATAAATAATGAGGCTGGATGGAAAATCTCCAGCTTTGGACTCTCTCTCGAACTAGGGCAGTGCTGCAGACAGAGCCCAGCAAAACGACTCTGGCCCCTCTCCATCATCCTGCCAGTGCCATCAGTTTTGCTGCAGACAGGAAGCACATCAGCTCCAGCTCTGTCTCGAATGCTGCCCGAGCTGCAGATGGCACCAGGGCAGCTCTGGGCACAGGGAAATTCAGCTCCTGCTGGAGGCACCTGCTAAATAACACAAAGCTTGGTTTACAAGCACACGGGTGTTCGAATGGGCTTAATTAAAAAGCAAAGTTTATAGATAGAGTGCATTTTCTGTTTTAATGTCTGGCTCCATGTTTTATTCAATTATGACTATGGTGTGGCAGCACTAGGTCACCCTCCTCCAAGACACTTAACCCACAAACCCTGTCTAACACACTCACACACAGACTGTTACTTGTGTGCTAAGACAAAATACCCTCGAGGATGTTTTTGAGCTGACCAGAGACAGTGAATTAAGCAGGGTGACTTTTCTGGTCTTTACTTAAAAAATGATGATAACCTTGTTTTGCTTGATATGAGAGGATTCCCATCATGCTACAAATAAACTTTAATAAAAACATACAAACAGGTTTCCCCCCCTTTTTTGAAACGGGTAATTTGAGAGAGAAACAGGATCTAAATGGGAATCTTCAAATATTTCCCATTACCCTTACGATCTACAAACATTAATTTTGTGAAGAGAAAGAACTACTTTACAGTAATAAGACAACTACTTAAAAGTATAGAACAAAATCTACTGAAAACAGGGAGCCACCATAATTCAAGAAAGGTCTCTTAGTCCATTTTATACAAAAATACATGAATATGTTGTACACATTTAATCAGAGTAAGCAGAAATATATGCCTTTTAAAAAGTTATTCTTCTTTCTGAAGTTATTTTAAACCTAAAATTGTATTAGTTTTATCTGGCAATTGGAATCTTTATAATACAATGGCTTGTGCAAGTCCAGCTGCCTCTGAGACTGACTGGCAAGCCTGTACTCAAGTGTCATTTAGTTAACTAGTAATTACACTTAAAGAGCAGAAGTCCTTAAATTCTGCTAATCTAATTTTCCTTTGTAGACACTGAACTTTCAGTAATTACAAAAAGTGGAGAAAGGAGGAAAAAATAAACATCAGAGTTTATAGTTTGATCAAGTTGATACCTCGATTAGGAGAGCCATGGACAGAACTTTTTGGTACTCTCACATGTTGTGCAATTCAACAATGTGGACCTGCAGTGAGAATATGAGAGTCCCTCTGTTAGAGCCCAGAGACACCTACACTGTGCTCAGCTGTCTGTGCACACATCCATGTGTGGAGACTTCACCACTCTAAAGAAAACAATAATAGGAAAGACTCTGTGTGGGCAGCCAGGAACAATCTGCCCAACAGATTGCAGACTTGCAGATGTGAAAAAACACACCAGCCAAACAATGCTGAATGAACATCATCTTGTATAAAGAATCCTTAATTCATGAAGGCTGCTTGATGTTCAGGGACTTCAGAGTTTGGATCACTGGTGGTGAGCTCTGTGCCAGCTGAGGCAGCACAAGTCAAACACTGTATTAGCATTCATGTAGGGAGAAAAGGCAGTTAAAAACCAACTAAAACCCACAACAAAACAACTTCCACACAAGTGGCTCTACCATTAGTTATGTGAGTTACTGCAGTATAGAATCACAGAATCATAGAATGGATTGGGTTGGAAAAGACCTCCGAGACCGTCAAGTCCAACCCTTGGGCCAACTCCAGTCCCTTTACCAGATCATGGCACTCAGTGCCACGGCCAAGCTCAGCTGAAAAACCTCCAGGGATGGGGAATCCACCCCCTCTCTGGGCAGCCCATTCCAATGCCTGAGCACTCGCTCCGCAAAGAAGTTTTTTCTGCTCTCCAAGTTCAACTTCCCCTGGCAGAGCTTGAGCCTGTGCCCTCAGTAGGCGACTTCTCCAACACCAGCCAGCAGTGAAGTCCCACCACCAATCACTCACTAGGATGTTTTACTCATGTATTATTCAGGACTACTATTTTTAAGCTTTGGTGAAGTTTATCATTGTTGCAGACATGGTTTTTTGTCTATAAAGGTTTATGACAGTTGCAGATATGCTTTTTGTGTAAAAAGGTTAGTTCCATTATTATCTTTAAGCCAATTTATAAACCACTGACAGATGAGGTTTAAAAAGCTAGACTGGAGGGTCCTTGGACTTTGGCAGCTTGTACCAAAAAAGTCTGTACTCAGGAAAAATCTGCTGATGAGGTGTCTGCTCCCTCCTTAATTCTCTGCCCAGTGAGATCCTGGGTAATACAGGTCACTGAGCCAGCCAGGGGCTCCCCAGGAAAGCTTTGTTACCAAGGCTGGGATTTGTCACCTGCCATGCAGCTTGTGCTTGGAGAGACCAGGACAAAAAGCACCTTTTACAGCACTTGAAACTCCTTGAGATATAAAGTGAATGAACCACACAGCAACGAGCAGACAGTGGAGATGTCTGATAATGAAACACAAAAGATCACGGAAAACATAAAACTAGGAAGGTTATTCGTTTTCAGACACCATTCAATCAGTTTAGCAGATGTTTGCAGAGGTGTGAGGGGCAATTTAAAAATGGCAAACAATGCATTAAATTTGCTAAAAGAGTTCTGTTGAAAGTTATTTCCATCAACCCAAATGGGCTCTGATACTCTTAAAAAATAAAAAAAAATAAAATTAATATTGTTTTATTTCCTAAAATACTATTTCCTCTCTAACTGTCCATTTGCCAAACCCACAATATTTCAGATAAAACACCACATTTTAAGGACTCAGAAACATCATATAAGGATCTCTTCAATAACCTGTAACCTCTTTGGTCACTATCAATGGAGGAGATTTTTGTTCCCCTCCAACTCCCCCAAAAAAGAAAGAAATGCTTCTAGTGAAACCAGAAATCACAAGCATCCCTATCTTTTAACAAACACACTATAACATTTTAAACAGCAGAATTAAAAAGATGAGTTGCTATAATACATCACACTATAAACTGTTCCTCATTGCTGTTAACTTACTGGTATTTTCATTCCAGTGATTATTTTCTGATGTTTTATTAGAAGCCATTTGAGAACATAAAGTAGAAACAGCACACAAAAGTAATTTGAAATTACTGCATGGTATTTAGCCATTTTGGTCAGAAAGTACTATGAAAAGGCCTAACAGGATTTTTTTGGCCACCACTTAGGGTACTTTGTGGTTGTAATGTGACAATGATTAAACCACAAATGATTTAACAGGGTTTTTTTGTTGTTGTAGGGTGGGGGGGGGGGTTGCCAGCACAGATGTCACAATCTTACTAAAAAAACGAGTATGGCAAGGTTGTAGTAACTTCTCCCCAAATTGTGCTAAGGTTAAGTTACATTTAATTTCTGAGTGTCCACAGACAAGGGCAAAAGGCCCAATGTCCCCTGGCAGTGCCACTGAAATGCAGACAGAACACACAATCCCAGTCCAGCCAGTCCAACCCACTGGAACAGATTAAAATCTGCCAACTGGCAGTGACCATATCAGACATAAAACAATAGGTCTTTAGTAATTCCAATCAAACCCAGTTTAAAAAACAAATCAAAACAACATTTAAATACTAAAACCAATTATTTCTTCCCTCTTCACTTGGGTGCTAGAGAAACATTTGTCGTGTTTGTGATTTTTTGTGCTTTCCTTTTGGGCCACTACATAAAATATTCAGTAGTTGCTCAGCTTTTGAGCTTGGTTTCTTGCAGCACCAAGAAAGGCAACTGAGCCATGAGGCAAGAAACCGAAATGCCGGGTCCTGCCCTTTGGCAACCACAACCCCTGCAGCGCTCCAGGCTGGGCACAGAGTGGCTGGAGAGCAGCCAGGCAGAAAGGGACCTGGGGGGAGTGAGGGACAGGAAGCTCAACAGGAGCCAAGGGTGTGCCCAGGTGGCCAAGAAGGCCAATGGCATCCTGGCCTGGATCCAAAGTAGGCGTGGCCAGCAGGCCCAGGGCAGTGACCCTTCCCCTGGACTCTGCCTTGGGGAGGCCACACCTTGAGTGTTGTGTTCAGTTCTGGGCCCCTCAGTTGAGGAAAGAGATTGAGGGGCTGGAGCGGGGCCAGAGAAGAGCAACGAGGCTGGAGAAGGGAGTGGAACACAAGTGGTGTGGGGAGAGGCTGAGGGAGCTGGGGGTGTTTGTGCTGGAGAAGAGGAGGCTCAGAGGTGACCTCAGCACTGTCTGGAAGTGCCTGAAGGGAAGTTGTGGCCAGGTGGGGGTTGGTCTCTTCTCCCAGGCACTCAGCAATAGGACAAGGGGGCACGGGCTCAAGCTCTGCCAGGGGAAATTGAAGTTGGAGAGCAGAAAAAACTTCTTTTCAGAGAGAGTGCTCAGGCATTGGAATGGGCTGCCCAGAGAGGGGGTGGATTCCCCATCCCTGGAGGTTTTTAACCTGAGCTTGGCCGTGGCACTGAGTGCCATGATCTGGTAAAGGGACTAGAGTTGGCCCAAGGGTTGGACTTGATGATCTCGGAGGTCTTTTCCAACCCAATCCATTCTATGATTCTATACTCAAACATTGGCAATGTCTGGGCAACAGTGCAGCAGTTCAAAGTTTCATATACTGCGTATGGAACTACCTGTAGCCTCACGGGGTCAGCCTTAGATGGCTGCAAAATGCCTAAAGCAGGGATGCAATTTTAGACCCTATTTGACAGCTGTGGCATGGCTGTGACTGGCTATGATAGGCAGAGCCTGTTAACTTTCCCATCCCAAAAGGCAACTGTATGGAATTTGTTGCCATGTCACACCCACAAATACCCACAGTTGGGACTGCAGAGATTCCCAGACCTGACCCTGCCCTGTGCCTTGAGTCCCAGTGCCACAGCTCCCAACCAGGCTACACTCCTTCAAAAGCCACCCCTCTATTCCCCAGCCAGATGCTGGACTCCTGGCAGGAGGGAGAGTTACTGAAGGGAAACAGAGATCACTCCCCATCACCTCTGAAACTCGTACTCTTCTTCACAAGGTTGCCCAGCACTGTGCTTTTCAGGTGTACCATGACATTTCCTTTGCATCAGTATGATGGAACTTTCAGCAGTAAATCCACCCTCCCCAGCAGAAACCCTGCACAAGCTGAGCTGTCACACATCAGAGGCAACATCAGGTTAACAGTCTGCCACACAGATATTAAGAAAAGCAACATGAATAGATGCAGACATGGAGCAGAGGAGGGATTCTTTCCCTGTCTGGATGCAGCACTGGGATCAAGCAGTGCTGGCAGAAACTGTGGATTTTACCTATTTCTTCCTTCCAGATGGATGTATGCTGAAAAGAAGAGGAGAAAGATTGGAGGAATGAGGGAAGTGCTTGGGGGGAATGATTGCAGTATGGAAACTTATCAATCTCTGAAGCTCAGAAAAGACTGTTTAGATAAGAGTCAGGGCAAACAGCATAATCTATGTCTAGCAGGTTTGCACTCTGACAGCTCCAGCTGATGCGGTGACAAGATGGAAAGACTTGTGAACTTTGTACTCTAAGTCATATTACAATGTATAACTTGCACATTTCCTGAACACTGAGCTGGGAGAAAATCTGTGCACATCAGAGCAGATACAGTCAGATTATTCCCTCAAAGTCACAGTTAGAAACAGAATTGTACAATGTAACGATATTACAACATGTTACAATTAGGAAAAAAAGATTAAAAAAAAAAAGCCTGAAACCAAACCCCATTTGCTATAGAAAGGCTAAAAAACCTACAGGCAATTTAGGCTGAGTCTGTAAAGATGCCTACATGTATCTGCCTTGTGCAAGCCACACCTTTGAGGAACCCCTGAAAGTAGTGACCAAACCATGTTCAGCTGTGCTGGGGAGCTGCAGGTTTGCCCCAAATGCTGCTCAGAGCTCTCCCATGAGAGGGACTGCAGGGCAGAAGGGCCCAGCTGTTCCCAGTGCCTGTTTCCATCCAGCTGGAAGCAGCTCAGGCTGTTCCAGCCTCCCTGGCGCTGCAGCGGTCACTGTATGCAGGGGTCAGCTCCTGTGTGTCACTGCAGCTCCCAGAGGGTTTGCAGCCAGAAATCCTGCATTTCAACAGACTGCTGCTGCCACTGAGGGGCTGCAGGATCTGCTGGATTTGGCAGAAAATACTGCCTTTTCTTTCACCTCTTGCTGTAGGTTACTGCTGCTCTGGGCACTGTGAGGTTACACGACCAACTGTGAGAGCTCCAGGAATCAATGACACCATTTTTATTCAATATCTTGCAAGAATCAAAAATTTCAATTTGATTGTCAGTACTGTCAGTGCATCCTTTAGTACCTACAGCTTTTATTTCCTAAGCAGTAGCAGTGCTTTAACCAATTTATACTGGCAAAACCAGGATTGGTTTATCCCAGAGAGCTGCACTATCTTTGCTGGGTCAATCTGGGAGAGTCAGTATTCAAAGGGAAACTTATTTATGAACATTAATGCCAGCAAGGAACATACAGCCAACCCCATTCAACAGAGAGAGGGCACACTACAAATAGCTTTTCAAAACATACATTAACAAGATTTACTTTCCAATCTGTCTTTTAACACAATAACACATTCTGAACTGCAAGGGGGGAAAAATAATACTGCCATGTCATTCAGCAAGATTTGTGAATATCAAGTACTGGTTACAACATGCCCTGAAAGCATTTGTTCTTCAAAGGAATTGGTATAAAATCTTCAACTTCTGTCATTAATGTTTTATTTCTGAGAATAATTGTTTTGCTTCAAATATTACAGCAGATTAATAATGATGGGCAGTGCTTTGCCCAAAATAGGACAATCTGAATGGGAATAGTTCATATGGGAACTTTGAAATTACACAAACTGTAAAATAGATTGTGCTCTCACACCCTTCCCTGTTGTGCTATTGTCAAAAATTCCAGTTTACAGTCCAGTTTCTTTCTAAAAATTCATCAAAATCAGCTACTGTTTTTATACAGCACCACAGAGAAAAATGTCCACATGGTGTTCTACCAAGCACAGTTCTGGACCACATAAAATAAAACTCGAATTACTTTCATGCAAAAAACACCCACTGCATCTGAATAAGAACTGTGCCTGTACTTAACCTGGAAGGAATAAATATTAATAAAAGTTACAGTTATTTTCTTGAGGTATAATAAATGTCAATCCTAGTTGGATACTGTAACAATTACTCTAGAGCAGTATATTTAAAACAAAAATCATTTGAATTCTAAGGAAGTTACAGAACTGTCACAGACAAAAAGAAGCAGGGATCTGTGAAGCTGCAAATTTTGAATGTGCACAGGTTCCTACACACAACTCTGCTCAACTTAATAACAGAAACAACTGCTGGGAATATAATCTGCAATGTCAAATAGGTGTCCTAGCTATTAGTTTTCAATTAAACAGTTCTCTAATCGAGTGATTCTAATCCTTGGTCTCAGTACTATCCTACCAGAGCTGAATTCTCCACTAGTCTTTAAGAGAGGCATTTTATTAAAAACCAGAAGAGGTTTGAATTCACCACTTTCAATTAAAATCCCAGCATTTTGTGTTGTCTAAATCAGGTTATTTGCAAAACAAGTACTGGGGGACACTGAACCTGCCTCCTCTTGACAGTCCCACTGAAAGAACTGTGCCTCAATATTGAGGGACCAGAGGAGCACACACCACCCAAAGTTCACATTCTGATGTTCAAAAATACAGACCATTCACCCTCTGAGGTCTCCGGGCTTCCCTCTCTACCTCCATCAGTTTTACCACTTCAATCCTTCAGCATCAGGCAAACAGGGAGGAGGCAAAACATTGGAAATTTAAGTGGCTGCTTTGTTTTGTCCTTCCAATTCACAGCATTCCTTGGAAGGAAGTGCATGGGAAAACTGGCTAAGACAAGCCCTTCACTGCAAGGCAGTCAGGAAGCTACACCAATAAACAAAACCTGAAGAAATCAGGAGAAAAGCACAAAAAGTGGACAGAGAATTTCACACAGCAGCTCAACTCTTGTGCAGTTAGAGCTGCTCAAAGACTATGTGGGATTAACTTTGTTCTGCATCTTGCACCTACAAATACACAAATCCTCTGCAACCAAGGGGAAATCAGGAGTGGCCAACACTCACAGCCCAGGCAGGATCAACCCAAACCAACATCCTGAGCCTGGTTTCAAGGCTGTGTATGGCACGTGGACCTGTCATGTTTCAAACCAGAGAAGTCCCAAGGACTGGTTCTCCTGGTCTTCAGAGTTAGACCTACAGAAGGGTCTAATGCCCTTCTCTGAATCATTCTGTGCCTCAAACTATTGGGCCCTAAATCATCTGAACATGAAAAGGAAATGACAGAGTGGAAGGGTTGCTTCTAACTTTAGGGAAACACCTTCAGACACATATTCTCAACTGCAAAATCAACCCTGCGAGGCACCTGCAGCAAAGACAGAGGAGGGACCATCAGCTACAGAGAGCCTTCTGAGCTTTAGGCCAGACACTGCTGGTCTGCCCTCCCTGGCTGTTCCAACCTGCTCCCCTCAGCCTCTTTACCTCAGAACACCTCAGTCTTTTGGGAACTACTTCTCTATATTTATTAGCATCTACAGCACTTCTGTCAGGTTCTAAGGATCAGCTGGTATCTATGTGATCAATAAAAGCATATTTTATTTGCTTGACTTATGGGTTTACTTCTTTCCCTGAAATGTACTAGAAGTGTACTTGACTGTACTTTCTTGCTCAAAGATTATATGGCAATCCTGGCATCAATGAAATCTGCAATGGCTGATCTTTGATCCTGGAAGATGGGATTTAAGAGCTAAAAGAACTCATGTTTTTAAGTGAAACTTGATTTCTGTGAAAACTAAACACAGGCAAGGAATCTTCCAGCCCTAAGATGGAGAAACCTCCATCTTGTGTTACCAGAGATGTCAGCCCTGGGACGGAGATTTTCTTCAAGATGTTCCTCTACAGCCTTTATCAGAAAAGCAAAGCCTGAACACCAGAGGCAAGACAATACTCACTGTCCTGGATAGCAAACTATGGGGATATTCATGTAAGATGAGCTCCAACTCGAAAATATACAGAGATACAAATTCTATAGGGAGACCCTGCAGTAATGTCAGTGTCCTGAGGAGAAAAGCTTTCACACTGCACAGAAACTGGTGTGGTGAACAACAACTTCTGTGCATATTTGGAACTATTTTTTATTTTTCATTTTATTGAAACAAACAAACATCAATCAGCAAATATTCCCAGCTGCATAGCTGAAGTCTGAATGCAATTTCGATTCAATGGGGACTTTGGATATACAAGCTTTTTAAATCATATAACTGTAGAGATAGGGACTTGAGTGGCTGCCAACCTGGCCTTACTCAACTGTTCCTTGGGAGCAGTTTGCTAGACAAAGAGATCTTTTTTGAAACTGGAATTTAGGACAATAGACCTTACGGTCGAGGTGCTTTAATTCCTTCTTCCTCGCACCCCAAATACTACTGTGTGTAACTTAAGAGACTGAAAGAAGGTTTTTTCTGTTAGTTTTTTTAAACATAAACAAGTTTTGCAGTAGTACCAGGAATGCTAAGCACAAGCTCCCTTCCTTCCCCTTCTCCAGTGATTTTCCATTACTCTACAGAGAAGACAGGGAATGATGCTTGGAGGTCCCAGTATGCGACTGCAAAGGGATGAAAATGGAAAGTATGTGATTGCTCCCATATTTAGCTCATTAATCTTAAAGACTCTGTTTATGCTCTAGTGCATTAATCCAAAATAGTTTTAATTGCAAAGCTGAAAGATAAGACTACTTCCTTTTTAGTTCTTCTCAAAACAGTAGCAATTGAATATATTTAAGAAACTTCAATGTTTCTATAAATAAAAACTGTATATAGAAACTTTCTATATGCAGCAACCATACTGTCCTCATCACCTAGGAATTAAATTCAAAGAACCTCAATTATTAATATTCTCTAAATACTTAACAATCCAAATAATAAAGAGTAGAAATCACTTGTGAGGCTGCATGTGGTGTAAATACACAGTCATTTGCTGAAGAATAAAGGAGAAGGGACTCCCCAGAAACTTCCCTACCCTCAGTGGGCTCGTGTGAATGCACCTCCCACCCAGGCACTCCAGCACAGCCCCTCCTGCCCTGCCCAGAGCCCCAGCTGAGCACACAGGCACTGACCAGCAGCACCATCTCCTCTGCTTGTGTCACTGGCATTTCCATGGCCATGCTGCAGAACAGAGTTGGTATGGAGTGATTTGGGCCAGCAGGGATGCCAGGAGGGTACCCAACCCTCAGAACTCGAAAGCTAGATCATGTTTCTTCAGCAACTGGTTTTCTAGAAATTTCAGAGAGGGGCTTACAGAAAATCAAATTATTTTACACATTTCTTCAAGTAGATTTATATTAATGCCAAAGAGCAAACAAGAATGGTCTCCCAGGTGTAACCAGCAAAAAATGATGGATAAAAAAAGGTAATACATTGACACGGGATCTAACTTAGGCAACTGGGAAAAAGAAAGGACTGAGAGATTTTGGAACCATGCACATGTGACCTTTCTAGTGCTTTAGATCTTTCCACTACCAACAGACATGTCCAACTTGCTTACCAAAAGTTCTAACCTACCCCTGCAGTCCAGGTTTTCAGCTGCTGCCATGACAGCTGTCAGTGGAGGTGGCACAGCCATCAGAGCTGAGACCTCACACCCTGCCCTCAACCCCTGCACTCTGCAGCCTTGTGCCTACTGAGGGTGTGCTACACAGTACTTTTTCCACCACAGTTTGCTTTTTTAAGCCTGGGCAATTACAGGGGTTGGGGGGAGCTACACTGAAAGCAGTATTTTTATGGCTGTAGCATCAAGGACTCCAGAGTTGAGCAACATCAACTGACACTGTCTGTGTGAGCTTTGCCTGGACTCTCAGTGCTGACGTGTTACAGTCCAATCCATCTACTCCTTTACAGAGGATCTCAATAGTACCAATGCTTTTTGATGATGGTGCTTTTTCCAATTCTACAGTAACACCTTTAAAAAGTTTTAGAGGATTTCAGTGACACTCACTAGAGGAGCAGACCCAGAGCTATACTTTGTAGTGCAGGCAGCTGGCTAAAGGACAGAGGGCCTGATGCAACCAAAACTGCAACATTCATTCAGGTGTTACTGCAGACAGGAGAATTCATGTGCAGGAAAGCCTCAGAAGTACCTCAGCCCAGAGGAAAAGCTTTCACCAGATCAACCAAAGGCTCCTACCAACCACAAGATGCAAATCCACAGGAAGCCCCAAAATTATTTACTTCTAGGGCTACCTTATTTCCAAGACAAGCACAGCTCCTGCTCAACCACTGAAGATATCTGTTCCTTATATAACTCCTCTTCCATCTATTGCAAGAGCTGAAAGCATGCAGGAAAAGAAAAGAGACTTCACAAGCAGGCAAGCATGGCAAATGCACCTAAATGTTGCCTCTGGGAATTAGCAACCATTCTTGCATCAGACTCAGATTCTCAGCAGGATGCTAAGCAACTTGCTTCAAACACAGGGGGGGTTATTTTTATTTATTTATTTCACATTTGTTCATTAATCATTTTCTTTCATTTTACCAGAGTTTGGCTTGACAATCTGGAATGTGATTTGCAGGAAGGCTGGGCACTCAACAGCTGTGACAGAGGTCAGAACAGCTGGGGTTTGAGCAAGAGCAATGTTCAACTCCCTGAAAAAAGATCTTGAGTCTCATGAATTTCAGTCTTGGCATCCCAGATGAGTCAAAGCTTTTCCACCAGTTTCTCTAACCTGTGAGCCCTGCCTGCAGAAGGGGGACTGCTGCACACTTCCACATCACTGAGATGCAGGGCAAGCAAACTCACTGCCTGCCCAGCACTGTTACAATGAGCACACTGAGAAAAACTGGTGAGGATGCTGATAATTTGAAATTCAGAGCAGGTTCTGAACAGTAGGCAATAAACAGCTCTGGGCCATACATGGAACAAAAGGTTAAACTAAATTACTGAATGGCTGCTCGTTAGCTCAGCTCTTACTGTTATATGCATTGTGTGAAGACAGCAAAGGGAGAAACAATGAATGCATCTACAGGAACAATTTAATTCCTATCATACTTTGGAGGTGAAATCTCTTGGTTGTCCCCACTTACTGTGTTTTTGTTTCCACAGTGCAGTTTTGAAGCATGAATTGGATTCGTTTCAGATGAAAGTAAACTGGGAGATGTGCTCCAGAACTGCATCTAATGTCCCTCAACCAATTTGGCAAATTTAATGAGGTTAAAAAACAATGCAGAAGTGAGGCAAATTAGGACACTAACTTCTGCAATACTTCACGATGCTTGGCTTTACAATTTCACTCTTTTTTAACAGTTCTTTTTATGTAGAATATCTCCGTAAAAGAAATTGTTTCACAAATCACTGTTCTGAGACAGAAGCAGATGATGCCTCAGCACAGAAGGGAATGGAAGTGTCAATGCTCTGCACATCTGTCCCTGTACTTTAGTTCTGTGGAAGAGGAAATTTAATGCAGATGGACTTGACACAATTAAGAATATCCCCCAAGCAGAAATGCAACATTCCTCTCTGACATCTCAGATCCTGAGCCTGACCTTGTAGGAAAGACCCAATCACCCCAGTGCCACACAAACACACCTTTCTGACTTTTGCTTCAGTGACTGACAAGCATCACTGCCTTCACACAGGCTCCATGTTATGTGGTTTCAAAACTGCTGCTTATGCAAGACTGAGTAGGTCTTTCTCCCCTTTTATTTTAAACAGATTTGATTTGTGGCAGCAGTTGTGACGACTGCACTGAACTTGGGCTATAACCCCCTGAGTATTTCTTAACTTTCAGAATATATTATTTGGCTTGCAGAAGGAATTCTGTTCTTGCAGTTGGAAGGTAGAGTAACCCATATATATGATTAGAGCTGTTTGCACATTTGGACCACGCACAGGATGTAGTCAGATAAATGCTTTTCTACGATGAAATACAATGTTTTGGAGTATTTTTAAAAATATGACAACTGTTTGTATATAGAAGTATGAACCAAATGTATTAGGAGGTCTATTATCTCTCAGAAAGTAACTTCACTCAGGAGTTAATTAGGTTCATGAGAGGCAAACTGAAAAAAAGAAATGCAAATTGCCAAACTACACGCATGTATATAGAATATTGAAGGTGGGTAACAATTATGTGTGATTCCAGAAACACAGTTAGGAAACCCAGTATTTGCTTAGGGACTCTCCCTGAAGTACTCACTCCCTATCTTGCAGCGAGGAAGATCCCAGGAATCATTAACATCCTGAAGACAACAACTAGATGTCCCCTGTGACCCTTTGCCACAGGGCACAGTTAAGGCCCCAGTTCTGCAGCTGGAGAGAACCCCCACTTCCTACAGCTGCTGCCTGTGCTGTGTGCACTGTCTGCTCAGCCTGCCCTGCCACGTCACCACTTGGATGTCTTGGATCTTAGGAACCCTGGGAAATGAAGGCAAACAGAAATACTAGCAAAATTAACATGAGCTCCTCCATAATTTAGAAAATCTGACTGAAACATGATGGGTTTGGGTTTTAAATGTAGCACCTCCAACCCTGCAAGCTTCTCTGCCTCCTTCTTCAGAGACCTAAAGTATTACAGGGAGAAGAGCTGAATTCACATTACCACTTTCTACTCCATTCTGTGACAGTACCTGGCTCCCCCAGGAGTAAATCCTGGTGCTTTAGTCAGTGAGTTAACAAGTTAGGTCTGTTCAAGGAGGCTGCAGCCTCTCCCA
Source organism: Sakesphorus luctuosus (assembly GCA_013396695.1). Lineage (NCBI taxonomy): Eukaryota > Metazoa > Chordata > Aves > Passeriformes > Thamnophilidae > Sakesphorus > Sakesphorus luctuosus. The sequence continues at coordinate 540,624 of VWZD01003522.1, read as the reverse complement.
CTGGAACGTCTCCCTCTGGGCAGCAGTGACAATGCATTCAGTTTGCACCCTCCCTTCGAGGGGCTCTGGGCTTTCTCAGCAGCCTGAGAAGTATGTGACACTAACCATGCTACAAAGGTCAGCATTTCCATTTCTTATTTTTCACAAAACCAGCCTTCCAGTAGATCCTAAAATGGGCCTAAACAGCAGACTTTTCAGATGGTGAAATTTTCTGCACGTCGAAGGACTCTTAACTGGATCTGTAATTCAAGAGTGTAAATGGCCCAGGTTGCATTTCACTCCTCTGAAGTACAGAAGGAATGAAACCAATGAATGTTTTCTGTAGATAGAAAATTCACGATTCCCAGCCTCAGGAACAGTGTAAATGCATATTTGCACCATTCTTTCAAACAGGCAAGACAACTAAAGCATAGTGAGAACAGAAAGTTCAGTTCCATCTTCTGCCAGACATTAAGAATGATTTCTGTGTCTGTGAATCTCAAGCTCCCAAAGCCAGTAAATGGTCCTTGCAGCTGCTTTTCAGAAATACTCAACTCAGTATGTCCTTATTTTCTGATGCTGTAAATAGTGTTCAGCAAACTGAGGAATTCTCAACACCATCCTGAACACAACGCCACATTAGAACTCTCTCAAGTTCTGAAGAGAGTCTGCAACCTCTTAGCATGAAATACTGCCAAAAATGTTACATGGAATTAAAGGTGGCACTGAAATGCAAAGCAAACTATGAAGAGGAATAGGGACAAGATTCTTCAAGGGAGAAATAGCAGATGATGGAGAATGCACATTGTTCTTGAAATAGCAAAATATCTCCTCTCATTTCACAGGTAAGCATTGATGTATTATTTCTCCCTTCCAAGCTGCTCACATAAACAGTGCTGCTGCCAGCTTGTATGACAGGAAAACTGCTTTTGTTCTGACTGGCAATCCAGAAAGCCCATGCACTCAAGGCCTGATGACTGACGACTAATATGGCAAATTTAAAGGGTAAGTGTGCTTTGTGCATTCAGTATATTCTTTTCAAAGCTGTTCCATTAGTAATAGTGAGAAATGCTCAAATACCTTCACCACTGACATACTCAAAATCACAGCAGCAGTTAGCTCTAAACATTTATTTGCTGCCTTGAAAGCAGAATCAGAGAAAAATGAGATTTTCATTAAGACAGACAGTTGTTTCAATTATGAAAAGGTATTTTGGTCCATTAGTTTGCCTGCAATTTAAAGGCATATAGTGAAGTACCCAATAGCCAGTGCTTTCCAAGCTTTTTAGTGCTAATTATCCTTCCCAAAGATGCACACTCCATCCTCTTTTTCAACAGAAGAGTTCTACTGAGCTTACACATAAAGTACAAAAAACGTTTGGAACAAACTGAAGCACAGCACATGTTCACCCAAACTGACTTCAGCAGTAGGCATGAGCGTCCTGAAAAGATGGCAGTATAAACACACAACTGAGCAACAAGTTTCACCCTTAAAGGAATTAAAAAAAAAGTATGATTAAAATATCTTATTAATATTATCGTATTATTAATTGGTTTTGTGTCATGTCTTTAAAGGGTATGGAAAGTGTTGTGTGTCCTACCCCCATCTATTAGGAGCTGCTCAGACATGGAAATTGATTTTATCATCTTGCTGCTTTCCAGCACTTTCTCAAAGGAAATGATAATTGAGTTGACAGCCTGAATGCTGCCATGAAGCGTTTCGGTTCATGCTGCCACGTGCTGATCTGTACCTGGTTTCACTGCCCTCATCACCGCCCGCGACGCCTTCAGCACCGCCTCGTACACGGCCCTCTGGTCAGCTGTGAACCTCCCGTTGGCTGGGAAGGTGCAGGTGATGTCAGAGCCGTAGCAGTAATACTCTCCTCCCATGTCAAACAGGCTGCAAAGGAAACACAGGAGGAAGAAAGGAAAAGTGAGTCCCAAAGAAGTAGTAGAACATGTAATAGAATCATAGAATCACAGAATTGATTGGGTTGGAAAAGACCTCCGAGATCATCAAGTCCAACCCTTGGGCCAACTCCAGCCCCTTTACCAGATCATGACACTCAGTGCCACGGCCAAGCTCAGCTGAAAAACCTCCAGGGATGGGGAATCCACCCCCTCTCTGGGCAGCCCATTCCAATGCCTGAGCACTCTCCCTGCAAAGAAGTTTTTTCTGCTCTCCAACTTCAATTTCCCCTGGCAGAGCTTGAGCCCCCCGTGCCCCCTTGTCCTATTGCTGAGTGCCTGGGAGAAGAGACCAACCCCCACCTGGGTAGTAAACTCTTCTCTTGCTCTGTGTTTAAAATCATCCACCTTTTGGTAGGTGGCCACATAATCACTAATTGAACGCTGTTCCTCAGTAACATGAGACAACAGTTCCTTGGAATCTCCCAGCAGAAGGGTATCTGCATCCCATATGGCTTAGATGGACACCCTGATGGGCTGTGCTGGCCCTGGATGGAAATGCTGAGGGAACACAGGAAGGAAGATAAAAAAGTATATGAGAAATCCACTTCAATCTCTTCAGTTGCAGTTTCTTGGACCTCTTCTCAGAAAAAAAAAAAGTTCTTTTTTTCTTTTCTGAGAAATGCCACCACCACATAAAGCATCCAGCATCCAAACCAGACTCCCACTTAACAGAGTGTCTTGGGTTGAGCTGGCAAAATGTTAATTAAATAATGTCATTTTGTATCAAAGTGTCAAAACACATGTGATGGTTTAAATACAGTATCACCAATAAAGGTTGAGTGCCACTGCTCACAGTGTAGACCTTCTACTAATACAACCTTGCCTACCAGGAATTAAAGGAACAAGCATTGTGGAAAGATCCAACAGAAAGGTATGTGTAGTACAGTTTTCTGCATCAGAGGTAGTGAATTTTTTTTTTTATGGGAACAAAATCATTGACTTACCTCTTGAGAATAAATAATTATTCTATACATGAATAAATGACTCACCACTGCTTGCTCAGCTGCCAAAACCCAACCAACAGGAATAGAAAGTAGAACTCTATACCCTGTGAGGGCCATGTTAGATATTTGCAAAGCTTCACAACACTACCCTGATAAGGCATTGCACTGCTTTCAGCAGGCTCAGAAATCAGCAAATAACCAAATAACCATTTGGACTAGAGAATACTTTAGCAAATAACCCCTGTAGTTCATCCTATATTGATTACAAGAAGGCACATTTTACATCTAAGACTGTGGTCTTGACACACAGGATTTGTGTGACCTGATTTCTAAGGTAATGAGTCAGAGTTGAAATCTGCTAATTTAAGTCTTCTTCCACCACCCCAAACAACTATATGAGAGGTGGATCATCATGAGAAATACAATTTTCCTTCACTGTGCTTGAAAACCTTGGAGTTTTCTTCCTCTTGCTGCTTTTTCACAGCAGGGTCAGTCAGACAACACAAGCAGAAAGTAGGGGACTGCTCTGGGGGCCCCTCCTGCCACTGAGTCCCAGTTACAGCAGGGATTAGGAAAACTGTGCAGNGTTGGTCTCTTCTCCCAGGCACTCAGCAATAGGACAAGGGGGCATGGGGGGCTCAAGCTCTGCCAGGGGAAATTGAAGTTGGAGAGCAGAAAAGAATTCTTTGCAGAGAGAGTGCTGAGGGATTGGAATGGGCTGCCCAGAGAGGGGGTGGATTCCCCATCCCTGGAGGTTTTTCAGCTGAGCTTGGCCGTGGCACTGAGTGCCATGATGTGGTAAAGGGACTGGAGTTGGCCCAAGGGTTGGACTTGATGATCTCGGAGGTCTTTTCAACCCAATCCATTCTATGATTTTATGATTAAATGTGTCCAGGTAAGGATAAATATCAGCTACCACAGAAAGTGCACTCAGCTGCTCACCATTTCCAGCACACCTGCTGCTGAAATCAATGGACAGTGAGTAAACACAGGCAATGAGGATAAAGCTAAAGAATATTTCGGCAGATTCTTCTTGTTGCATTGCATACACAGGCTCATATTCAAGAAGATTTACTCCAAGAAACTTTAAAATCCACCCTACAATTTCGTCCATGAACAAATCTTTGCACTGAGAGCAAGACCTGCTGAGGTCACTGCCAGCCTACCCAAACTGGGCAAGGTTCACCTGCACAGAGACTTGTAGGACTGGAACTTCAGGAACAAACCCAGTGGTTACAGATGCAGAGCTGCATGAGGCTTAAAGCTACAGGAGCAAACGCTTTAGGAGAGCTACAGAGACCTGCAAAGTTACATATGTACACACCAAGCCTATACAAACATTATGTATGTTCACTTAAACATGAAACACAGAATGTTAAAACAAAGTTGCTAATAGAAAAAAAGGATATACAAAAGTCAGAAAATGTCAGATGCACAGGGTGAAAAAAATACCAGACACCAGCACAGCAACTGTAAACCAGTCTAGCCAAACCTCAGAATCAGAAACCCCATCAACACTGTCTAAGTTTTGATTTTATTGTTAGATTTTCTTCTAAAAATAACTGAAGATACTCATAGAAAATCTATGGATACAGAAAACTAGTTGCAGCAACTGAAAGTCATGTGAAAAGCTGCTACATGCTGTAATTAGTCAACAAGACACAGATTTCAGATCAGTTCTAAATCTTTCAACCCATCCTAGACTGACCCTTTCAAAATCACAAATCAGATTCTGTGGTGCTTTGTGGGATCTGCAGCAGTTCTGTGGCCGAGCTCTTTTGCATTCACAAGTGCCAATGTCCAGTCAGCAAGGTGACAGCAAAGCTGTCACCAACAATGTCCAAACTCCCTGCCCACATCTCCTGGAAGTTGCTATCCTGTGTATGTTTTACCTGGAAAATGGTTACTCTGAACTAACCAGAGGCAAAATTTTCGCTGTGTCTTTAACCTTACAATTATCAGCATTTTCTCAAACCCATTCATCACTCAGAGGCTGTTAAACAGTTTTTTCAAGTTACTGTAGCCCTGAGTAATGGAAAAAAAATATCACAGAGCTGATGGTACACCAAAACAAGGCTCACAAGTTAGGAAGCACCATTTGTTCAGGTTTCTTGGCCTCCAGACAAGAGGAGACATGAGGGAAGATGATCTTTCAAATTCCACCACAGAGCACAGCAGCCCATCCAGGCTGAATGCTTCAGTGAGAAAGCATCCAAACCAAACGGGGCATTTGGGAGATATTTTGGCTCTTATGGGCAATTCTCTGCCATTTAACTTCAGTTGGGAACACATCCATTAGTTCAAATGTTGCCCAAGACATGGAAATAGCCCAAATATTGTAGTTATCCTGAGAACATAATGGGAGCCTGAGAAGAGCCCAGGTTTTTATATTTGCTTGCCAGGCAAAATAAGTGGTGAAGCACATTTAATTCAAATAAAATGCATGACTGGCTACTACCTTCTCCTTTTTTCTAACTGGAAAAAAATCTAAAAGCAGGTTCCTTAGAAAGAATACGTTTATTTTATCCTGAAATAAGAAGGTAAACTGCTAGTGAAAAAAGATATTATTAGTGTATTCCAGTAAGTTCTCAACTGCATGTACAAAATTACTTGCCTGATAGTGCAGTGTTAAAAGGGTCATGTACAGAAGCAGCTATTTAAAGCTATTTGGACTGTTATCAAATGTAGCAGCAATAGGAACAAATTAACTGCACAAGTGAAAATAGGCCATAGATGCATCTTGATCTATGGCTTATGTTTTAAGAACTGTTTAAGACAGATTAACATATGCAATAACATAATAAAGATTCTCCAAACACTATTGTATTTCCCTTTTAGATAAATTAAGTGCCAGCAGACTGCATACGTTGCCTATTACAAAACTTAATTTTGAATTCAGTTTTCTGCTGAATGAGGTAAGATTTCCCCCCAGAACAACCCTCTCCCCACTCGTTTTTCAGCACGAGTGCAATTGTGAATTGCTGATCAATGAGGCTCTCAGGTTTCTGAGGCATTTGAAAGGGATGGTGGCTGGAGAAGGAGTGTGGCTGACCACAGGGAGATGCTTGGTTGTATGTCAATCTCCTCACTGATTCAGCTTGAAGCAGAGGAAGTCAGCTCAACTTCTTTCAAAATCTTCTGAGAGAGATCCTAATCACAGAATCATAGAATTGATTGGGTTGGAAAAGACCTCTGAGATCATCAAGTCCAACCCTTGGGCCAACTCCAGTCCCTTTACCAGATCATGGCACTCAGTGCCACGACCAAGCTCACTTGAAAAACCTCCAGGGATGGGGAATCCACCCCCTCTCTGGGCAGCCCATTCCAATCCCTGAGCACTCTCTCTGCAGAGAATTTTTTTCTGCGCTCCAACTTCAATTTGCCCTGGCAGAGCTTGAGCCCCCCGTGCCCCCTTGTCCTATTGCTGAGTGCCTGGGAGAAGAGACCAACCCCCACCTGGCCACAACTTCCCTTCAGGCAGTTCCAGACAGTGCTGAGGTCACCTCTGAGCCTCCTCTTCTCCAGCACAAACACCCCCAGCTCCCTCAGCCTCTCCCCACAGCACTTGTGCTCCACTCCCTTCTCCAGCCTCGTTGCTCTTCTCTGGCCCCGCTCCAGCCTCTCAATCTCTTGCCTCAACTGAGGGGCCCAGAACTGAACACAACACTCAAGGTGTGGCCTCCCCAAGGCAGAGTCCAGGGGAAGGGTCACTGCCCTGGGCCTGCTGGCCACGCTAGTTTGGATACAGGACAGGATCCCATTGGCCTTCTTGGCAATCTTGCTTTATGGCATTTTGTCGGGACAAAAAGCAACAAAATCCTACCTGCCTTCATTGCAGGGTGAAAAGAGCATGATGCACAAAGCAGATTTAACAGTCAGAAGATCTGGGCACCCTCTAAAAATTCCATGTTAGTGTTTCAATTTGTTTTCTAGAACTTCTAAGAAGCTATACCACAAGTAAAAGATGCATAGCAAAAATAGCCCAAACTTCTTGGAAATACGGGCATAGCCCTCTCTCCTAACCGAGGCCTCAGTTCTGTGTATACACACAATCTTTCCTCCAAAACATATTGCAAAATACTGTAAACATTGCTAACTGAAATTGAACAATGCAAACTATAAGAAAAATCAGATAGCCTGTCAACTGCTCTACTGACAGAATGCCTTGTTTATGTACCAGTAATAGAACCTTAGCCAAGAGCATCAAAAATCAAGCTGCCTTTTGCCTCTGTTTTACAGTCACCTTCAAAAATGACTATGAGCATTTAATTCCTTGTGCAGGGAAAAATCCGAAATCAGAACTTTAGATCATCTTGTACATAAAACAGTACCACAGTCCAAAAGAAGAAGGAGGGTGTTCCATGGCACAGCCTTGCAGGAAGGCTTGGCTGGCCATGCCCCTCCTCGCAGGAGCTGCTCAGCCCTTCCCCAGCAGGTCCCAGTGCCCCTGGCAGCTGCCCTTCCACCCACCACTCCACTGGGGTTCAGTTCAGTGACCCAGGAGGAGAGTTGCAGGAAATGCTTCAGGTCCTGTCAATTTTAAAGTGAATACAGGCTTGTAAGTCAAAACTGGAACTGAATCACTACATGACATGATGCGCAAAAGCTCCTTTCCCCTCCTGTCCCTCTGAAACAGAACAGATGAGTAAGACATGGCTGTGTTACTTCCACAGAATATTGGCACCACAAAATGCAAATTTATAGTTACATTTTTGGCTTTCAAGCCAAGAAAAATAAAATTTATTTTGATACAGATTTTAGCTTTCTTAACCTCTGACTGTGAAGCATCATGAAACACTTTGCGTAACACTTTAGATTTGAACACTGGAATATAAAGAGTCATGGCTCTTTCCTTCATAAAGTCACTGTATAGCATTTTTTAAAAATAAAGCATCATCTTCCTCTAAGCATGTGTTTTAGTTTTATAGGCTTGCTGACACTTTTATTGTCAAATAATTTGAAACTGCCAGGCAATGAAGCAAATTATGGCCAATATCACAATGGGAAGCAATACTTTATTTGGGATATCTGAGCCATGTGCATGAATTGTTATGATCCAACCACCAACCCAACCCAAAGACAAGCTTTCGCAGGCATTTCTTGGGAAGCCTACAGTTACTCCCACTAGCTAATACATAAACCTGTCACTTCCCTGCTCCACAGATCTCTGCTTGGTCTGTACATCAGAACTGGATCTCCCCATGATAGTTGTAAAATAGTTATTGTTCTGCATTGTTAATGCAGCAGAGCAATGACTGGGGTGAAACCCAGGTGGATCTGCTCCTGGTGCAACACACCCTGACACTTGGACTGAGCATCACCCCCCTGCAGCCCATGTCCTCCCAGCTTCTGTTCCCAGGACAAAGTCTTCCCCTCCCCTGGGTGGGTTTGCAAGACTACCAGTGAGAAAACTGGTCTCACTGTATCTCACCGTGCCCTCCTCACACCTCAGGCTAGACAGGTGTGAATGCTGATGCAGTTTTATCAGCAACATCTACGGAGGCATTAGGGTTCAGAGCCATCATTAACCAACTCACCTACCTATGAGCAGCCACACAGAACTGATGCCAGCCCAGTCCCAGGACAGCAGGAATAAAGGTACATACAACATTTTCCTCCTCTTCTTGCAGTAAAAGCAAGTGATGCCCAGCTGGAGATTTATTCTCTGTGAGCTCAGCATTCTCTGCTCCGAGTTCACAGAGAGCGCCTCTGTGCTTTACACTTCATGCAGCAATTAAATCCTCACATACCAACAAAATCCAACCATTTGTTTGGTTAAACACTTCAAGGCAATTTCAAGCTTAAGGGAACGAGGTATCAGCATTTATGTGAGACACATTTTGGAGACATGCCAAGTGATTGGGAAATAGGGTGGTTTAATAGCACACCACAGGAATGAATTACTGTAAATGATATCACAAAGAAGAAAATGCAGAGTTAAGTGACATACACTTTTTCATGCATCCTGACTAGCCAAGGGTTATCAATTAAAAAAGCAGCACTGAGTAAGATAACACTGCAAACCCCAACAGGAATTGGGACAGTACATAGTCCTACCATGCTCAAGAAGGGTTTTTTTAAGAGAAGTCCTGCTGGGACCATCTTCCATCTGCCACGGCACACAGGAAGCTTGCACTGTCTGTCTTGAAGCCAGGCCTGGCTCACTGATTTAATACCAGCTTTTTGTTATCAGCACTCCTTGGGTCAAAAAGAACCTTAAATAAATGCTAGAGCATACTTTTTGTGTAGGAAATGGGATTCTGGGTATTCATAAGAAATTGCCAAGTTTTTGTTTCAGCCTCCTGTTCAGAAGAAGAGCCTGTAGCCATACAGGTAATGCAGCCATAGAGACACAAAATGACTACATGACAACTCTCCATCTAACCTGACCACATGACCTCTCATTTGTTTTGTGTCCCCAGCCACGTATTTTCATCTTCTCTGCCTTCTCCATGACTTTCCTATCTTTGCCTCTCTTTACAGCACTGTCTCACTTCAGGTTTTCCCAAACCATCTCAAAGATAATGGGAGGCTTGTCTCAAACTCCTCTCACAGAAGATGACAAAATACGCTACTAAGCTTTGCTCACATAGAAAGAGGGTGCCAAAAATAAATAAATGTCTCTACCCTGAACTTTGAAGGAGAGAGGATTGCATGCCGGTGCCTCTACAATTCCAACTACAGACACTTCAGTGGCTGTAGCAACAAGACACAGAAGTTTGAGCTGGCTGGATTAAAAAAGTGAAAAAAAAAATGAAAGCAGCCAAACAAAAAAGCCTCGCCAGGTGTTTGTGCCCTGCATGCCCAGGGTTTCCTCTCACTGCCACAGACAGAAACACTGCTCACAGAAGCAGAGTGGTGGTGGGAGCTGTGCCTCTGCTCTGCTGCTCCAGCAGTGCATGGCAGTGTCCTCTCTCACAATGATCTGTGCCAAGCAGAAGACCATCAGATCCATTTCTCCCACAGGATAGGAAATCTCAGTCTCACTGAATCCACCAAACAAGCTGCATGTAAGAGCTGGTTCAGTAAACACCCACGTACTTGGGAAGATTTTATGTGCTATTTTCATACACAGGTTAAGGAGGAGTCCCTTTCTTACAGCATTTATCTCTGGAAGAAATCTATGACAAGATCCTTAAGCTTCTGCACTAAATAAACCAATTTCCATGATCAAACATAAGCCCTCTTCCACCCCCCTGCAGTTTGCATTAATACCTTCTTAAAAATGTTGTTTGCCCAGAGCAAAGAGCCAAAAAAACTTCTGATTGGCTTGTTCACAGCTAAACTCGGCCCTGAGTGCCTTCTCTGTGTTTCTGCTAAGCAGAGGGATGTCTCTGGCACAGAGGTGATGAACACAAATAAAGACCTGAGCCAGTATTCCTGAGATGGGAGAAGGAGGCAGCAGCAATGGGGACTCCTCACAATGCCCAAGGCCAAGTGTCAGAACTGCCTAAGGAACCTCTGCCAGACCCTCCCTGACAGGGCAGCAGAGACCAGGAATGGGCTCAGGCGAGGTTCTGGCAAAGGGGTTACCTGTTTGACTTGCCTTTTTGCTGAATGATTTTTTTCCTCTCTTTATTATCATAATTATTATCCATTTTTAACTGACATTTAATAAGCAACAGTACTCTCTTTAGCAGAGACAATTCTTTGCTGAAAAGTCAACAGAGATGGCAGCAAACCCCAAGTTTTGGCCAGTTTCCACCCCTCAGGAGCCTCCCCACTGGAAAGGCAATGTCTGGGGCATTCATGGCTGAGCTGACTTGCTCAAACAAAGAGCAGGGATGTCAGAGCTGCAGGGAAGAGAAGGGAGCATGCAAGGAGAAACCTGTATTGGCAGCTGAGTACTTCCCAATCAGAGTGATGACAGCAAAGCTCATTAGCTCCTCTCCACAAAGTGTGATACCAGTAGAGGGTAAGAACAACACAGCTACATTTGCAAGTTATGAAACATTCTGCAGTTAACTAAGCCAGCCCATTTCTAGGTGTCTACTAAGAAGTGGAAGGTACCTCCTGAAAAGGAATTATCAAAGTTTGCTGCTTCTAATATGGGCCACCATTCTTGGTGCTGACACTTGGAATTACGAGCCTTAGCTTTCAGCAGTTGCTCTTGGACACTGACCTGTGCTGCCTTGACAAACAACCATCAGAGATCACAGCAGTAGGTGAAGTATCAGACCTTCCTTAATACTTTTTACTGTAAATACTGTCAGGCTTTCTTATGTGTGTATGTGCACACTCACATACGTGTCTATGCAAGGAAAACCCGAATACTTCCCATTTCTTTCCATGACAGACAGTGAGCCAGTGTCCAATGGCACAGGTTCATTTAGTTTTCATTTAGTTTTTTGATGATTGTTCAAGCAACCTCAAATGGAATCCACCAGACAGGAGTCTCAGAATACTCTACAGAAGTTGACAACTGAATGAAAAACCCCTGACAAGACAGTTGTTGGCCTTTCCATGGACACATCCACATGTCCAAGCCAAGTGCACAGCACTGAAGGCAGCAACCAGTATTTCAGAAAGGGAGGCTGCCCATTCCCCAGTTGAGTGTGCTATTTTGCCAGTAGGAATATTTCTTTCCTCTTCAGAAGGAGCAACCACTCCTCCTGGCAGCACCTCAGGTCAGAGGGTAGAAACACTCTTGCCTTAAAGAGCTGAAGCCTCGTCCCAGATGTGGAGCAGAACCAGAGCAGGGGGACTCCTGCTGAGCTCTGCCTGACTGGGCCTCTCCCAAGGGTAACAAGTGGTTCCCTGAACAGACACAAGACCCAGTACTGCCCCAAACACAAGGACTGGGAACCATGTCTGGTTCAGGGGGGACACAAAAGTGTTGGTGCCTTCCCTCTGAGCCACACAGTGGTTAAAAGTCAGGCAGACTCCCTGTAAAGCTGTATTTTGACCTACACAATTGAGTTCCCACACCAATGAGACAGATTTTGCTACTGAAATCCATCCAAGACTAGCAATATCTATCGAGTACTTTTATCATGTACAAAAAAATCACTCTGCTTGTGTGTATTAAAGACCACCATAAAAAGTGGATTACACTAAACAGCTTTTATAAGTGATCCATATCAAATTAAAAAGTATTAAAAAAAGAAACAAGGCTTTATTCTGCTTGTTTTCCTTGAAGAGGTGGACACTCCAGTCAAATCAATCCAACAGCAGCCAGGTTTTTTCAGACTACACTGGGAATGTGAAGCTAAAACTATGCCTGATAAACCTCACAGGTGACAACTAAAAAGACATTTCAGGTACACTATAGACAGCATAAAATTAAGAGGCAGACTATGACACAGCACTTAAAGGAAGGCTAAAATTTGTTACAGCAAACACACTATTAATACTTACTGACCTCTGCTTTAGTTAAAAGGCTTATACATTTCTGACAGCAGGCAACTTCATAACCTGAATTAATCAGTACTAACAGAACACATTCAATTAGAGCAAAATTATTGTTAATTCTAGTAAATATATTTCTCCATTTTTAATCAAATTCATTTTTCTAGATTAGCATAAAATTAATATAGTCTATAGGTACAATGAAATGAAAAATACTACACTTGATGAAAATAGTAAATACTAATCAAACCAGAGGAATCAAGCCCAAGGAATTATTTCAGAAATGGATAGCCAGCTGATTTTGCAATCAACCAGTAAGTAGTAGCAATGTACTTTGGATTATTATTAGAAACAAAACCATTACTAACAACATGTTGTTTCAAAACTGCAGACTGAAAAGTTAAAGCTAACCATAATTTTTGCATATTATTACAGCACTGAACTTTAAAATGCATAAAAATGCACAAGGCCAAATGAAAATAGCAGGCTCACCCACATAAAATAGTGGAGCATTTACACCTGACACATTAACATCCTGAGATCTTAAGAGCAGTGCTTTCAAGAAGTAATAAATACAACATTTTCCACTTGGGGTAGAAAAGAGAGGACTTTATTATCTGATGGAAAAAGATGGGTGAGCTCCTGCTTTTTAAGTGCAACATTGCCCCCACCTGGACAAATGAATTTTGGTTACAGGTTGGCATTAGTATCATAAAACTCGTTAAAATACAGTGAGTATTTAAAAAAAAAAGAGTTTGGAAAAGAGTCACAGCAAACTTTGAGCAGCTTCTGTAATAAACCATTTTCAAGCTCACCTAAGGCTTTTAGTTGACTTATTGAAAATCTTTGAAAATTTTCCTGAAATCCAGTGATAGTCACTCAGTACTCACAGAAAGGCCTTTTATATTATACACTTACCTCTCCTGCAAAAAAGAGAATAGTGCATTTCCTACAAATAACACTGTATAATATTAAGATAAACATGCTGATACAGTTTAAATCAATATCCTGCACATGCACAGTCTGTGTATATATAAGACAAATCCACATAGCTTAATACAGAAAGTAACAAATCTTTTCATTACACAACACTGTACATTCTGCTTTGAGATCAAAGAAGTAAAATTAGCAAAGTAACTTCTATTTTAGCCAATAGAAGGCTCAGCCTTCTGAATAACCGTGAACAACTGAATCCAACCAGTCCTTGCAAAAGGCAACTTTGTTTTGCAATATTCATCACATAATATTCTGAGTTGGAAGGGACCCACAAGGATCATCCATTCCAACTCCTGCACAGACACCCCAACAGTCCCATCCTGTCCCTGATAGCATCATCCAAACCCTCCTGCAGCTCTGGCAGCCTTGGGGCTGTGTCCACTGCCCTGGGGAGCCTGGTCAGTACCCACCACCCTCTGGGGGAAGAGCCTTTTGCTGAGATCCCACCTAACCCTCCCCTGTTTCACACACCTTGGAGTGACCAGCCACTCCAGGAAGCCTGAAAACTGTCCTTTGTGTCTTTTAAGTCATTAAAAATAAAAGCCCCCACACACTGAGCATTTTTCCCTCTCTGCTTCATCCACAACAACCTTTCACAACTACCTATACATGGAGCCAAGAAAAACTCCCTGTGATGAACAAAGCCTCTGGAATGACAAGCCAAGGAGCACTAAAAGGTAAACAAGATCTTTTGAGAGCATCAGAAATAATATTACTATTACTAGTACTATCAGTAATAATAACAATAATGAAAATATTAAGCTACATACAAGTGCCAAATGGAGGGAAACAAGCCCAAGTTTGACACAACTTGAGCAAAATGGCCATAGGTGAAGGCAGTGCTCCCAGAAGGAGCATGTCTGTGCTCTGGCAAGAACAGCATGTTACCAACATGAAAACTTGGGACAAACCTCACCTCCTTTCAGAGCTCTTATTTTAGTGCCCCCTGCTGTCAGGATTATTCCAATGCCTCAACTTTGCACTGGGATATTAAGGAAAGAAACAGAAACAAAAATACACCTCAGAGTGAAACTGTTCTGATCTCTTTGCAATACCAGACAGCTTTCCATATCCCCAGCTCTGCCATTTGACTAAGGAAATAACAGATATTGTTGATACACCCAAGACACATTTAAACCATTTGACATTATGTTAACATTGTACTTTTTATGACAAATGTGTTTGGTTTTGTGACACCAACGAAACTTTCCCAGTGCTTAAATTCTGGTAACCTGCATGCAACAAAGGCATTTTTTACTTGTTTTACTGTCACCCACAGCAGTGATGGCATTTCATGCAAACAGCAGTGAGCTTTTGCAATGGGAGACACTCTGTTTCAGCAGGGATGCTGCACTCTGCCCAGCACTTGCACTGAAATCAATAAATTATTTCAATGAAATAGGCAATCAATAAGTAATTATGAGAGTGTTAAAAGAAACAGTCAAATAAAATGAAAGGCATCATCTGATGGCCCAATCTGCTTCCATTTAAACTTTAAAAGTCACTTGTATTTTATAAATAATAGATAGTCCCACTGTGAATACAAGGTTAATGGCATCTCTCTGAGGTCTGCTGCTCTTCACAAGCAGTTGATGCTGTACTCCCTTTTTTTATAGTTTCACCCAAGCCCTCTCAGTAAACTGCACTGTGGCCCAGGCTGCAGGGAGGACCAGCACCCCCTGCCCACAGCCAGTGCTGAATGAACCAGTGCCCAACCTCCTCAGGGTGTGCAGAGCAGCCCCAGCACAGCCTCGGGGGCCACTGCTCACTAACACTGGGGCTTGGGAAGGTATTGAAAAACATTAAAAATGCTGAGTTTAAAATGCTGTCTATTCAGCAGAATAGACACTTCATTTCATTATTTTGCAAAGCCAAAATGGACCAACTAACCCCTCAAAATGTCATTAAGTGCTTGAAGGTCAGTGAACCTGCCAATAAAAGTTGCTTACGAAGTGCTGAATTTTCACTGAGATACATTTGTCAGATGTCATAAAAAGACACGACCTGCACCTCGTGACACCTGCAGAGAACCAGCTCAGGTGAAACAGCCATATCTATTTCAGTTACACCTCAGGTCAGGCTGATTGTCCCACATTGCTATTATTTGAGCATGAGCCTCATCATGAAGAATCAATCTTTATTTTAGGATCATAGAAGCCTTTTCTATTTGCCAGACATCACAGGAGCCCTGCTGATCAACCACAACAGAACAATCAACCCCTGACGTGCCTTTGGCACACAGCAATGCCAGGAACCCACCAAGGCAGGCGGCACCAACTGCCAGGCTGCACATCAAATGCAATAAACTACCATTTTAGTACCTTCTCAAAAGCAAAACATAAAATACACACTTCAGGTTAGCACCTCGCATGGTTCCTAGAACAAAGCATCAGACCACAAAGGTGGGAAGATGTTTGCCTTGCCCCAGGCTTGCTCTGCTCCTCAGTCCTTTGATGTCCAGCCCTCTCCCTTCCCCTCTCCCCAGCCAGGTGTGACTCCCCACTGCAGCACGGCCAGGGCAGGGGCTGCAGGCAGAAGGGAGGACCCAGGGCCATTTGCTTCCTTTATTTCCAAGGAAGCTCTCAGCAGCAGATGCTGATTAGTTGAGATAAATGCCTCTCACAGAAGCACACAGACTGACTGAAATTGTTCTGGATGCTGTTTCCCAGGGTCAAGTCATTGAAGTCATAACTTCCAGCAAGTAAGAGATAGCTCAGCCAAGAGCTGGAACCACGTTTCCATCTCCCACAAGGGCTGTCTAACCATTGAACCAACATCTTTCCACAGGGTAACCAAAAGCAAAACAGCTGCACAAGGACAGCTCATGAGACACTTGCCCAGGAGGAATGAGCCATTCAATGAGCAGAAGCCCCATTTGCTCTCGATTTGTGCATAGCAGGGAGCCAGATCTCTACTCCTTTTATTTATTGGGGGTTTTGTCTTCCTGAGTAGCAACTTTAAATTTCATTCTGCTCCTCTCCAAACTTTGAAAGACCTCTGTTTATCCAAAATGCTGGAGGCCTCTTGTGTACAGGGTGGGAAATTGCAAACTACAACAAGTACTTTTGTTCATGACTCCACTTTCTCTATCACCAAATGCAGTTCCAGCCTCAGTACAGAACCAGCAGGTGTCTTGGCATACAGTTAGTAATGCAATACCTGTGTCCAGGGCTCACTTTCAATCCAAGCTGGCACAGGTTTAAGATGACAGAAGAAAATCAGGATTTGTGCAGTAGCCTGGCTGTACATCATCACTGCAGGCTGTGAGTTGCAACATTCCAAGTAGGAGATTTTATTTAAAGTTAATACTGAACGAAAGGGCCAAGTGCCCAGGATGGTGATTCCAGGGAAGGTCAGCCTGTACCTTTATCTGGATGACCTTCCTGACCTTCCCCTGGCTTGGGAAAAGTGTTTGTTTTGGAGCACATGGATCATACAATTTAAATGTTCACCACAGAGATGTCACAGAACATGAATCTTTTATATAAAACAATGACTTGCTGTTACTGCAATATTTATTTTTAATATCCATACCAGCTAAATGCTTGTATCTATTGAATAGCTAACCTTCCCCAGAAACATTGATTTCTTTCTATGTCAATCACAGTGCTTGTGTTAGTTAGCTATTTTAATATTTAATAGACTGAAAATGACAGTCCTGCTTAGCAAGACAGTCTGCATTGACAAGAACTGTCAGAAATTCTCTTGATAGTCCTTGTTTTGCACTGGGATCCTTTAGTAGAGAAGCTGTACCTATAAAAAGTGTGGAATATGATGCAATATCAGAGAAGTAATTCCCTACCAGCTTCTTACAGAAGCAATAAACTCATTTAATATAGGTTAATTGTAAAAAATGAACTTAATAAAACCTGGCTGTTCTAAACCTGCCACAGCTTTTGAAGAAGTCAGAATAACAATCTCAGGAAAAGATCTAAAAAATGCAATAGCACAAATATTTTGGCCTATGATCTCCTTTTGATACAACCAAATCCTTGTAACTTGTATTTTTAAAAGAGCAAACAATGCATGCACTGAAGCATTTCACAGAAGTAAAGCATCAGTCTTCCAAATGTATGTTTTCTAATATTCAGGTGCTTTGTTGACTTATTTAATGACTGACACTGCACTGCTTTGTACATAAAAAACATGAGCAGCATACTTCTGCAAAACTCATGAATGTTTTTCATATCTACTAAATAATGTTAAGGAAAAGACATGAAATTCTACTGAATAATTTAATAAAAATCATACCAAGTACCCAATCTCTCACTTCCATTACATACAAGTAGATGAATCACTAAATTAAATTTATGCCCAAATACTGGCAGAAACAGAAATAACCCTTAAAACCCTTCTACCTCTTTTCCACCAAAAGCAAAGCCAGTTTTCTCCCTGTGTTCAGGGCTTCCTAAGATCATCCAACAGAGGGCTCCCCACAGCTATTAAAAAGCTTAATTGAAAGCCAACTATACACTGCTGACACACACACACATCATCGGAGTGTCATTTTAATGCCCTGCCCTGTATCCCCCAGCTCTACCCATCAGACAGCTGGAAAAGCACTCAGTGAATGCACCCACAGTGCCTGAGCACTATTTGGATGCTGACAGTGCACACCACCTCCAGAGTTTTTTCTGAAACACTATTTTTAATTGTGAAAAATAAGTGTGTTTTTAAATTGTCTTTACAGAAATTAAATTGCTGTTTCTTATTACTTTTTTATTTTTGCTTGAGAACAACCCTAAGGAAACAGTGTGGGGCAGAGTCTGACTGTGCATCAGCCAGGGGGAAAGCAGGGGCAGACTGAAGCCCAGGCTCAGGCACGTGGAGCATCATTTTGCTAACACTAATCTACACCTGACAAACTTCATCAACACCAAGATGCAACTGGACCATTTAAGCAAGAGGTTATTTCAAACTATATGAAACCTTGCTCTCCTTGTTGAGATGGTTACAAAGTGGGTGAAATGCTCAAGTGATCAGTGTATTTGGTAGATGATGCTTTCCTGACATTCAGATATCTGAGGATGATAAAACCAAACTGTGTTTTCACAGAATCACAGACTATTCTGAGTTGGAAGGACCCTCAAGGATCATCGAGTCCAACTCAAGTCAATGGCCCACACAGGGGATTGAACCCATGACCTTGGCATTATTACAACCAAGTTTTAACCAGCTGAGCTGATCTCAGGGTCCTAAAGATTTTGCCAATACTGCAGGAAATAAGAGTTTGTGAGGAGTCTTGTATGTGCTCTCATGGTTTAGGGAGGACTACAGCCACCCACCAAACTGCCCTCAGAAACTGCAGGTAGAAGTTCCTACATGTATCCTTCACCCTGAGGTCTCCCTCACCATTTAAAGGCCTTCATTTCAAACACAGATATCATCATGCACTGTGGCTTATCTTCTCTCAGTAACATGTGCTGAGATTTCCTGTAGGTTACACATCTTTTTAAAAATTTAATTGAATGGCACAGCTGATAGAGTACCATGTTGGTGTGTACTGCCTGATGAAAAAAACTCACAAATATATTAGCTACCCAAACATAATGTGATCATAAACCCTGCAACAAATGAACATTAGTATTTGATGGGTTTAGTAAGCTATTAACCACAGATGAAGATAACACATAAACTATTGTACCTGAAGCTTTTTAAAGAGTTTTTACAGCATTATCAAGAAACTACCTATCTGTAATTCCACAAGTTCACGTCACAGCACCTGCAGATGTACCTGGAACATTAGGCAACAAGGCATATTTTTTAACTTCTGAGATTCAATTTGTTCTTCATAATAGGTTTGAGCTTATCGATGATAAAAATAATTTGCTTTTCTTCCCACCTTTACATTCCACTGTGAAAATACAAACCTACACCCTTTTTACACGTGTTATAAAGGCAATAGGCAGTCCCGTGGTGTAGTGGAGAGCACTCCGGTCTGTGACTCCCAACGTTGCAAGTTCGAGTCTCAGTACGGACCGCCCAGGCAGTTCAATGCCTCCCTGCCATCCGATCCCGTCAGATCTCAGATGCCAAAGCAGGGTCAGCCCCGGTTAGTACCAGGTGCTACGGATGTAGTCCTAAGGAGACTTCACTGTCACTGTCCAAGCTTGCTCGGCCGTGGCAAATGAACCTTAGGACTTAAACGGTGTGGCCAGTTCTGCGCACGCTGTGCCTCACCTAAAACATCCACTGCGCAGGCTCGGAGGGCACACATGGGGTGAGCCCTTCCCAAATCTTCGTTCACGAAGATTGGCCATTATTATATAAAGGTAATCCAGTACAAATCCTCCACTGAACATCAAAGATTAACTCCTCCAAAACTAGTTCTGCATTTCCACAACTGCAGGATTTTTGACCCAGGTCTTTGGAGGTGAAGCACAAAAGTTATAATCTGCTATGTTTCACACCACTCAGATAGGTTTATCTTTCAATTTATGGCAATGTATTTGGTGCTTTCAGTCACCCTCTTTTACCTGCAGTGATACTGCAAAGCGCATGGACATAGACTCACAGAATGGATTGGGTTGGAANCCCTGGCAGAGCTTGAGCCCCCCGTGCCCCCTTGTCCTATTGCTGAGTGCCTGGGAGAAGAGACCAACCCCCACTTGGCCAGAACTTCCCTTCAGGTAGTTATAGACATGTAATGCAAATAGAGAAAAATTCATGATATATTCAGCTGTATTATGGCAACACTAAACTCTAAGCAAAATCTTTCACAGAAATTTTTGGCACAATACAGAACCAGAATGCCCTGCCCTAATCTGGACTGAGGTGAGTTTGATCTCTTCACACATCCTAATGTCTACCTTCATGTCAGGGTGCCTGGGTGCACAGGAGCATTTGCAAGATCTAATCCATACTGTACTTTGATGCAGTTCTCTAAAAGCAGCCAATACTTGTGAACCTCCACCCCACCACCAGAGCTGAGGTTTGGATCTGAGGTTCAAGAGCAAACTCAGATGTCAGATTTTGCAACTGTCCTTGTACTTAGAATACAGTCATTTCTTAAACTAAATTCTAAGTGTCTCTGTCCCTGAAATGGTTGAAAACATTATCTCCTTCTCCCTTTCAGTGCAGGCACACAGGACTTTTGGAAGAAACCAGATTAGTCTGGCATGTAATGTTACATTCTATTTTAAAGATTTAGACTTTGATCATTATGCACACATGATTTTACTAACTAGCTCCAAGAGTACATACAGTTCCTGTATGGAAAGAGCAGTAGTGAAACAAAAATATCTAACAAACTCAACCCCTTTACTTACCACAAGTCTCCATCTTCAATAGTCCTATCATTTGGGGCTCCAGCATGGCCATAGTGCAGAACAGATGAGTTGTCCCCACTGACAGGCAAAGACAAAATGCAGCACAATTAGTGGAAGAAGAAACATTAACACACACATTCACACAGCATGAGAAGAAAACTGTGAACATCAACACATTCATACAGGAGGCAGCCTGTGAGAGCTGTCCCAGGCCCTGCCCCAGTGTGGGGCACTGGTGCAGCAGAGATGAGGGTGGGATAGGTGCAAGACAGACCTCTCAGCAGAAGGAACTTGGCACAGTTTGTATGAATGAATATCCCCCATGACCATGACAGTGTAAAGGAAAGAATTATGCACAAGTAATTTTTCCACTTTCACCCATTTATTACCTTCTGGGTTTTTCTTTTAATTACTTTTCTCTATTTGAGGTTAAGTAGTCTGAGGGCATCAAACAAACTAACTTCCACTGGAGTAAAATCTGATGTGTTTGGAACATTCCAGGAATCACCGGGACTGGAAAAATTGAGCTGTCCAAGGAATCAGCTCCAGCTCCCTCTGGCAAGGCTAAGGGTGGTCTCTGCTGCAGAGGATGCACTGCAGTGTTGCCCAGGGAGCTTCACAGCATTCAATGGCAGCAGCACAAAACTGTCACTCTTTTCTTACCTCTTATTAAAAAAACACACAACAGAGAAAAGATTTTTACTCCTGGAAAACTTTCAGAGTAAACTGCTGATTCACAGGAATAAAACAGCTCCAGAGAAGGCTGGACCCCTGTTCTGTTGTTCTGAAGCTCCATGATCTACTTGGTGACCTACATTTGGCCTTGGCATCCTGTCTTGTCTATTGATATTCCCCCCGGGGTCTATAAAATGTCAGTTAAAAGGCTGGTAAAGATCTCAAGCTCTACCTATTTTTCTTTTACTGTTGTACTCAGATTGATGCTCTTACTTTTTCTCTTTAAAAAGCCAGACGAATTGTATCACATCCAAAACTACATGTGTTGAGGGCAGGGTTACTGTGGCATCTCCCCGAGCCCTCCAGCTGAACTGCCAGTCTGTACCTCAGCTTTCATCAAAACCTGGTCACCCTGCTCAAATCTGATTCTTTCAGGCTGTGATGGCAGAACAGCTTCATATCTGAGGTGACAGGAATCTGAGGCTCAATTTCAATGAATCTTTTGTGGTACCTGGAGTAAATGTGACATCTGACAAACCTCTCATATTAGACTTCTGATATGTGCAATTACAAAAACAGTAAGCATGCACTGTATCCCAACAGAGATCACCTCCAAGATACAGTAAGTACTGGTGATCAGTTGGGTATTTAAGAGATCATCAGTCATTCAGATACAGTAACTCCATAAACAATGGACATGCAGCAGAAAGTTCCTGCAGACTCTCTATCTAAACACTTCATGTCCCTGGAAGTACTTAAAAAGACACACAGATGTGGCACTTGGGGACATGGTTTAGTGGTGGATTCAGCAGTGTTGCCTTTAATGGTTGGACTTGATGATCTCAGAGATCTTTTACAACCTGAATAATTCTTATTTTGAAAACAATAAGTATTTATTGTTAAGTGTTTTTAGCATGTAACAGCCACTATGAAATAAGGCATTGAAGGGTGATATTTCAGAATCATGGGAATGATTGTCTGATACAAAGTGTACTTCTTAAAATTATACACACTCCGGAGGGAAAAATTAAAGTTATTAAATCAAGAGTTAAAAACCCTCACAGAATTAAGGTTGCAACAAATTAATTCTGTGATGCTGGTCCAATGGCTTGAACACAGTTTCACAGCCGGCTGGATGCTTTTCCCTTCCTGGACACTGGACTTGAGAACCTCTGCTGTTGTGCAGAGAGCTAAAAATGGCCCCATAAAACCTGTATCCAAGATAAAGACAGACATGAGCTTCCTTCTGAGATGTCCTCTGTTATAGGTCTAGCCAGGTGGGCCTAAATTTAGGTTCTAAAGTTCAGGCTAGGCCTGGAATTGTCAGCTGACTTGAGCTGAGTTGGGCGAGCCAACAGCTGACTTCTTCCAGCCAGTAATATTGTATTCCATACCATACTACATCATCTCAAAAGGGGTAAAATCCACTGTGTGGGAGTGGCTTGGTCGGTTCCACCATGGCTGAAGTACAGAGAAGGATGTGCTACAGCTCTTTTACTGTGCCAGGCCCCTGCTCCTGCTGCCACTGCTTGCATTTTGTTTGAATTCAGGGAAGTAGAAACATTTTGTTCTTACTCTTTCAGTTTTTTGCTAGGTGTCTTTTAGAGTACTTACAGATCTAGAGTAATACACTTTGTATTAATAGGGGAGTGGGCAGTCATTTCTTGTTATATATAACCTGTATAAGTGTGTGTTATATTGTAGTTTTCTTTTAATTTTCTCTTTTCTGTATAAATACATGTAGTTAGTTTCAACGTAAACTAGTTTGGAGGGTTTTTTCTCTCTCCCTCTTCTGCCCTTTTCACTCTGTCTTGGACAGTTGGTGTTTTGCCAGCTCAACCCAAGACATCCTGCCTCCTGGGCACTGTCAGAAGTTTCCCACACTGGGACACTCTCAAAATCAGTTTGCTATACCTGAAGAAAAAATCTGTAATAGGGCAATGTAGGACAATCGGAAGAAAAGGGCCTTCTGTGCCAGGCAGTGTGCACAGTGGAAACCCTGTGCCAGCCCCAGCTGTCTGCTCTCACAAACACGGGACAGCAGTGCAGGCTGCTCCCTCCTCTGCCTGGGACTGTCAGCACAGCAGGAGGAGCAACAGCATTTCCTACCTGAAGAACAGTTTCCCAGGTGGAGGGCTAAGAATTTGGGAGAGTGGCACCTGGAAGCACCTGGAATGACCTTAGTGCTATGCATGACACTGTTTGGGAACTCATGTCCTTGGTGTTTAAGGAAAAACACGAAAAATAATTAAACCCCACCAACAGCTGCCATGCACACACATGCTCTCACACACACTGACAGGGTTTTAGCTGCAGATACTATTCCTGATCTCCCTCCAAAAATGGGGCTAAAGCAGGAGAAGCAAACAGCACATGCATATATTTATGATCAACTTTTAAAAAATTATTATGCAGCTTAAGGGTATGACTCCATGCTAATGTATTTGCAGATGGCTTGTTTGCTTATCATCCTACATTGGCACCCTCAGTGTCATACACCATTCCAGGGCATAAATAAGTCATAGACTCAAATTTGAGGACTGCACAAACGTTTTCACAAAAGACACTGCAAGTACAAAGATGAGGGATTTCTTTTGCACATTTTAACGTAAAGGGTTTAGTTTACAAAACATTTCTGCACGGTTCAGCACCAACTGTGACGGGAGAGGCATGAAAAAGCTGTTTCTCAGCACCACTGGTGAAGTGTTAAGCAGCCACAATCTTTCCTGGCATTTGAGGCTCCTTATCTGTCAGGCACATCTTGGCTCTGTCACACACAAGGGATCAGAGCACGGGGAGCACAGTTGGTGCTGAAGACCAGACATGCACACCATGAAATGCATTTCAGGGGTTTTGGCTGTTTGGAGGGATTGTAGTGAGGAGCTCTGTGCCCTTGGTATTGGTTTTGGGCAGGTCCCCCGGGCTCAACACCCATCAGCAACCAAGGCACAGCAGACCTGCTCCTGAAAGCTCTTCCAGCTGTTTTTCACCCCAAACAAATCCAGCACATGCACTACAGGACCGGTCCCTGGCTCTGAGCAGGCCCTGCAGCTGAGGATGCTTCAGAAATGCACTACTGATCCAAACTAAAACACCAGTATGGAAACACCCACAGCTGGTTCCTGCCAAGAGCTGCATGTCTAATCTCCCTCACAGGATGTGCCTTTATTATCGTTATCCTCAGACAAAGGCAGGAAGGTGCTTTAGGAGCAGAGCCACACAAGTGATGTGTACCCACAAGGTAAATGCTACAGCTGGCCAGAAATTGTTCACATTGATTCAATAGGACTTTCAAGGTGGCTTCAAAACAATTTAAACCAAACCCCCAGCCACTGGCAAAGCAAAGGAGCCTTCCTGTAGAAGGATTTATTGCTTTCCCAGGAAGTAACAGTTGAAAGGTCTGCCATTAGAGTGCCAAGTTGGGGATTAAGATGAAGTGCTGTGGGGAGGTGAAGATCACTGGTCAGCAAACTGGCAGGGATGGCAGTGCCTGCCTTCAGGCAGCCCACCTGGAAAACCCTCCAAGAGGCTTCTCTGATTACCAATTTCCTTAATAGTTTGTCTCTAACTGGTGCCAAAGATGTGTTTGTTACAGAAAGAATTGCATGAAGCAGTGGAAAAGCTGCAAATGAACACCACTGAGAATGCAAAGTGTAGCAAGAGATTCCCATTACTAGCAAAGGAAAACAAATGCCCAAGATATATTTTAGATCAGAAAGCACCCTGAAAACAAATTATTAGAAGAAAGAGGAAGAATGTCAGCAATATTTTAGGAACTGGACTATGCTCAGCATCAAGCATTACAAAAAGTGCAGCTATTAGCTCTACATTACAAACATCTAAAGAAAACTAACAGACCATTAATTAAACCAGCAAACTATTTCCATCATTATTTAAATCATCACAGAACCAATCCTGAAGGAAGCACTAACCCTTCTATCCACTTTTCCATCTAAGACATGAAATCTTAAAAATTGTATTGAAGAAGAGTTCCAGTAGGTATCCTAATCTTACCTAAAAAGCTTCACTTATGGCAATCCTCAGATAGAGGAAGGCATTTTACTGCACAGTGTTATTCCTAATCACCGGTATCACCTGATGAGAGCTGCCATCAGCCCAGAGACATCTGCCAAGAAGATCTGAAGTCTAAGATCACAGAATCATAGAATGGATTGGGGTGGAAAAGACCTCCGAGATCATCAAGTCCAACCCTTGGGCCAACTCCACTCCCTTTACCAGATCATGGCACTCAGTGTCACAGCCAAGCTCACCTTAAAAACCTCCAGGGATGGGGAATCCACCCCCTCTCTGGGCAGCCCATTCCAATGCCTGAGCACTCTCTCTGCAAAGAAGTTTTTTCTGCTCTCCAACTTCAATTTCCCCTGGCAGAGCTTGAGCCCCCCGTGCCCCCTTGTCCTATTGCTGAGTGCCTGGGAGATGCCACAGTAACAAGCAGCAGCTGACCATGGGTTCTAGGGTGGTTGCAGAGACACCGATGCCTCCACCTCCCTCCAGCTCCAGCTGCAGCCTCTGGTTCCCAGTGAACACCATCCACCACAGTGCCACCAGGACACACTGGGAATCCACTGTGTTCCCATTTGTAAAAATGGTTACTTGGTACATTAAGACACTGCAATGAATAATTCAGGAGCATTCGAACACTACCTGTGTTGGGTCCAGTCCTGTTTAACATCTTTATTGATGATTTAGATGAGGAGATTGAGTCTATTATCAGTAAATTTGCTGATGACACCACGTTGGGAGGGAGTGTCGACCTGCTGGAAGGCAGGATGGACCTGGAGAGGGATCTGGATAGACCTGAGAGATGGGCTGATTGCAATGGGATAAAGTTCAACAAGGCCAAGTGCAGGTCCTGCCCTTTGGCCACCCCAAGCCCTGCAGCGCTCCAGGCTGGGCACAGAGTGGCTGGAGAGCAGCCAGGCAGAAAGGGACCTGGGGGGACTGAGGGACAGGAAGCTCAAGAGGAGCCAAGAGTGTGCCCAGGTGGCCAAGAAGGCCAATGGGATCCTGGCCTGGATCCAAAGTAGCGTGGCCAGCAGGCCCAGGGCAGTGAGCCTTCCCCTGGACTCTGCCTTGGGGAGGCCACACCTTGAGTGTTGTGTTGAGTTCTGGGCCCCTGAGTTGAGGCAAGAGATTGAGGGGCTGGAGCGGGGCCAGAGAAGAGCAACGAGGCTGGAGAAGGGAGTGGAGCACAAGTGCTGTGGGGAGAGGCTGAGGGAGCTGGGGGTGTTTGTGCTGGAGAAGAGGAGGCTGAGAGGTGACCTCAGCACTGTCTGGAAGTGCCTGAAGGGAAGTTGTGGCCAGGTGGGGGTTGGTCTCTTCTCCCAGGCACTCAGCAATAGGACAAGGGGGCACGGGGGGCTCAAGCTCTGCCAGGGGAAATTGAAGTTGGAGAGCAGAAAAAACTTCTTTGCAGAGAGAGTGCTCAGGCATTGGAATGGGCTGCCCAGAGAGGGGGTGGATTCCCCATCCCTGGAGGTTTTTCAGCTGAGCTTGGCCGTGGCACTGAGTGCCATGATCTGGTAAAGGGACTGGAGTTGGCCCAAGGGTTGGACTTGATGATCTCGGAGGTCTTTTCCAACCCAATCAATTCTAAGATTCTGTGATTCTATCTAGAAGTCAACACTTTGTAGATAAGTGCTAAATATATGCAAGTATTCTTATCAAATGCCACCATTCTCCTTTAATTGCACTTGGTCATGTCTGTGCTTCAAACCACTCCCGAGCTGACAGTGTGTGAAAGTCTCAGTCACTACAGGACTGACCTCGCTGGGTGATGCCCTGTAATGCTGATCTATGTGTGTTATCATTCTGATAATAATAATGGATGCATAAAGTATATTTGGTCCCACCAAATGTTCATTTACCATCTTCTCAGCACTGGACAGGGACAGCAAAAAATGTGTGTATTCATCACATGACAGCTGATTTATTTCTGTACTGAAATATTGTATTGATCACTCTTGATTTCCAGCTTAGTGAGTATCTTTTTTGAAATTTGACTAACAAATGTCTATGCAAAAAATGATTCTCTTCTATGAAAATTATTATCAGGCCTGTAATCTAAAAATGAAAGCTCCTGTTAAAATATGCCAGTTTTAAGTGTTCAGGAAAATACAAAACAAGCATGAATAGAGTAAAACATAACTATTCAAAAATCCTAACTGCAAAAGCTATTTTGAGTTGTAAATGTAGTTAAGTGAAATATTTACAATGCATGACATTTTCATGGTAATAAAAATGTTTTTAATTTTTGCCATTATTATGCTAATTGAATTCATTCATTTATTGGGACCTAGCTTAAAACTGCTAATATTATTCATTCTTACTTCATCACTCATAGTCAGAACACAGCAATTTACAGACAAAGGTCTTCATATTCTATCCTATGTAATTAATTTTTTTAAAATCAAGTTTGTGTGCACTTTGAATTCCAGTGGTAGGATGCAATGCCAGCTCCCAGCTCCAACAGAGTCACAACACTGTTTGGATCTTGCATTCCATCCTGTTTGAACTCCTCCAGTAGTTGAGAGGCAGCTCTAACACCATCCCATGCCCTGGTGAGCCCCTTCAGGGTGGTGGGACAGGACACCCAGGAAGGTCCTGTCATCACCCACTTCTGAATGACCCCTGAAGCTTTTCCCCTCCTGGGTTCCCTGAGTCATGTAATGCAAGTCCTGAATCTCTGAGTCCCGTGGAGAGTCAGTCTGTTTGTGTGGGTCACAGGGACCTACCACACAAGCACACTTGAGACATTTCTAGAGGTTTAGCAAAGTGATTGTGGGCTTTGACCACAGAGCACCCAAACCAGATCCTGCAGCACAGGTTCTGATCCACTGTAAGGGAATGTGAGGTCTGGCAGGCTGTGAAAAACCAAACCATCTCCACCTGTGGCAACAGCCCAGAGATGGAGCCTCAGTTCAATGGGATGCTGATTCTCATGTTACATGATGGTACTTAGACCAGGAAACTTTTCAGACAATTTAAATACACAATTGGCCATAAGACTGCCCATACTCCTACTGGAATTTTGCATATAAATTGGAAAACTACATTTACAAATAAGCAATTGAGTAAACAGCAGAAAGAAGTGAAGGTGCTAATTGTCCTTATTACCTCCACAGCAATTATTGTCATTAACACAAAAATTATCTTTTGTGAGTGCATGTGACTTCAATGTAGGGCAAATGTTCCTCAGTAGCAGCAGAATGACAAGTGGAACATATATAACAACATACATGCCTCATCTAACTGTCAGGTATCTCTGATTAGATTAATTCCACCAAGCAAGACTAATCTCTGCACAGAGCACACAGCTGTTCTTCAGCATGTACCCTCCACTGTTCTCTTGTGCTTTTCTACCACTGCAGGGAGAACTTTTATAATACTTTCCTAAATACAATAACATTCAACATTAGAAGGAAAAGGAAAAAGCAAAAAATTTCCAAATTCTAAAGAGATTATTTGAACCTTTAAGACAAAGAATTTTGAGAATCATATTAAATACTTCAGGTGTATTTCAAAGAAAGTATTTTTGAGCAACAGAGAATAGCTCTAAAGCCCTTCTCCATAACATCATTTAATAAAAAAGCCAATTGCAGCACAGATGTGAGCAAAAACATATTCTTGGCAGCAGCAGCAGCAGCAGTCACTGGGGAATCTCTGGAGTGCAGCAGAATCTATTCCAAGTCATTTCTTTAGGAGACAGGGATCTAGTTTGGAATCTATTCCAAGTAATTTCTTTAGGCTTTTCCAGTGGAAACACGTCAGAACTCACCCTGGTGGCACTTGCAAACACATCACATGCCCAATAGGAACAATTTTAAAAATACCCCCTGGGAAACTGCCCCTGAGCTGCCCAGGGGAGGGTCCCCACTCACTCACCTGCCGCAGATGCAGGTGTAGGAGGTGTGGCGCATCCCCCCGCGGGTGTAGCAGTAGTGCTGGAACAGGCTGCGGAGAAACAAAAGGGGCAATTAATGATTCATGCAAAATCACCACAAGACAGGCAAAAAAGCAAGTCCTGCTTGAGCACAGCTGTGCTGGTGTGAATCCCCAGCTCCCCAGCGAGGCTCTGTGCCCATTTCTGCTCACTGAACGCTCACATTCCCCCAGGTGCACAGCTCAGAGTCCTGCAGAGCAGCGACTGCCACAGAGCCATTAAGCAACTCTGCCCCAGAGAACAGAGGCTCAAGTGCAGCTCAATAACCTCAAATGGCAACTGCTTTCCTTAACAACTCACTGCAGAAAAGGGAATTACTGCTGGCAAAGGGGAGTTCATCTGACCACAGAACAAACAGGATAGTAACAGTTAAAATGCTGAAGCTGGCCAAGTCCTTCTAAATGGAACTGAAAAAAATGCTTCCTGCTGTATTTCAGGTACACAATCTCACGTGTGATTCTTATTTTCAATCCTGCTGCTTTCAGTCCATAGCATGTAGCTTTGGGGAAGTGAAGTCCAACCAGCACCTCACAGGGGAAGGAGCTTGCCAGACAGGGAAAAGCTCTTCAAAATAATTCCAGCAGAAGCCCTCTCAGTTTTACCATCTCACAGGTACCTTCTGCTGAAAGCTGGACTAAATATTCCTGAAGTCTGATTTGCATCTGACTGTTGCCTAAGAAGGGCAATGAGGCTGGTGAAGGGTCTGGAGCACAAGTTCTCCCCAGACAAGCCAGCAGAGCTTTGCCATTTTGTAAACCCGGGTACTTTCCACCAGTATCACAATCCCTGCTGGAATGGATGGTCTTATGTTTTCTTGACTGCACAACAGACACAGAGAAAATCTAAGACTATTCAACTTCAGACTGCGGTGCTTAAATATGTCTATGATCTTCCCCTGTCTGAACAGGGGGGAAAGAATTAACACAGACTCAACCCCAACAGCAAGGAGACAATGTGGTAACATTGGGCCAAGTCTCCTGCAGCCCATAAAGAACAGAACAAACAAACAGCACTGTTTGATTTCGTGTGTGTGAGGGACAGGAAAGGCAGGGGAGAGCAGCCCCTGCTCTCCCACTGTCATGGGTTCACCTAGGTGAGCCCAAATTTAAGTTGAGGCCAGGCCTGAAGCTGTCAGCTGATTTGAGCTGGGTTGAACTACCAGCTGACTTCTTCTAGCCAGCAGTATTGTATTCTATACTATATTACGACATCATTCTCCAGGGAAGTAGAATCAGTGTGGGAGAGGCTTGGTCAGTCACCCCAAAGCATTCGTGCCGAGAGGACACACACGGTGCAGTCCTGGGAGAGATGGGGAGGACCAGGCCCAGCACTGGCCCAGCATTCACTTTGGGAAGTAAAATGTTTGTTGTGGGTTCTTCTCTCTCTGCTTGGGTCTGGTTCTCTGGGGACTGAGTCTCTTAAGGTAATTTGGGGTTGAAATAGTGAGATTTGTGTGTGTACTGAGAAGTGAGAAATTGTTCCTTGCTGTTTGTAACTTGTGTGAGTGTATATTTGTAGTTTCTTCTGATTGTCTCTTTCTTTCTGTAAAATACACGTAGTTTTAGTATAAATGTAGTTTGAAGGGGTTTTTTTCCTTCCCCTCTCTTTTCCTCCCTTTCCTGGGTGTTAGGAGGGGAGGCTCTGACCCTGCACTTGGAGGGCTGGCAGTTTGCCAGCTCAAACCAAGACACCCACATTCCCTCTTGCATTGCCATCCTGCTGGAGGAGCTGTTTGGCCTTAAAAAGCATTAAAACATTTTCATCTTCACTGTCTTAGTCCTCTTCACGTGAGGGCAGATGTGCCCAAAGCACAATTAATACAGGATTAGGTGCTCTAAGAGCTAAGCGTATATCATGGATCCTTTTATTCTTTCTGAAATATGCTCTACTTACAATCCAATTCCCTTTAATAATACCGAATGAATTTCAAAACCTCATTTCTTGTAATACTGAAATCATTTCATTAACACAGTGATAATGGTGCTATTGAAAGAATTGAGATGCTGTGATTTTGTCCTTCTGCAGCAGCAATCCACGGAACACAGTTCCAATTCAAAGGATATTAAAGACATCACATGCTTGTAAATCTAAACTGGATTTTAAAATTACACAAAATGACAGTATTTGAAGAGAGACAAAACAAAACATACAAATTAATCACATAAGAAGGAAAAGCATCCATTAGAGACGTGGTAGGGAGATGCTTTTTACAGGATCTCTTTTCTGCTCAAAATGCTGTGGTTTACAAGGCAGAAAACAGTAAGTTTGGTTTGTCCCAGAAAGGAATAATGGCAAAGAGCAGGCCAAATGCCAAAGAAGCTAAGGACAAATTCTGACACGGTGAGAGCACAGCAAAGTCGTCATCACTAAACTGAACTAATAAAATTTATCACCTAAACTGTCATTTGTTCTGGCACAGACATTTTCTCACAAAAATGGACATTTTATATGGAAGCATTTGCTTGCAGGCAAGGTCTGCTCTGTAAGACATGACACTATGCACAAACACTGTGCACAATAATTATACTGTTATATAGGTATAGTTACACTATAGGAATCAACTTTTAGAGTATTTTATAGACCTTTCCCTTAAATGATTGAATAAACTGTGTCCTCAAAACAGCAACTTTCAGTAACCTTCTAAAGAGCTTTAAAATGAAATAATGAAGGCTGTAAACATCTTTCCATCATCAGTGATGCAGGCTAGCAGAGTTTATTTTTCCATATGACAACTGATCACATATTCATGGTTGCAATTAATATGAAACTGTGCAGCTGAGTAATAGTATTCACCTTGTGCAGCACTCCCTGATTAGCAGTAAAAAGCAACAAATAAATTAAGATATGCGTCGTATAACCCAGCTGTTGCCTGAACTTTGTTTCTGTTTTCTAAAAAAGAAACCTGATTGTTTCATCAAACATTATGGACTTCCTTTGAAGAGTAAGAAAAAAGTGGTTATTTATGGGACTGAGCTGACGACAGTACAATGTTGCCAGGTGATGAGTTTTCTGCTGGTGAAACTACTCACATCACTCTGTGAATTTACTTTTTTGGGGTATGACTCATTACAAACACGTTCATGCAGCTGAAAAAAAAAGGTCCACCATTTCCATCACAGACAGCCAACATCCTTGTACAATATGGAGGAGATAAGGGAAGGATTGGGTATCCCTTTAATGGCAAATGCTGGCTTTTCAAAGCTGGAAAGTGCATGCATGGAATCAGAGAAGGTGCCAGCATTTTGTAGTTAAAATCCTGGTTCCATGGAAGTGAATGGAGATTTTGCCACTACATTTCATCACACTAGTGTGATAAATATAATTTGTGTCAAGAACATAACGAGACATTATGTGTAGCTTGATGCAGTAAAGATTTAGCAACAAAATATTATGAACTTATCAAATAATGTATAAAAAGTAGAAAAAGAAAAGAACTGAAGTTGATAACTAAGCAGCCTTTTGAAGTAAAATAAAGATGGTGCAGACCAAAGATAATTTGAAAATACCTATATACAATAGAGAAGTAAACCAATCAAGATAAGGAAGAAAAACCTCAAGACAACAGATAAAGCTTAACAAGATTGTCTCTAGTTAAATTTTAAGTTAAGAATCACACCAAAGAAGAACCAGCCCCCACGACCACAGAGAAGCAACACACAGAATCACATGAAAGGATCTCAAAGCGAAGAAAGAAGAAAATAATTTATTGGAACTGGTTAAAAATAAACCTGCTTTGACTGTATTAAAAAGGAGCCTGCGAGCTCGAATGGGTGTCAGTGATGGAGCAGAGACTCCCAGTGCACCCAGTGCTGTTTACTCTGGAGCTTCATTACTTGTAAAATTAAACTACCCTTTATACAGAATGATTGGCTATTTGGTTGGTCGTTTATAACACCAGGATTTCCCTGCCCACATTCTGTAAGAATCTTCATCCAAAGCTGCAATACAAAAGTATAACACCTGAAATAGTTGGCTGGAATATAATTTAATCTGTTTCTCCACAAACACTGCAAGTATTGCACCTTGAACTCGGCCTGGTCTTTCTGCTTGGAGGGTTTCAGTCAGGTTTATGTGGGTGCTGGATGCTTTGCCATGAGCTTTAATGCAACCAGCAGAGACACAGAAGTGAAGCACCATTTTCTCTCCTCCTTTTCCACAGGTTTCAAAGCTCCCTGCTGTGTTTTCTCCGGAGGGTGTGTGTATTACTCACCATGCACACGGGGCCTTGGTGGTGTCAGCAGATCAGCCCCTGGTGTATTGGCTGTCAGGTGTTCCCTTTTAAATGCAGACAGCTTTGCTAGTGCTGGCATTGGCTTTGCACTGCTTTTGACACAACCTGTTTGTTGCTGCTGTAATGCAGAGGTACTTTATGGGTTTGGTGCTTTTTCTTTTTGCCAAAAACTTCACTTTCTTTGACTGACAATACGTGGAAAATGAAGGCAGCTTTAAAAACCTCACTCTTTTTTCCATTAACTTGAGAAAGGCAAGTCTCAGCCACCATCAGCTCAAGTAAAGATGATGTGAGGGCACTTGCCTTGGCCTTGCAAATAAATGTGCCAAGGCACAAGACAGTGTTATCCCCACTGCTCTGAGTCTTGACTGCCTCACTGACTACAGGGACTTGAGAGAAGGAAAGACCCCTTTCAGAAATAATGGCCTGAGTGCCATGATCTCGTAAAGGGACTGGAGTTGGACCAAGGGTTGGACTTGATGATCACAGAGGGCTTTTCCAACCCAATCCATTCTATGATACATCCTTAGAAATCACAGAACAAGTACCTACTCACCATGTTTCAGACCTTATGGAGCATTCCATATATGCAAACAAAACTCCAGACAGCTTAAAAACCCTCGAGAAATTCAAAACAGCCTAAAAAGCCACTGAAGTAAAACTTCCAATGAACAGTCTTTCTGACAAATTATCCAAACCATTCTGGCAACAATGCTCATGTCTCTTGATCATCTTTGGTCCAGTTTCTAATGCCATCTAATGCACACTGACAATTACAATCAGGTGTGTGCTATGAATGTAAATTGTATCAAATAAGGTAGTTTATTGTCACCAGTTTTCCTGACTCAAGTGAACTTGCAGAATAAAGGCACTCAAAGCAGGAGGGATAGAACTCTCTGTAATGATTGCTCACACACATTTGGTTATTTTCAGGTCTCCCTCGTCACAGGAATACAACATATTCAGACACACTCTGCAGTGTCATTTTTATTTCCCCTAAGAAGTACACAAATCATCTCTAATTTTAATTCCTGTCATCAGCTCTTCGTGAGTTGTAACAAATATTTATAAGAAAACAACATTTTGCATTTCTCAGCTATTCAATTCTGAAACTAAGACACTTCTAGATCAAAAACAAAATAAATAAAAATCCAAATGAGCGTTTTGACCTATATCTTACAAAACTGGTAAGAACAGCAGTTACAAATAAAAAGTATGGAGAAAAGAGAGATACAGAAGGAATGAAAAGCAGCAAGAATAGCTGGTCAAAAAGCTATTAAAATCTATCCAAGTTTCAATAACTGCCCAGGTGCTATGGGTTTAGCCAGGTGGGCCTAAATTTAGGCTTTAAAATTCAGATTAGGCCTAGATTTGTCAGCTGACTTGAGCTGGGCTGGGCTAGCTAACAGCTGACTTCTTTTAGCCAATAATATTGTATTCCATACCATACTACATCATCTCAAAAGAAGTAAAATCCAGTGTGTGGGAGGGGCTGGGGCAGTTGCTTCACAGCTGTGGTCCCAGCAGGACACACCGTGCTGTCCCAGGAGGGACGGGGAGGCCCAAGCCCACAGCACCGGCTCACCATCATGTTATCTTAGGGAAGTAAAATGTTTGTTCTTGGTTCTTCTCTTTGCTTAAATCTGTCTTTGGAGAATTGACTTCTTTAAAATGATTTGTAGTTAGAATGGTAAAATCTGTGCTTACTGGGGAGTGGGAAGTTATATATAACTTGTGTAAGTGTGTGTTATATTGTAGTTTTCTTTCAATTTTCTCTTTTCTGTATAAATACATGTAGTTAGTTTCAGCATAAACCTGGTTTAGAGGTTTTTTTTTCCTCTCCCTCTTCTTTTTCTCTTGGCTGGTTGGGGGGAGGGGGGGGAAAAACCCTTTTTCTCTGTTCTTGGGCAGTTGGTGTTTTGCCAGCTCAACCCAAGACACCAGGACATTCCTCAGTGGCATCTCCAGATGGCCCTGTTACCCCAGTCCTGCATCCTGAGTAACTGCACGAGGTGTTGCAGATGAGACATGGACATCACTTCAGGCTGGAAGAACAATTCCTCATCCCAAGGTCTCCAGTGACAGAGGACCAAACCCACTGAATCATCCTGTTCATTATTCCCAGACACTGCAGCCCCACCAAGGATTCTGAGGTGGGGTATCAGTGAGTTCTGCTGTCACCCTGCCCTGTGAAGCACACGAGTATAGAAGAGTCAAGGACACTCAGCATCTTACTGAGGTATTTACACTGAAAATATTTTTATATAAAAAAATATATATATAAAAATCTTCACTGCTTTGAGGATGTTTCAGATCCACAATAATGTCCTCAGTGCACCTTTGAGAAAGGTGCCTCCTAATAAAAGGAAATCTTTACA
>VWZD01003522.1:419341-504257 GCA_013396695.1 Sakesphorus luctuosus | reverse complement strand
CCTAATAAAAGGAAATCTTTACACACTTCAAAAATAGTACTCTTTGAACACAGCCCTTGAGACTTGCCTTGAAATGCAAACAGGTGGGTTTGAACTATAAACTGGAAACCACAGCAGCTTAAGGGAGTTCTGGACAGAACTTGGAGGATTTTCTACAGTTTTGGTTGTTTGTTTTTTTTTAAATGAGTACAACTGGAAGTTGTAGGTGAATATCTATCAGTTATCTGAGCACCGAATAACTTCTGAATTACAACTAGACTGTGCCACTATGCTTTTTTATGGTATAAATATGAAGTGTGGCCATGAGACAGGCTGAAATCCAAACCTTCTTTAAAGGATTCATAGAAGGCTAAATATTCTACATCTGATCCCTCTATTTACACAAGGACTAAAAGCCACTCTTTTGAGCATTTGGACACACAAAAATCTTCACATAAGAAAGCTGTAAAGCCCAAATAACACAAAATTGTTAACCCTCAGTAAATATAATTTGTCCATGATGCCCAAAGCATTTATACTTAGCATTAAACCAGGCTGAAAGAAACATGCTTGGAGGAAAGAAGGTGTCAGTAACATCCCATCAGTGAATAAAGGAGCAGTAATTCCTTTAATCCCGCACTATACATTGTGAGGTTCTTAAATACAGAGCAGTTTTCTTCGTTAACCTACTTACTCTGGTAATATAATTTATTTTCCATGGGCAACTAGATGCTTAAAGGCTTAGCCTATCTAATCCTATTTTCATTTATTTCACAACAGCACATTGCAGGATTGCCAAACAAGTCTGAAGTTGTTTTAATACAAAACCAAACAGGAAGTCAGTACTTCATTGGACAAGGGTAAAGAAGGAGAGTGGAGAAGAGCAGGAGGAATAATCCAACTGTTAATGAACAAATGATGGATCACAAACTTGCAGCAGAACAAGAAAAACAGTACTATGAGCAGAGGAGCAAAGTTGTTCTACACCTTGGAGACAATATAGTTAAAAATTTATGAAAGCAATGTTGTTATTTAAGTGCTCTACATGCCTGGAAATTGTTTAGAACAGAATTTACAGATCCAGGAACAACAGAAAACAAAACCACTTCTGTGCACTGACTTGTGGAACTAAGTGGCTCCACTACTTCTGATGAAAATTTCAGATTCAAACCACTGGTGGGTAATTTTGCATGCTCGTGGGGTAGAGCTGCTGAAGCTTCTTATCAACCAGAGAAGTGAAAGCAGCATCCTCTGAAGCATCTCTATTTACAATTGTCCTAATTTCTATCATGCACAAGCAGAAATAATGTTACTTTTTTTAAAATGTTGATCCTTCTGAATTCTAACATCTAGATTCGGTTCTCACTTTTGCTTTTTTTTTTTTAACTAGGTTATTTTTCTTTCAGTGCAGCAAACTCTACATAATAGAATGTCAGAAGAGAATAATATTCTTTGAGTTCAGCAGGAATAGAAGAATTTGGCAAGCAGGTAAGACACAGGAGACTGGCAGCATATTAATGTAAATACAGCACAGAATATTTAGGAAGTAAGGAAGGGCTGTGTAGAAGCAGCACAGAAATAAATGGGCTTTCCTCTGTACCAATTCATGTCTGGATTTCTCAGTGTGTCTCTTTGCTGTACTGAAATGGATGACAAGCCAGAGCTCAGGGCAGGAACCCCAAAGTGCAGATGTATTTTAAGACACAAAACAACACAGATCAGAAGGAATACCATTCCTCCAGGAAACAAAGTCCATCAAGGTAAAGCCATAAATGCTGCCTGGAAACCAAAGACACCCAAAACTAAGCCCATAAATAACACAAAACTCAGCACTGTCACATATGTCATATATGATTTGCAATGATTGAAGGTAATTGATAATCTCAGTTCAAGAACAGAGAGTTTAGGTGAGGGACAATTAGCATTTTAATTGCATAATTGAGAATTATAAATTACCTGTCTTATGTAAAGAATAACTGATATTTCATCTTTTTGGCAAAGCTACACACGGTGGTGAATTGGGAGACTCTGGGATGGCGTTCTCCTCACACCTACACTGTTTTTCAATTTCATGGCTCTTCCTTTTAGATATTCCACATGAATAACATTTTCCCCCATCAATTTGCAAACCTGGAATTTTTGAATAATTTTTGGGTCAGAGAACACGACTGGCTCTGTGATACTGCAGTAGTTTAAGAACACCTGTGGAATGATCTCCCCTTCTCCCTCCCAGACAGACTGAAGTAAGTTTCTTCTAACAGGTCTGTTAAGAGTTTAAATCCATTTTTTTCAATATGAGGAAATGGCAAGAACTTTCACAGACGTAGTTTTAAAGAAGTGCACATACACATGCTCACTTACTTTGTATTTCGTCTGATTCTATGCTGGTGCAACATTTCCCTACCTCACTCTGAAAATTCATCAAATTATGCATTTTCACAGAAGTTCAGCTGAGCCATTTCATTACCAATGTTCAAATGCAAACAATGGTTATGTAAACCTGTAACCTCATAGTCAGCTGCTGCTTCTGCAGAAGCTTGGCAAGGCAATGGAATGGGTACCCCAGAGACAGGACAGTTACCAGACTGCTCTGTAAACACAGCTTTTCAGTGAGGCAACCTTTAAATTAACACTCAGGAAGCCTTTAAGAAAGTCTTCAAGTACCGCAGTCAAATTATTATTTTCCTGAAACTCTTCTAACTCTATTCAGAAAATTCAGCTACCATTTGTCAGAATTGTTTCACTCATCAGCATAAAACCCACTTGATTTGTGGATTCAAATATTATGACTATTAAGCTACTGAAATCTTTAACTATCAATCCTGCTGAAATCCAGTTCATGTTTCATAGCAATTAAGCTGATTAAGATATTCATAACACAAAGATTTAATACAAAGGTTTAATGTCAATTCTGACAGACTTTCAAGTCCAGGTCTGCCTCCCTTTCTGTTTCTCTCGTGTGCAGCAGCTCAGGGGCACAGGTGAGTGCTCTGTCAGCAGAGGAGGTGCCTCTGTCAGAGCTGCTCAGTCTGTCACGGGGCTGAGACACAGAACACAAAAAGGGTTTACCCAAAGGATGTGCCAGAGCTCAGCCAGTCCCAGCCACAGCACCGAGTAACCAGCAGAGAGAGCCTGACCAGTGCAGGAGACTGGCATGACTGGGACTCTGGCCATGATTAGACCACCAGAAGTAAAGAAACTGAACTGACTGAGGTGCTGGAAAGCAGAGCCAGGAAAGGGCCCTGGGGGTCCTGGTGAGGGGCCAGTTGGGCACGAGCCAGCAGTGCCCTGGGGCCAGGAGGGACATCCCTGTCCGGGGGGGCATCAGGCCCAGCATGGCCGGGCCAGGGAGGGGATTGTCCCACTCTGCTTTGGGGCAGCCTCACCTGCAGTGGGGGGCAGTTTGGGGGGACACAATGGAAGGGAGAGATTGAGCCATTGCAGAGTGTCCAAAGGAGGGACACAGAGATGGGGAAGGGCCTGGAGGGGCAGCGTGTGAGAGCACTGAGGGCACTTGGGGTGTTCAGCTGCACAAGAGGAAACTGAGGGGAGACTTCAGTGCAGGGACAACTTCCTAGGCAGGGGTAGAGGAGGGGCAGGCACAGATCTCTGCTCTGTGGGACCAGGGACAGCACCCAGGGAATGGCTGGAGCTGTGTCAGGGCAGGGACAGCACCCAGGGAATGGCTGGAGCTGTGCCAGGGCAGGGACAGCACCCAGGGAATGGCTGGAGCTGTGCCAGGGCAGGCTCAGGTTGGATCTCAGCAAAAGGCTCTTCCCCCAGAAGGTGGTGGGCACTGAGCAGGCTCCCCAGGGCAGTGGGCACAGCCCCAAGGCTGCCAGAGCTCCAGGAGGGTTTGGATGATGCTCTGGGGCACAGGGTGTGACTCCGGTGATGGGCCTGGGCAGGGACAGGAGCTGGACTGGAGGATCCTTGTGGGTCCTTCCAGCTCAGCACATTCTGTGGTTTTGTCATAACTATTCTGCAGCCAGAGGAGTCACAGCCCCCTGTGCAGCTCTGGGGCTGCACTCACAGCACAGGAACAGCCCCTGTAGCTGCCCCTCAGCTGGGGCTCAGCACTGGCACCAGGAGCACATGGGCACAGAGCACAGCTCAGGGTGGGAACTCGTCTCCTGCTCTGTGATAACATCTCCTCACCTTCCCAAGGCTCCTTCTCCTCCCTCTGCCAGTCTGGCCCTGACCTGCAGCTGTAAGGAGGGACTGGGGGCTCCTCCTGCACTGCTCCTCACAGCTATGAGGAAGCTACAAACCCCTGAATCCAGGATTTATTTTCCTCCATTTTCCAGAGCAGAAGGATTTTTAAAAGAGTTTTCAATCTTCACCAAATACATAAATGGAAATCAGATCCCACTGCAAAGTAATCATCATTAAAAGGATCTCTATTTTAATTCTTCACCAATTCCAAAGACCACTTGGAGTCACATCAATTACTAACAAGGCAGAACTAAGTTCTGCACTGGTCTACATTTCATATTTAATGTAATATTACGGAAAGAGATGGCACAAATTTTTCTTAGACTCATTGCTCCATTTCCAGCTCTAATAATTCTAGATCACAACTGGCATATTTTAAATTAAATTTTTTGTAGTTTAAACCTATTTATCAACAGCTAATTAATGAGGTCTAAATCCTTTGATGACAGAATGATTAAACTGCATTTTAACTAATCCATCTTTAATTAAAATGCTGCCAGCAAACCATTTCTGGATGTGAAAAAAGGACACATTTATAGATGCTCACTCTTTAACTATGCATTATGTAAAGCCAATAATTAGAAGAACTCATGATTTCAATTATATTTTAATTACTGCTACATATAAAACATGCTTTAATAGATGTAATGCAATACATTTTCTTTCTTTACAACCCACTAATCATTTCTATTGGGGTGACAACCAAATAAAAGGAAGTTTAATATACGAGATAGTACAGGAATCTTTCTTTAGCTTAGAGCCAATTCTCTCTCCATTTCTTCTTTTCAGCAGAAAGGTACTTAATTATCTCCAAACCTAAACCACAAATGAATCCCTATAAATCCCTGTTAAAACTCTAAAAGGAGATCAGTAGTAACTGACCATAATGAAGAGAAACGCTTTATCCTTATTATTGCACTTGCATGTCTTTGAGTTTCTTCAGCTCAGAGCACAAGGCTACTAAAAACCTGCTAGTTGGGAAAAAATAGAAGGTGACATTTTACCAATTTTCCTATTTCATTCCTTTATAATTTTAGGAAACAGCACAAGCCAAGAGATGCTTTAGTTATTGGAGGA
Organism: Sakesphorus luctuosus; assembly: GCA_013396695.1. NCBI lineage: Eukaryota > Metazoa > Chordata > Aves > Passeriformes > Thamnophilidae > Sakesphorus > Sakesphorus luctuosus. The sequence continues at coordinate 498,986 of VWZD01003522.1, read as the reverse complement.
GCCAAGAATGTTCATTTCTTCAGGGTATCTCCTTGCCTCCACCTGGGAGGGGAGGGTGGTAGAATGTGTGATGGCTGCAGCCAGCTCCCCATTATCTGCATTAATGGGAGGCTGAGGGTTACAAACACCACAGTGTCAAAGGTTTAGTTGTTCTTTACCATAGTAAAGAGTCAGTTTTCAATACACATACAGAACAAGTTATTTCTAAATCGCAGAGTACAGACATCTGATCATGAACACTCAACATCCTGCAGCAATTCAACCTTTAAAATTGCAAGTTACTACAATGCATTTTGTTTTGCTAAGATAAACAAAAATCTGACAAATTACAGTTATTAAACATGTTTGTAAGTTCTGCATGTTCCAAGTAGTTGTACATCACTGTAAATTCAGTTTTAGGGCTTCACTGCTTTCAGTGATCTGAATCTGACATGAGGAAATCAGTAAGTTTATAGGAGAAGTCTGGTTGCCCATTAAATTGGACTTTACAAATATTCAAAAAGGTGTATTATGTTATTTATACTGACTCAGATATATTAAATTTAATTTTTATATGTTGTTTTCTACTGTTTGGATATCTTAATGAAATTGCTGGTATTTCAGTTTATTTCAAGTTTTCTCTAAAAATATTTAGCATTTAACACACTGTGATAGTTGTTTTCACCACAGACATCTATCAAGAAGTTGTTGAACATACAAATACTGAAATAACCACACAACAAGACTTAAGCTGCTGCCTAGTTTGGTTCACATAAATCCTCTCATTTCCCTTTTTGTCTATTCCTGCTTATAGAGCAAGTTCTTGAGGACAGGGAATACATTTTACTACCTTATAAAGTGCACTGTCCATTTATATTCTGAAGAAATAACAACAGCTTATTATGAAGAGTATATGAGCTGCATCTCCTTGAAAGAGCACGTGTGGAAAGGTCATTTGGAATATTTAAGTACCCATCCTTAACAAGAACAAATGCTGATGTAGCAACGAGCTCGATCAAGGTTTATGGAAAACATTCCTCACTTTTTAAAGATGGCAGGAGATGCACATGGAAGGAAAAAAAGGCCTCCAACTGATTATGTCTGGTACCTGATTGCTGTTCCACAACGTCAGGAGCCTTGTAGTGCCAACACAAGTGCCAGGCAGACAACTAAGGCTGTGTCACCTCCCATCAGCTGCTCTCCCAACCACACTGCTGGTTCTCCAGTCTCTCATGATGCCTTGGCAGGATGAGGCCAAGGACAAGTAGGACAAGAAGAGATATTCAAGAAGAAGAAATATTTTAGCTGTTAGAAGTGCTGAGGAAGGACAGTTGTAAGGCCAATACCAGAAGCAGCATTATGGTAGAAGCTAATCAGATATCTATTGACAGCTTGTCTTACTTTCAGTCTAATTTACTGGTTCATTTAAATGCTAACTACAGGAACTGCTGTTGTTTAAAGATGCCACTTTGGCCAGGAAATGCTGTGATTTCCTTCTCAGTCTACAGAGACCGTCTACCAGAGCAAGGACAAGAAGAAGTGCCAGCTGGCCCCCTGCTTTCCTGCTGAGCCAGTCTAGCACACTGCAAAGGGAGGGTGACTAACATCTTCTTGGGAAGATGCTTCTCATGCCAGACAATTTGACTTCCCAGATTTGAGAACGCTGCAACCCCGCCTGGATCTCCCACACACTTTCTGCAGTAACACAGCACACTGCTGCTCCCCACCACAGAACATGCAACTAAATATAGAAAAGCAGTTAAGTATTCCAGAATCTTCCAGTTAACTCCACAACACCATCCAAACTTTCCTTCAAATTGCATTTTGCCTGTTCCCAGAAGCCTCGAGTAAGATGGTGTGTTTGGTTGGGTCTGCTCTCAGATACTGTACTGTCAAAAAGAAAAGTTTTCTTGGCTTGTACAGATAAATAACAGATCAGAGATGCCCTTCTCTAATCTTTCTGACCATGTTTCAAGGGTCCTGGTCACATAAAATGAGTGAATAGCTGCCCAGAGGAGTACACCATTTACCACAAATTACTTCTTTATGGAAGAATCAATTTTATAGTCTCCTGAATTTCAAACACTTACCTCTTCAATCCACTGGAATTACTCTTTTGAGAGCCAACCCTGAGAGATGATTCCAAGGATCTATTGTTGGGGCTATGAACTATCTGTTGTAAAAATCTAGAGAGGACTTATAAGTCTTTGAAAAAGACTCTGAGTAAAGAAAACATGGATCAGTGCTTTACATGATATGGCTAAAAGTGTCCAGACTAATCTGTTGAGTGTCCAAGAACCTTCTGTCCCAACAGGTCAGAAAGTGAAATTCAAGCCATTCTAATACAACAGAACCAGAAAGTTTTCCAGACACAATCCCCTTCATGCTGTCCTGGAAACTCCAACCTGCATGTAGTGGTTTTAGCTAGGCCTCAGATTAGCAGGCTCAGAGAATCTACGTGGATTGGTAGAGACAGCTCTCACCTGACCGGGTAACCAAGGAAGTATTTCATACCAGATGACACAAACCTAAGATATGATGCAGCAGTGGGAGGTGTTAGCTCAGTTCCACCATGGCTGAGGTACAGAGAAGATGTGCTGCCTTCATTCTGCCCTGTTAGGCCTTGCTCCTGCTGTTGCTGCTCCTTGCCTTTTGTTTGAGTTCAGGGAAGTAGAAATATTTTGTTGTTACTCTTTCTGTTTCTTGCTAAGTGTCTTTTAGAGTGCTTATGAATCTAGAGTAATACACTTTGTATTAATTGGGGAGGGGAGGTTATTTCTTGTTATACATAACTTGTGTGTGTATTATATTGTAGTTTTCTCTTAATTTTCTCTTTTCTGTATAAATACATGTAGTTTCAGCATACACTTGGTTTGGAGTTTTTCTTCCCTCTCCCTCTTCTTCCCTTTTTACTCTGTCTTGGACAGTTGGCGTTCTGCCAGCTCAACCCAAGACAATGGTCTTCCACTCATGCACAGGGAATTTCGGAAAGCTGAACTCATGAGAATGAAACTCATATTCACTAGTTGCAACTCCTAAGAAGACAAAACACAACCTACAAAAGAAATACCACTGTGAGACCTAGGGAATAAAATGAAAGGCATTCAGTAGAGATCACTCCAACAGCTCTTAAGCTCTTGCAGTCTCAAGAAGAAATCCATAATACTGATTGTGATTCCCTTAGTCCATGTTCCAGAGTGCAAATCACCCCTTGGATGAGAGTGAAGGGAAAGTCCCCCTTCAACAGAACTTCCAACAATTCAAGCTGTCACACAAGGCTTGACAAATCCACTTGCCTGCTCATGAGTGACATGCAGAGAATTGCCCAGCTCAGTGCTCATCACCTTCTGCACATCTACAGCTTTTCCTGGAAAGAACTAGAACTGTAAGGATTAGAAAGATAATATCAACCAACTATAAATGAGCCTAACATGGTTCAGTCACTCCACTCCTGGCATTGCAGAGCCTCCACTAGCAGCAAATAAAACAAGAATTCCAGTCCTGGGCTAATATTTAGTATATAATTAATATATATATCCAGTATAATGTTTAGATCTGTAAGAGAATGCAAGAAAAAGTTTTGTCCTGATGCTGCCTGTCTCCTTGGGGCTTTGTTTATGGCAAGATGTGAAACTGCACGGCAGAGTCTGTTGGGAGACACAGTCAAGCTCTTGCACCACAATGACAGATGATTTGTTACCCACCAACCCTGGCTCCCCCTCCCTACAGGAAGATGAAGGCACACAGGAAAACAAGGACACATGCAGAGGCAGCACTTGCAGGAGCACACCTCTCAGACTTAACCCCACAAGGTCTGTGCTTGCTGCTGATGTAGCTGAAGAAGAAATCACATGCCCAGAGATGGTGGAAAAAGACCTGCACAGTCACACTGCCTTAAAGCCTGTCCCAGAGTCCAGTGCCACATCCAAGCAGGGATGGATCAATTTATAGAAATCCTCAACACTTGTTTCTTGCCTTGCAAATCTCTGCAACAGGGATGTGAGTGGCTCCATCAGGTTGTCCAGGATGCCTACAAGCCACAGGCAACAGTTCTGCCAGGAATATTAAAACCTGTCTAAAACACATCTTGATTCAGCTGGCACTTATCTCTTCACTGGAACACTATACCTGTCATGATCTCTGGAGGTGCCCACATGCAGAAGAGGTAAACATCTTTCACTGTATTCACTAAACTTAGGAGATACAGACAGAAATATGGGCTTTATTTGCAATTCCTCACTGACAAAGCAAGAACAAATGAGAATCAGTGCTGAAACCCCATTGCCAGGCTACAGACACAGACACCCTTACCAGCAGATTTGAAAGGTCTTCACAAACACAAGGCAAAAAGAACTGAGGACCAGGCAGAGGAGCAAGAGCAGGAGGACACACTGTTGAAGACCAGGGAACATCAGGGAGCAGTGAGGGCTGCTGAATCCTCCCAGCTCAGGGTGATGTTTAGGTAACTGCCCATCAGTTTGCTCAGACACATCCATTTTTACAAGTAACTTCCCTAAGTCCTTCCTCAGAAAAGTCTTTGCCAAAACAAGCTGGCTCTCCGTTTAAAAAGTGCTGATTCTGTAAACAAGTAGAATTCCCCATTTCCCTTGTGTATCATTTATATCAGACCTGTGCAGTTTCTATTCAATTTTGTCTTCCTTCACCATCCAGTTATTAAGCACATGGGGGCTTTTTGTTTAAGCACCCAAGTAGCCCCCAACAGTACTGAGCACTCCTTAAAGAATTGTCTGTATTCACCAAAATGGCTCTTCTTGGATAATGCAGTGTGCAGGCCCTCATCTTGCTCAAGATAAAACTGTTCCTTGCTATCACTTTCAAAATGGAGCTGACAAGAGTCACAGCAGCTGTGACTTTCCACACAGACATCAGATACAGAATTACTACAGAGAGAGATTTAAAAAAACATTACCTTGGACTCGAGTCATTCCCCTTGAGGTAATTAAGCCTTTGTTCTGATGCATACACAAGAATCTCATTAGCTGTTTCTGAGAGTTTACTACACAGAGGACAAGTTCAGTTGTTTGCAAACTCTCATGTCTGCATTATTTCCAGATCACAAGTGCAGCATTCTCCAGCTTTCATCTAAATTCTTTCTTCTTAAACTTACAACCTCTCTCTTGTCTATATATAAAAAAAATTAAATTAATAAGCTCAGCTGATCAAATGATCCAGATCTTCCTGCTCAATCTTGCCATCATTTTGATGGCCCACTAACTCCCAAAGGTCTACACTCATATGATTAATTGGGATCTAGAAATTGCTTCTGAGATGTCAAATACCATCGGATTTAACATCATCTCCTTTGTAACTCCACTTCTGAAAAAAAGGACAAGCGTTAGAAGATGACTCGTTCCTGACAACCACTTCTGTCAGTAAGCCAGGCTTTAATCCATTTAATGTGTACCTTATTAATATTGTATACAGCTAATCCCAATGTTGGGTGATAATAACTCAAATCCACTGCTGAAGGCTAAATATATTACAGTCATGGAGTTAACTTTATCAACTAAATGTAATCTAATTTAAAAAATTAAACCCCAGTTTCTTTACTAAGATGTCCTTCGTAACACCACATTAACTCTAATTAATTAAATACTTGTCCTCCACTACTGGAATTTCATATCAGCACTGTCACTGTTGCCAAATAAGCTTCTCTCAGATTCAGCCTGGTATCATCCATAACCCCAGTCTGCACCTCCTGGGTGCTCCCTCTCCTCCTGCCCCAAGTGTAAATCAGAAGCAGATGATCTGCTAAAATTTCAACCCCTTTTTGGAATTTCTATATTGAATACACAAGTGGATATTAAAATTTTGAGAAAACAGTAACAGCCAACAAACTTCATCCATTTCCTCATGAAGCAAAGATCATAGAATCACAGAATCATAGAATCGATCGGGTTGGAAAAGACCTCCCAGATCATCAAGTCCAACCCTTGGGCCAACTCCAGTCCCTTTACCAGATCATGGCACTCAGTGCCACGGCCAAGCTCACCTTAAAAACCTCCAGGGATGGGGAATCCACCCCCTCTCTGGGCAGCCCATTCCAGTGCCTGAGCACTCTCTCTGCAAAGAAGTTTTTTCTGCTCTCCAACTTCAATTTCCCCTGGCAGAGCTTGAGCCCCCCGTGCCCCCTTGTCCTATTGCTGATGCACAGTTTTTCCCTCTGAATACTCACTGAAGAAGAAATGGAAGTGCTAAATGAGATCTGTCTGCATCATGGCTTCACTTAATTAAGTTAATAATGAAATTATGTTTATATATATATGTCTATAGATATATACAAAAAACTGTATTTTTAAAAGGACCACTTATTTAACTACAGATGTCAGTTGTCTGGTAATTCCACCAAACAAATTACTTTTTCCCTTCATTTTTGAGCTCGGTTACTTTTATTTGTCCCCAAGTATTCAGCAGAAACCAGCAACATCAATAAAAAATGTCAATTTTGATCTGCCTCATGAGATGCAAGAGCTCCAGATAGATTTTCAGCCAGAAGACAGGGCGACTGGAGCAGCTATTATTAACAGCCCTTAGACAGAGTGGCAGGGCCAGCAGACAGCTCCTGGATTTAGGCTGGATTAAGTGGATGCTGTACTCACACAGACCTTCCAGCACTGTAAATAACTTCTACAATGCTACATTGTGGCTGAACTCTCCCTGCTGTCAGAATTGGTTAGGTCACATCAGATGGGACCGTTTACAGCAAAGTGACAAGGACTTTGCTGAATGGCTTATCATAATAAATTAAAATTACTTAATACAGGTACTGGAGTAAAGGTCTACAAGAACAAGTGAGGCACAGGAGATTGTGTGCAACAGAACTAACCAGAAAATCACTACAGGAAAGGAGAAACAGCAGCTTTGCTAGAAAGATCACTAGCTTTTAAATAACATTTTCTGCTTCTCCTCTGCCCTGTCAAAGCACTCTCTGGTTTTATGCCATCTTTGGGTTTAGGTATTTAAAATGGACACGTCAAACAGAAACAATTTTTAATTGGGGAGATACACAAGTTTCATGCCATGTAAATCATCGTGGGTAAATACCCAGTTTTCGTGGGCCAAGGACATCAGTATTACTCATATTAAGAAAGGAATCAAAGCAAACCTTTGCAACTAAGACATTTTGCAGCAGTTCCTGATTTTGTTTAAAAACCACACAGATCATGCCAGCAGTTACCTTTCCTTTTCATCTCTGACATTATTTGCCACCATCCATCTCAAAAAATACACCAAAACTCCATAAAATATAGAATAGAAAAGTACTCCAAACCCAAATAAGCCAAATCTGCTACCAGTGAAGGGCTCAAGTGATCACAGAAATGCTGTCATTTCTTTTTTATAACTAATATGTTCAAAGTCCCCTTTATTGCTCTCAGAAGCTCCAGATCTGTATTCTGCAGCACAGCAGTGTTTGTAACAGAACAAACAATGGGAAAATTACTTGCACTCATGAATTTCCCACTCTTATGCTAATTATCTCCATGAACTTCAAGCGAGCCCACTTTATGCAGCATTTTGCCAGTGCCCCAACACTGCTGGGGACAAGGGGCAGGAGCAGCTCGGACTGAAGGCCTTCCTGCCCTTCCCTGCCCCAGATCAGTGAGGTTGGGCTGAGCCCACACTGCTGCTCACCAGCCTCTTTAGTGGGTTCTAGGGAAGAAGGCAGCATAAAGATTGCACCAACTTCTGCCATTCCTCTTCAATAGCAGCATCTTTTCATGCCCCTCTTGGAATATTAGCGAGGCTTTTAAATTAAGAAGATAGAGGGTCATTTCAGAAAGCATCTAAGCACCTTGGAAATTCAAGCCCATATCCCAAAATACTGAGCACTGACTCATACTCTATCCAAAAAGATACAGTTGCCTTTAAAAATGCAGCCTTTAAAGGCTTAAATTCTACTGCACAGGCGATATGGAAGAGGGACTACAGCACTTTCCAAAACTGAAACCAAGGTCTTTCCTTACATTAACAGCAGCTCCTTTGATAATCTAAGCTGAAAAGAATCCAATATATTTTTCACTCTCTAGTCTTACTTTTAATACCCTGTTAGCTTGGATAACGAAAACAGATGGATCCATTTCAGCTGCAGGTCCTTGTGCACCAGGTGAGCTCGCCAGCCCCAGCCTGCCCGTGGGGAACACAGCTCCTCCAGCCTCCTCAGCAAGGGAAGGGAGTTACTTCTACTGCTCTCCATTAAAACAAATGGGAAAGGAGAGGCTGAAGGATAACATTTAACAACTGTGGTTACTCTCTTGAAAGAACACAGATTTTTAATTACTCTTTCTGAATTTCTAGCAGTTGCACTTGGAAAGGGATGCCATTGTTAAAAGGCACACAATATGGAAATAAACTGCAGTTCTCTGAGCTGTTTTGTTTACTTTGCTACAAAATAATCAATGCTATAAAAGCCCTTGAAACTGCTACAATTCATCTTTTCCAGGCGTACAGTCATTCAGATATGCATCTTCTTGATCACAGCTAGTCAAAACAAGACCATGATGTACAATATTTTCTTTGTGCTACTAATTTTATAATACATTTTATCATGTTTCCCTTGAGTGAGTTTTCTACAGAAGCTTGCAAAACTCCTTCACAAATATTCCAAGCTTTTGGGAGATGATAAAAAAGTTTCACCTATTTACTTCAGTTGGTTTTAGCACCTGCAGTAATTACCACACTGGGGTGAAATGCAGTTTAGAGACTGCTCAGATTCATGTTCCTACTCCATCATTTACCAGCAGTTTAATTTTGTTCTTACATTCACTAAACATGTTAAGAATATTTAAAAACAATTCTACCATTCCTTTAATTGGTAATTTCCTGAGTTGTATTCTGCTTTTAATGACTAAGAACAACTAAAACCCACCTTGTGACAAGAGCAACCTGAGCAGCTTAACAGAATTCTGGATTTCAGCCCTAAAGGAGCACAACTAAAGGAGCAGGATCCCTGTGTTGTATCTGAACAGGAGACCTGCTGGGTGGCTGTGGGGACACATCTGGGTATTACCCAGAGGAGCAGGAGATCCAGCTGAGGTTACTCATTTGCTGTTCTAGGAACTGTGCAGAGAACTGGAGCTCCTCCTCTGTCTCCACAGAGGTGAGAAATGATGACAGGAAAAGCATAAGATGGTCACACAGACCTGTCTGGCACCTCCTGGCAGAGCTCATTTCAAAAACACATTTTTAAATTCTGGCCCAAGCCTCAGCCCCTGGATATGCTCATCCTGTCCCAGCTGGTTGAGTTGGTGGGGTCTCAGCTGGAACCTTTCCTGACTTCTGCTATTAGATGGGCATTTACATAATTCTAGTTTTCTGTTCTGTTCTTTGACGACAATGCAAGGCAAGTTCATCTAGTCCCATTAACTAATTACCTGTGTTAACAGTATTAAAACCCAAGCATTTTTCCTACCTCAGGATGTACAGGCTGTGCACTGTCACACCAGCACTCAGTGATGCATTTTTACAATTCACAGCATTGTTAAGGATGGAAAAGATCTCCGAGACCATCAAGCCCAACCTTCAATCAAAGACCACCTTGTCAACCAGACCAGAGCACTGAGTGCCCCATCCAGTTGTTCCTTGAACAATTCCAGGGATGGGGACTCCACCACCTCCCTGGGCAGCACCTTCCAATGCCTGACCATCCTTTCCATGATGAAATTCTTCCTGATGTCCAACCTGAACCTCCCCTTGTGCAGCTTGAGGCCATTTCCTCTTGCCCTATTGATCATGTGCTTTGATGCCCTCCCGGCCACACAGTGGAAATCTTTAACCTCAGACAAAATCATACAGTCAGGCCAATTCATAATTGATGTACTAAGGACTCTCATGAGCAATAAATCCTTAAACAGGGAATATCACCAGACTGCACAGCAAATTAATCTGATAAAGTCTCCTTGCTGGAAAAAGATAGAAGCATAAAATATTCTATGGACTGCCTATTTTTATTCAGGATAATTATATAAGCCAGTTTGTTATCTACAACTCAAACTATTATTCTCTTTGAATAAAAAGGAAATAAAAAAAACCCCAAACAAATAACACCTCACCAACCTGATGCAATCCTAGTGGCTTCTCACACTCTCATAGCTAAAATGCTATCCTTTTGCTTCCCATTTCCCATTCCTCTTTCCTGAAAACCCTGTTAACATGAGCAATCTGTTTCTGTTTTTACAGCTTCTAGATTTACTCTACATTGGATTTTTCCAGTAACAGCAAGTTCACATAAAATTTGTGTAGATTCTTTGTTGGGTAAAGATCATATCTATATTTATTTCTCCTTGCTTTTATGTTTAGTAGCCTTATAAGCATTCATCTTCCCTAATCCCTTTGGACTTCTGTATCTTTCAACCAAGTCTCCTCACAATCCTGCACTCTGACTCAGAGCTGCACTTACTTCTCTAATCCCTCTGAAAATCAAGACCTTTGAATGTGACTATAAATACTGATTTTTATATTGCCTAGACTTCTGTGACAGAAGATCAGAACTACACACCAAATCCCCACTAAATCTTTGAGTGCTGCTGACGCATTTTCCACCTGTGTTTCCTGATCCTGAAATCTGGGATGTGCTGCTTGGTCCTCTCATTTCAGTGCTCCTCACTGCTGTCCTGACAGAAACAACTCAGCGTTCCCAGGCTGCGGATGACACACAAATGTCTTTTCCTGTGGGCCACGGACACGTGAGACAAACCCCCACTCAGGAGAGTTGTGGCAATGGCTCAGACTCACTGGGGTTCTTCCCACCCCTGCAGATACCAATGATTAGGAGTTTAAAGTGCTCTGCGAGCCTCTTGCATGTAGGTCAAGAGGGATAAATGGGGAATAACGGGTCTCACCAAGAAAAATTTGGACCCGTTCATGTGTCTTCTCTTCCCAAAACTACAACTGCAGGATAAGGGATGCAAAAATCTTCAGAGGCTGCTAATAACCCCACAGGGCACTGCTGCTCAAACAGCCTTCAGAGGGAGTGTTTTATATCTGTAAGGACAACTCCTAAAGCTGATAAACTATTTAAGACATTGTGCCCCAGCAGGGCTTATTTAAAGCAATTTTGAATATTAGAGAGAGAGACAGGCATGTGTATGTGCACACTTACACCCTCTAAAGTCAGAAATACATACAAATAGAATCATAGAATGGATTGGGTTGGAAAAGACCTCCGAGATCATCAAGTCCAACCCTTGGGCCAACCAGTCCCTTTACCAGATCATGGCACTCAGTGCTACAGCCAATCTGTGTTTAAAAACCTCCAGGGATGGGGAATCCACCCCCTCTCTGGGCAGCCCATTCCAATGCCTGAGCACTCTCTCTGCAAAGAATTTTTTTCTGACCTCCAACTTAAATATGTTAAAAACACAGAGAACCCGACTAGAGTTCTGAATTTCATTCTTCTTTCACCCCTGCAACCAGTTCACTCTATCACACCTTTCAGACTTCCCACCATCTAATAACTTTGCATTTTGGAGGCTAACTAGCACTATTTAAGAAATAACAATGTTCCTTTCAGCCTCTTTCCATCCAAGGGGTATAACCCCTCATTAACAAAGGCTTTGACAGCCCTGTGTCAGTGCAAAGCTCTCCTGAATCTCTCAGCCCTTGGCAATATTGAACAGAGCGAGCTCCGTGCCAAACACCCAGATCCTGAAAACACTCCCAACAGTTTCATTTCTTTCAGAATTTAACCATTCAAAACCCACAGGTTTTCAGCTCTTAAGAGGTCTTAAATTCTCCCTGCAATAAGAGACTGTCATTCCTCTACGCTTTTAGAAAGACAAAATGTTCAATTGGAACAAAAAAACCCATCAAAATTCTGAGCTCAGGTATTTTTAATTTCTACTCTAATCTCAACTTTTTTCAGCTTCTCTGCTTTATAAATAATTTTTTGAACACACTCTTTTCATCATTATTTTCTGAACAATCCTCTCTAAAGTTCATTACTGCCTGTTATAATCTACCCACAATATTTCTATGAAATGCATATACCATATATCACAAATAGTGGGACACCTTTCCTTGGTTTAGTACACTGAAGGTGGCTGAAAAAAGACTAGAAAAAAATTAAAAGATACAAGTGAAGAAGGAAGGAAGCAGGAAGGAAAAAAGAAGATTGCAGACTTGCTCTCTGGTGTAATTTAAATAGCAAAAATCCCAGACAACCATTTTCAAGCCATTTCAAAGAAACAAGATATGAAAACGGAGCTGTTAAAAATGAGGCAGAAAATTTAAACTCATGTCTAATGCCACTACAAGTCTGGAAAGTAGAGAATTTATATTTTCAGCCACGATCCCTCCCTGCTACATGTGAATGCTTTCTGCTTCCACCTCCCTGTCAGCTGCTGGAAACACAATCCCAGCTGGAAGGGAATTTCCAGGTTACCTGTTCTGTACATCCCACTCAGAAAAAAAGCAGCATTACCATGCAGGTAAAAAAGCCAAACTTTGAATTTTGAGCAATGTACATTCGGTCTGGTGTGCAGGATGATTTAACATGTATTTTTAGAGGAATATCTTGCAAGACAACAGTTTGAAGTATTTTTCAATGGAAAGTCATTATTCCCATCAACAGCCTTATTCTTTGAACAGGCACATCACACCATTCTGCTACAAGTACAGTCTCAAGGCCAATGGTTTTTTTATGAATCTTTTGCATAAGATCAAGTATGTATTGAAAATAAATTAAAGCTTTCCTCCCCTCTGCCCAATTTTTAACAGGTTTCTTTTTTCTGTTGTTCCTTATGGATGTTCCTCAGCACAGACTGAAAGCTTCTGTTGTTCACACTCAGACCTGAATTACCAGGCAGGGTTTGTAAGTATTTCTCAGACAGGGACACTTCTGGGGAGTTAAAGAGATACTTTGCCCTTACAATACAAATCAGCAAGACCAGTGGCTTGAAAAAAGTATTCTTGTTAGCAGAACGCTGTGTGAACATTACTTTTATCAAAACCATGTGCCAACTCACCCCACAAATAAATTGCAACCTCATAAAATTGTCAAAATCGTATCCCTTAGGAGCAACAAAAGTTTGATTCACAGGCACTTCCTGCATTGTAAAGTATTTCATATTTTGTTTCTCCCATGTAATGCGTAATAGGCTACGCTGTTTGATTTATACTCTGGGGATCCAGGACATCTATTAACTATGTAAAACACAGCACACCAAATATTTCACAGTTTATGCTCCCAATTTCAATTATTCCTGACACTGAAATAATGAATGGGTGCAGGCAGGGAAGCATTGGAGGAAGGGGAGAACCAAAACTAAAATACTCAAACAACAACACCCCCCAGAGGGTGATGGGCACTGACCAGACTCCCCAGGGCAGTGGGCACAGCCCCAAGGCTGCCAGAGCTCCAGGAGGGTTCGGACAGGGGCAGGGTGGGATTGTTGGGGTGTCTGTGCAGGGCCAGCAGCTGCACTGGATGGTCCTGGTGGGTCCCCTCCAGCTCAGGATATTCTGTGACCAAAAGAAGAGTTGTTTGCTGACTACTGTCATTCTGAACCACTCCAGAGTAAAGCAGGAGCCAGACTAGGGAAACATTTAGAGCTGAGAGACCAAACCAAATTTAGCTACTTAAGGAAATAGCATCTTTCTCATATTGGAGTGGGGAAACATTTTAATTCATGTTTATACCAGCATTAACATTGAAATTAGTATTTCTGTGTGAGCTGAGAAAAACTATTTTATCATGAATAAAGTATAATAAACAGATTTGAAACATGGGGAGGAAATAAAGCTAAATAGATTGTTACTATGAATGAAAACCTTACCTCAGTTCAGAAATTACCAGTTTCAGAAATGAAGATAATACATGCAAGTTAGTAGCCATTTTTCAAACAAATCCCACACAAAGCCTCATTAAAAGTCCCTTTAGAAGAGTCTCACATGCAGTAAACCCCACTGATATTATCTGCATGTCAATACAGGAACACTGACAGCAATCTGTGCACACAACAATAGTCAAACCTGTACATTTGAACATTCTTTCCATTTTTCAGATGATGAAAAGGCAAGTTTCCTGGATTTTAATAGTAAATAATTTGTTCTGAGTGGTGGAAACAACTTGTCTAATATACCAACTAAAACTTAAAGATCAGAAAGATTATCTCTTTGCTATGGCAAAGTTATGCTAATGTAACAAAAAAACCTGTGACTGTGAAGAGCAAACCCTCAGGCCCCCAAACAACAGCACTGCCCCCCCAGCCATAAAAATGACAAACTGCCCCCACAGCTGCAGCTCACCCAAACTCTGTACCAGCTCAGATGTCAAACTGAGCAATGCACAGAGGCAGCTATTAGTCTTTCAGCTCAAGTGTCAACTCCAAACAAATTAACGGCTGAGCAGTCTCAACCAAATGGTGTCTTGACAATTACAAACTGCATTTCTAAATCCAAATTACACTGCAATCTTACTAAGTTTTCCAAACTGTAGTGACTTGCTGGAGTAAAAAAACCCCTGCTGAATGTGGTTCTGCAAGCTATCACATCCACTTCCCCATCCAATTCTGTAAAGAAAGACACATACTGGAGATGAAAGAAACGGAGATCAGAGCAGGAATTTGATATACAAGAGCTGAAGTTACATCACACATGCAACCCTTGTCAAATTCTTCTAACTACACCCATCTACACCTAATCTATAGCTAAGATGAAACTGAATATTCTCCAAGAACCAGCAGGATGTGAACCGTGTCTCAGCTGGAAGCTACAAAGGAATTGGCCAATAGCTGAGATTTTTGCACACCATCATCCATTTTCAGCACACACTCTTGGAATTAGGGAAGACAAGGAAGCAGAGAGTAGCAACTAATTGTATGGCCCTTTCCTTTCCCTTGGAGGTTTATTTTTTCTCTTCAAAGCTTTAAAGATTGATTGCAAAGCCACGCTGTAAATCAAAAGAGAGCCACTACTCACTACCTAGTTAGAATTTCCTGGGCTCTCACTGTGCAGCCATTTCTCTGCTGTTTGATCCAAAGGCCACCAGCAATGCCTACACGTGCACTGCCTGTCAGGGCAGCTGGGACACACTTTTAGCCAGATCCATTTTCAACAGCTTGATGAATTTCCACCTGCTTCCAGTTCTAAAGAGAACCACCAAGACATATGATTCATGGATTCAAAATACTTGTTCAGGTTGAACAAACCAAAAAAATATACGTGAAAGCAGCTAGAAGTGACTCAGAGTAAAAGAAGGTGGTGTGTCTGGTCTACTGGTGTGGACCTACACTCCATCTGAAAAACAAAGGAACTAATGCCTTATTCTTTTTCAACAGAAAATGAAGATTTAAAAGTACTGTTGCCACTGTAAAAGTTATCTCTCAGCAAGGTAAAATACATTAAAAGGCACAGGCATCCTGCTCATCCCCTTCTAACTTTCTTCCTGATATATGAAAGATGGCAGAAAAAATTTTATTTTCTGGGGGATTTTTACCTCTGAAATAGATCAAGCCTCTTCAAATTCCTTCTGGAAGATACTACTCGAACATTCCACTTCTATTTCCCAGTCCTTCAGCAAGCAATAGTGCACTCAGTCCTTCACTCAGGATCTTTCTAGCTAAAAGCAAACACTCTAAGAAAGTTTCCATCACTGCCAGCTCTGAGAAGCCCCTCTGCCTCCTGTTCTAGTACAAACAGTGAACATGGCTACTGATGCTGGGAGAGACCCCAACAAAACAACACTCTGAGCCAAGTTAGTGTGGGATAAGATAAAAAATGAAAGTCCTTTAATATCAGGCCCAGGGCCCACAGGAATACCTATCAATGTGCGTGCTGAACACTGGTTTCTATGGGTTTAATAGTATGGTCTACCCAATCCCCAGTTCACACATCTCTCACTCCAGCCTTGTCCTGCCCCTGGTCACACCTCCTCAGGATTTGAGTTAGGGGTCAGTGGGACCCTGTCTTCATCATTCTCTTCTTCCTCAGCACACATAGGGTTCTTGAAGCTTTTCCAGTGTTCTTAGACCCAAGGTTGTTGGCTCATGTTTATGTTTCATTCTACAGGCTTTTCTGATATTCAGCTTTCTACCTTGGAAACAAGACTAAACAACTAAAAGAATTTGAGCTACTGATGTGTGGCATAAGTTGGCATGTATAATCATTGAACTTAAGCTGTTAGAAATATTAGCACACTAAATTTGCCTTTTACTACAGTTATGAGTACTTCTAAAATCTATAAAACTGAAAAAATCAAAAAATCATAACCCTTCCTGCATCACTACAAACAGCAGGTCTCTGGCAGCAGCCCAACCCAGGCAGCTGAAGGAGGTACCTGAAGGAGTGTGGGTGTCTCCCTGGGATCTGGGGGCTCGTGCTCAGAGGGATGCTGGATGCCAGCAGAGGGCTGATGAGCAGGTGTGGAAGCAGTGAAGGAAGATGCACAGCACCTGGTAATGATCTGGCATTTATCTGGAGTGACAGCTGTGATTTGCTGTGCCTTGCAGCTGGAAGCCTGGAGCCCTACACCCCAGTCAGCTGCTGGGGATCAAGGCAAAGCCACCAGCAGAGTGTGAAGATGAACGTGGTGCAACGCAGGACCAGCTTGAACTGCTCCCACTGACACCCCACACTGGGCACAGCCAACTGATCTGGCACAGGACACACCTGTAACACACCTTTGTTTCACAAAGGAAAACACTTGCACAGCCTATTCTTACATCCATTGATTTTTCCAAGCCATATTTAGGGCATCAAAGCAGTGGCAAAGAGCATAACCTGCCCCTCCTCTCTGCATCAGCTCACCAAGCAGGAGGGAAAGTGGGGCAGGATTGAAGCAATGAAGCAATGAATCCACCTGGCAAACAGCAAAGTAACTGAGCCAAAAGTCCCCCCAGGGATCATGCCCACAGATCAGGTACAGCCAGGGTGCCTGGTGCAGTACACTTTGTGTAGATCAAGTGGGATGACATGCAGGAGGTCCACCCAAGATCTGTGGTGCATCATCTGAGCTACAGAACATGGTATGTAACAGCAGAGCAGTGCATGTCCCCACAATATACTGGAATAAACTTTTCAGTGCTTGTCACAGTAACATGGAATAAAGTTCTGAACTGATGAAAGGCCTCACAAAATCTTTTAAAATTGCTTATGCACGTTAAGCAAAACTGAACCACAAACTAACATAACTTTCTGAAAAAAAAATTGTCAAATTTCACTGGAATTTCATAATAACTAGAATATATCACTTGTGTCTACCCACTCAAATGAATCCGCGTCCTTTAAAAGGAAAAAGTTATTGATTTTACTTGCAAGGTCTTCTCTTCACGTCTTAAAACCAGAGTTTCTCCATTTAATGTTGCCTGAGACTATTTGGAGTATCATCAATATTTTATATTTAGAAACACACCAAACAGAAAACAGTGTGAAAAATACAAATCACTAACTGAGAAAACAAAAAAAGTACAAGTCAAGGTGACTCGTCCTGTCCCAGGGTTGGTGTATTTGGGACCCATTTGTCTTTATGCCTCACTGCAGTATTATGGAAACTGAGTGGTGCTTCTGACTTGAACTGCAGCAACAAGGCAGCACAACATTCCTCTCAGCATCTCACAACTAGTGTCACTTTGAAAAAGTCTTTGAACACATGATACAAGATCTATCCATTTTGTCAAGGTTTTGTCACAGTTAATGACCAAACTGTACTCAGCACCAAAGAACATACATGAGAAAACAGGGAAGGGGCAGGAAATCTGTTGGGTTTGGATCTGTTATTTAAGTAATAGAAAAATATGTTCATTTCTGCTAGGAATAATGCACCTGCTTTGGTAAGTCTTAAACAAACACCAGGATTAAGGAAGCACAAATGCACACACACATCTCCCCCTAAGGTTCCCCCAAAGGCAGGTGCCACTCCCACTCCTCACAGCCCCCCTGGACCTGGCTGGAGATGAACACATTGCTCCTGTTCCCCCAAACATGTCACTCAGGCACACACCGAGTGTCAGATCTCACCCGTGTTCCTAAGCAACCCCACATCACTCCCCGCTGCCACCGGCACACAGGAGGTTTTAATCATCAATTCACACCAATGGACGTGCAGGAGCCCAGCAGGAGAGGCCTGGGCACAGCACTGCATTAAGCAGCATCAGCTCTGGTTTTATCTTCACCAAGGCATGCAGATTGTCACTAAAAGACAGCATTTTTACCTTTGAGTTGTTTATAAAGAAAAGCTTTTTTTTAAAAAAAAACAGGCTTAACCACAAAATAATGCAAATACAAGCTGAAAATCTTTATTCTTGCCAGCAGGTATGGAAACATTCTGTCAGAGGTACTGAGGGTTAAACTTTTTTCTGACATTTATAATATTCAGTGCTGGAAAAAAGTCTCTGCAAAGAATAATTGCTCCCACAGGGACCAATCCATGGGTCACAGTTTTTTGCGCTTGATGGCAACAGAGCCTTGAATGAGATTTTCTATAAAACCCAGATTTAAGCTTGCAGCGTAATCACAATGTTTGCCCTAGCTCCAGAAGCTGAACTGAAGCACCACTTCTACAGTGTAATTATTCTACATATGTTCCAAAAACCCATGGGGAAATTTTATTATTCAGAAGAATAAATAGGGTAAAAATAAATGGTTTTTAATTTTAGCCAATTTTTACACTCCTTATGAATTTTCATTTTTCTTATGCAAGTTTAAGTCCATGGGAGAAAGGATTTGCCTTGAAGAAATAATTAAACTTTCATCTTCAGTTATGCTTCTTAGCAAATACACAGCCACCCACATAGCACACAATGCACAAGTGCTGTTCAGTGACACAGAGTGCCAACATAATCACCAACACTTCATAATCTTCCCTTCAGTTTCAAATTGAATATTTGAAGTTTGAACTTCTGCTCAACAACCCAGAGCAGGCAGAAATGCAGTAAGGGCTTAGGTAGAAGGAGGTTGGTGTCCCAGTATGGAGCTTAATTTGCCCTCAATGGTTTTTTGAATACTTGGACTATTCTGAGAGAATAAGGCAGTAATTTGTCATTTGGGATATGCAAACCTACTACCTTAAGGATAATAAAAGATTATAGCACTCAATTTATGATGACAATGTCTGGACAAGATGTAGTTGGCTGCAGAAGTCAGAATTTCTCAGGCCAGGGGAGCTGAGGAAGCAGGATTCCATCTGGTTCAGGAAGATGCAGGCACATTTGGCAACTAAGTCTACACCTTCTCCAATTCCTGGGAACATTTCAACACTCCTTTCTTTATGCAGGGACCAAACAAATGACTACACAGGTGCTCTGTAGGCAGGTACAAAAAAATCTGCACATCCCCTCATTGGTAAACACCTTGCACCCTGCCCACAGGGCTCACTGATCCCTTCACTGATCCCTTCACTGGCCTCAAGCCACACACCATCTCAGGAGATGCTGCTCCTTTTGCCTGGAGCTCAGGCTGCTTTCCAGCACCTGAGCTGGCTGAAGAAAAGGGCAGAAAGACCAATCACCAACAGTGAAGTCAGAGGTTAATGCAGATTGATGGGCTGAAATGGGATTAATTTTCAATTATTATTCTAAACTGCACGAGGGACCCAAATCCAGCTTCGAGGGCCTATTGTAGCTGATGAAATCACTACACCAATCCCAAGTGCTAGAAGAAATATGAAAATGAAGCACAAAGTAAAACAGTAAACTACCAGAAAGAAGTTACAACCCCTATCCACCAACTCTTCCAAGCAACAGAGACCTCCTTGCCCCACCAAGCCCAAATAACCAACAAGGTCACCTGAACCAAACAAATTCTAGACCCTCTCAGAGGTCTTAAGTCTCTATTTGCAACGGCAACAGAAACACCATCAGCCAGGACCTTCCACAGTTTAATGGCTTCTTGTGACATGATACCCACTTGCTTCTGACAAAGATAGAACTCCTGCTGAAGAGCAGGTGACTCCTTCCTCAACACAAACATCTCAGAAATCTCCTCAAATCAGCAGGATTGGGAAAGCAACTCCTGAATGCAGTTACAATTTCCAACCCCAACAACATATTAGTAACAGACATGTTTTTCTCTTCCTTCAAACACACAGTAAATAAAAGAATTATCCTGGAAAGTTAATCCAATGTAATGATTACACCCACCATCAAACCTTCCATTACAGAGCAAACCTAGAGATGACACAGGCAAAGGGCCATTAATAAATTATATGTAACATCCTAAACTTCACACAGTCCTAACATTTACAACTTAGAGCTACACCGTGTACCCAAATCCACACAATTTTCATAAATTATCTACTAACCAGAGACATAAGAATGCTTGCCCACCTCTGCCACTCAGTGCTGACCATGAGAACATGGCAGGTTCATTCTGAAATAACAAAGCAGAAATCTAATCCAACATTTCTGAAGGATGGAACACTTTACAAGGGGATTGTACCAGGTGAGAAGTGATGGCAACTGTACCTTACACTAACAGATTAACTTGTTTCACTTGTTACACATCTCATTAGTTCTTTTAAATATACAGGTTTCAGCAGATGACCTGGGAGACACAGCCAGTTGTCAGCAAAGCTCTTCATATCCCTTCACTTGCCAAGACTGCCTCAAGGCTCCACTTGATTTTAGCAGAAACATCACCTCTGCTGTCTAATATGATTCAGATTCCTACTTGGTTCTAAAATCTCCCACCACTTCTGCCTGCCTACCAGAGGAGGTGCCCTGCTAGACCCGCTGTTTGTGAACAAAGGACTGGTGGGTGATGTGTTGGTGGTCAGTGGCTGTCCTGGGCAGAGTGACCACAAAATGTCAGTTTTCTATCCTGGGTGAAGTACAAAGGGGCACCATCAGAACCTCCATCCTGGACTGCCACCAGGCAGACTTTGGCCTGCTTGCAACATTGACTGCCAGAGTCCCTTGGAAGGCATTCCTGAAGGACAAAGGAGTCCAGGAAGGCCAGGTATGATCTGGGGAACTGCAGGCCTGTCAGCCCAGTGTTGGTTTCAGGCAAGGTTATGGAAGAGATCTCAAAGCACATGCAGGACAACCAGAGCATCAAGCCCAGCCAACATGGATTTACAAAAGGCAGGTCCTGCTTGACCAACCTCATCTCCTCCTATGACAGGTGACCCACTCACATGATGAGGGAAAGGCTGTAGATGTCTCTCCAGACTTCAGTAAAGCATTTGGCACCATCTCCCAAAGCATCCTCCTAGAAAAACTTGCTGCTCATGGCTTGGATGGAGTGGACTCTTAGATGGTGGACTCTTAAACTGGCTGGATAGCTGAGTCCAGTGAGTTGTGGTGAATGGAACTAAATCCAGTTGGGGTCGGTCACTAGTGGTGTTCCCCAGTCCTGTTTAACACCTTTACTGATGATTTGGATGTGGGGATTGAGGGGACCCTCTATAAATCTGCAGATAGCACTAAGCTGGATGGGAGTGTGGATCACTGGAGGGCAGGAAGGTTCTACAGAGATACCTGGACAGAGTCAGTGGGCCAAGGACAGTGACATGAGGTTCAATAAGGGCAAGTGCCAGATCCTACGCTTGGATCACAGCAACCCCATGGAATGTTCCAGGCTGGAGGAGCAGTGGCTCGGGAGTGTCTGGCAGAAAGGGCCCTGGGGGTGCTGCTGAGCAGCTGCACGTGAGCCAGAGTGTGCCCAGGGAGGAAGGACGGCCGATGGCACCTGTCCTGTCCCAGGGACATGAGCCAGAGTGTGCCCAGGGGGGCAGGAGGGCCGGTGGCACCTGTCCTGTCCCAGGGACATGAGCCAGAGTGTGCCCAGGGGGGCAGGAGGGCTGGTGGCACCTGCCCTGTCCCAGGGACAGCGTGGCCAGCAGGGAAGGGACTGTCCCTCTGTGCAGCTCTGGGTCCCTCAATTCAGAAAGGACATTGAGGTCCTGGAGTGTGTCCTGAGAAGGGCAACCAGGCTCATGAACGGTCTACAAAATGTCCTAGAAGAGCAGCTGACGGAGCTGGTTTGGTTAGTCTTGAGAAGAGGAGACTGAGGGGGCACCTGTGAGCTGTGGTGAGCTGGGTCTGGCTCTTCTGCCTCAAGCTGGAACAGGGCAGGTTCAGATGCGGTATTAGAAAAAATGTTCACTTTTCAGGTGGTCAGGCACTGGAATAAGTAACCCAGGGAGGCGGTGGAGTCCACACCCCTGGAGGTGCTCGGGAGGTGTCTGGCTCTGGTGTAGGTGCTGTGGTTCAGTGGTGTAGGGGCTGCAGTGGCAGTGCTGGGTGGATGGTGGGACTGGGTCACCTTAAAGGCCTCTCCAACCTTGGTGATTCTATGACTCCATGATCATGTATCTTCCTGCAACGATAACCCCGAGGCTGCATTTTTCAACACTACTGATAACATGCACACTAAAACCACTACCACCTTCCAAAAGAGTACCCAATTCCACACAATTCAACCCCTAGAGGGGTAATGCAACAACAGAAAACCAAACCAAAGTCAAACAAACAAAAGAATCATCACAACAGACATTACAAAGGCTGCTTAATAAGCTGGATGGTGGCATACACACCATGATGAGGAGGATGGAGAAGAATTTATGCAGTGGGCATGCCAGCAGGAAGGAACAAAATCTGTTCATTTGCTTTCCACCTGTGTAAAATGGGTTTGATTTTCAGAAGGTCAGCGTGTGACATCACTGTCATTAATGCACAGCCTTGGTATTCTACCCATTTCCTTTAAGTGGAGCTTCTGGTCTCTGAGCATGATCATGAGCAATTCTGGTTATAAAAAGATGGCCAAGAAACACAAAATTCTCATTTCTCTGCTTCATCAGTAATTAGCAAAAATTATTGAGCTACAGCTCACAGTGCAGATAAGACTCACATATGGTAGAATCTTTACTTTTGACTTGTCTGAACAAGCATGAACAAAATCCACAGCAAATAATAATCAGTTCAGCCTGCTGTCTTTTACAATGAGTTCCATTTCACATATCTCCAATCTTAGCTTGTCATTAGCAATGCTAATTAGCTCACTATCTCAGTGCTATGCTAGATTCAGTAAAAACTGAGATTATGGGTAATTTGAGAAGAAAGCTTGTTCTCTCCTTAATATAACTAATAGTAATAGTCACTCTAGAAAACACCCATAGAAATTAATACTGCTTGCAAATTTCAATCAGTTACAAAATTAAAATAGAAATTGCCACTACTTTTTGATTTCCAAAAAGATAATAAAAGGATAATTATGAATTACCACAGCACTTACTATATTAACCACCCTGTAAGGACACACAATGACACAGCGTTAAAGTTGGGTTATATCTTGCTGTGCAAGCAAGCCAAGCTCTGTATGCACACCCATGGCACACATCCTTCCACAGCTCTCTGTCTGAAGGTGTCCCAGTTCAGCAGGTGGGACCAGTTCATCCCTGTGTGGGGGTGACCAAAGCTGTGCATTCCAAACCCTCTGGGCCATTGCCCAGCAACTCTTCCCAATCGCCCATTGGCAGCAGCTGCCCAGGGCACAGCTGAGCCCTCACCCTGGGAGCTGGCTGGGAAAGAAGCCTGGCAGAGGAGCTGGGAGAACTCCCCTGCAGGGACTCCTTGGCACCTCCACACCCACCTGAGGGCTCAGCTCTGCTCAGGGGCC
This sequence comes from Sakesphorus luctuosus, assembly GCA_013396695.1. NCBI lineage: Eukaryota > Metazoa > Chordata > Aves > Passeriformes > Thamnophilidae > Sakesphorus > Sakesphorus luctuosus. The sequence goes on along the minus strand of VWZD01003522.1, from coordinate 475,436 downwards.
AGCAACCATTCCAAAATCCTCCCTGACTCCCAGAGTCACATCCCCCAGTCTGGAACTCCCTGCCCTGGGGGAGGCACTGGGGGCTCCCACCTGCACCTGAGGGGACAGAATCTTGGGCTTTGGGGACTTGGGAGACCATTCATTGGATCCAGAGGAGGAGCAGACCCTGGACATGGGGAGCCCACCACTCTGGCCCAGACTGTGCCATCATCTGCACCAACAGGTTCTTCCCCTCCTTTTCCTTTGGACTCGGGGGAACTACGTGGGGCTCAGCACAGGGGCCACCAAACCCCCCTGTGTTTGTGCCCCAGGGGGCTGGGTTACACTGCTGGGGTTGTGGGTTAAAACCAATTTCTCTTTGTGCCATTGCATTTATTGTAATATTGTTATTACATTGTAACTCTGACTTATAATCTCTTTTGTGTTGGGTTTGTTTCTCCTGCCAGTTCACCTTTAAACCAGCACAGAAGGGAACCTTTTTCCATTATGAACATGGTCATTCTTCTTTGGCATCTGTGGGCTGATGGAGGGGTTTATTTTAAAGCTCTCACACGATCCAACTGCACAATTTTTTCATAGAAGATAAAAACCAATTATGTGGAACTTCAATCACAAGTCACCAGAGAGACCTGTGCAATTAAACAGTACTCTTCCACCAGGAGGTGACTGAAAGGCAGAACATACAAACTTGCCAGGGGACCTCCTGAAAAGGGAAAATGCTGAGAGGTTACTGGGAATATACTGGAACTGCTCTGCTCCCTCCCAGCAGCCAATGGAGTCCATCACCAACCACCATGATCACACCAACCAGCAGTGCAGGCAAAATGGGCCTCAGAGGTTCCAGTGAACACACATTTCCCTCCTCAGGAGTTTTCTCACTCCCACATTTCTGCTCTCAGCTGGGCAGAGGGAAGAGCAGGGCAACTGGCAGCGGGTATGTGTTTGCCAGGTTGGGGCAGCTGGAACCTCCCAAGTGGATTTAGGTCTGCTGAAGCAGATGACATGCTGAAACAGGAGGTCTTCAGGCTCACAGATAATCCTCCCTCTCACTTGTGGTGGATACACATGCAATTGTGCCTCTGTATGTCACAGAAGAGAAACAATGCTCAGGGGTTTTCTAAAGCCAATTTCCAAATTCAGATTTATTTGAAGACTATTTACAATCTTACTTCAGCTGGATTAGGAAATGAGTGGTGACAGCCTAATTTAAAACATCAAAGAACCAGCTGTACCTGAGGGAAGGTAGGCAGGAGGGGAAGGCTCCAGGAAGTGTCTCTCTGAATCCAGCTGCTTTTCCCAGGAAATGTATTATATCTGACTTCCCTGTGGGCACTGGACACATGAGATTCAGCAGCTCTCTCAAACTAAGCAATTAGCAGGTAGCTGACACTTGCTGTCAGAGCTGTCAGCACTGTGCTGCCAGCCCTGGGACGCTGCAGGTCGTTTCACAGCACCATTTTTAGGGAGATCTGGTGAGCTCTGCTGCCCCCGGCACAGGCACAAGGACAAACCCACCCACCCAGCTGCTCCTTCCCTGCTGGCCCCACTGCAATCCCTGCTGAACAGAAGCCCCTGGGCTACTGTGCAGGGAGGATATTCTGCTAAAAACAGAGATTGTGTCTGATCCACTTCTTCCTTCAACCCTCCTGCTGGATCCAGATAGCAACAAATAAACAACACTGGGTACAGGATCATCTTGGCACCAAACCACCACCTGGACACCTGCCCCATCACACAGGCCTGCAGAAACAAAGGCAAAACTACTGCATTGAGTTGGGTTTTAAATGTGGGGAAAGGCCACCTTCTGCTTCTCCCACCTTTAAAATACATCAAAAGTTTTAAAACTAGCCTTTTGATGGCAGCAACCTACATTTAAAAGCCCATCACCTCTAATTGTGAGGTAGTTTGGGAAATAAAGCACTCGAACCATTTCCAGGCTAATCAACACAAACTGTTTAAATAAAAAAATGAAGGAAAATAAAAAGATATTTCAGTAACTGAGCAGACTGACACACTGCTTGAGATTAATGGAGTGCTGGTCTGTTATTTAATAAAAATGCACAAAAACCAGTGAGTGTCATGGCCCAAATCAACACCATTCCCAGGCCAAAAAGCAAAGGACTCACCCGTGTATTTTTGCCAGCTGCAATGGGCATTCTTATTTACTATCCACACACACTTATGGGAAGGACTTGCAAAGGCTACAATTGAGCTGAAATTCTAACCAGCCTCATGAAAAAAAACAGAGATATTTTTAAAGATAGTTTGCTGCAGAAGTCAATGACTTTCTCAAAAGCATTCAAAGTGCAGGTATCAGGAGATGGTATGTGGCAAATACTGATTAGCTAAAATAATCAGCATTTCACTAAAAGGAAACACCCAAAGGAAAATAAAATTATGTTGGCTATTTTCTCTTTTTTACTGAAATAACATCTATGTTTTATTTTCAGTTTGTTCCACTGGAGCAGAGGAGAGAGATAAATGAAAGATGAGAGCCATAATCTGTGAGAGCACTCAGACTTCCACAGATACTGAAATTTAACATTGACAGATACGACAGCAGCTCATCTCAGAGTCTAAGCTCTGCTCTGGATCAGGGACAGCACTGAAAAGAATAGGGATAAAGAACTTTTATCAGCCTCAGATGGTAAGAGAGGCAAGGCATAAAAATAGTCTGTAACAATTGTAAACCAAGAAGAAAAAAACCTCTGTAGCTGCTTTCTTGCCACGTGATTCTTCAAATTCTTGCTGTTACAGCAGTGTGGCGTTTAAGTTGTGTATTAACCACTACAAAATCCCCACAATTATTTACCCTCACAGTAAAGAATTTCTTCCTAATATCTATCTAACCCTGCCCTCTGTCAGTGTGAAGCCATTCCCCCTTCTCCTGTCACTCCAGGCCCTTGTCAATGGTTTCTCTCCATCTTTCTTTTCACGCACTACAAGGCCACAATTAACCCACCCCAAAGCTTCTCTCTCCAGGCTGAACAATCCCAGCTCTCCCAGCCTTCCCTCCCAGCAGTGCTGCTCCATCCTCTGACCATCCTGGTGCCTCCTCTGGACTCTCCAGCAGCTCCATGTCCTTCCTGTGCCGGCCCCAGGGCTGGAGCAGCTCTTCAGGTGGGGTCTCACCTGGGAGGGGCAGAGGGACAGAATCACTTCCCTCAACCTGCTGCCCACACCACCTGCCCCCAGCCAGTGCCCCCTTATTTTAAAGGCCTCCACTCTGCAGGATCAGGACCAAAGTTTTTGGATCCTGGGTACTGGAATCACAGTTACTTGCATGGTAACCCCAAGGTGCTCCTGTGATCAGCAGCAGCCAAAGTTTCAGAGACAGTCACATAACCTGGGGAGGTGCTGGACAAGGCAATGAGTGTTTAGGCCTGGCTTGGTGCTGCCCTGCATCATCAAGGCAATGATAACGACATCCTGTCCTGGATCCAAAGTAGCGTGGCCAGCAGGCCCAGGGCAGTGAGCCTTCCCCTGGACTCTGCCTTGGGGAGGCCACACCTTGAGTGTTGTGTTCAGTTCTGGGCCCCTGAGTTGGGGAAAGAGATTGAGGGGCTGGAGCGGGGCCAGAGAAGAGCAACGAGGCTGGAGAAGGGAGTGGAGCACAAGTGCTGTGGGGAGAGGCTGGGGGGGCTGGGGGTGATTAGCCTGGAGAAGAGGAGGCTCAGAGGTGACCTCAGCACTGTCTGGAACTGCCTGAAGGGAAGTTGTGGCCAGGTGGGGGTTGGTCTCTTCTCCCAGGCACTCAGCAATAGGACAAGGGGGCACGGGGGGCTCAAGCTCTGCCAGGGCAAACTGAAGTTGGAGAGCAGAAAACAATTCTTTGCAGAGAGAGTGCTCAGGCATTGGAATGGGCTGCCCAGAGAGGGGGTGGATTCCCCATCCCTGGAGGTTTTTCAGCTGAGCTTGGCCGTGGCACTGAGTGCCATGATCTGGTAAAGGGACTGGAGTTGGCCCAAGGGTTGGACTTGATGATCTCGGAGGTCTTTTCCAACCCAATCCATTCTGTGATTCCGTGATTACCATTTAATGAACTCAGCACTGTGCTCACTCTCCTATCAGAGCACTGTCAGTGCCATTGAGAACAGGATAAAACCCCTCAAAAATGAGTAATGCACACAAAAACTATGCGTCCAACATTCTTGATGTTGGCAGTTGCTCACCTGGTACTACAGCACACACTTTCCTTCATTCCCCAATCAAATGGACAATTCCAAGTAGCCACCCCCATCTTAAAAATGTTCTCTCCAATAAAAAGGAAACAAATGACGAAACGTACAGAAGATTCAACATCTCATTTGGAAAACAGTAAGCACATGGACAGGCAACATTCTAGAAATTAATAAACACTGACCTAGAGAAGGTATCTCCAGCTCTTTAGAGCATCCTGACACAGATGACTGTAGGTCCTAATTAGTACTTTCAGTGTGTTTATATATATTTACAAAACAATTTGTTTATATATGCACTTATCTGAAATCACAGATTTCATTCACACACATCACGAATTGAAGAGATTTCTTTTACCATTTTGCTATATTTTAACAATATATTCACTACAGAGTAGTTTCATAATTAAAAGCCTTTAATTAAAGAAGATTAATTAAACATGAGATAAGCACAAATACTAAACAAACTTCTTCAGAGAAAACCCAGAATCTGACCTACCAAAATGACTTTCTGTGCAATTACACATGCCATGAATTACTGTTTGTAGATAATTGCCTTGGCTGCCTCCTTAAAGTCAACCGACCACACATTAAAGTTAAATAACATCAAACCAAAAAAGAAGTAAGGGCTGATTGGATTTGCAGTTAAATGTGTTCACTTTTTATACATCTCAGCATTAACACATTACTGGTTCAAAATCACTTACCAATGCTTCACCAAATGGACAAAGGAAAGGCAACACTTGGGTCCTGCAGCCAGTAATGGGAAATTTTAATTGCTTTTGGGACCTCTGGCATTATTCTTCCTTGGCAGACAGGGTCAGACCAGCTCTGCACCCAAAACTGCATTACTGTAGTCCACAAGGACAAAGAGTGAGGCAAAGGGGGGCTATTGGCCACATTTCAAGAGTTATCTATATTCATTTCAAGAAATCAGTTTCACAGCCATCAGTGGGAAGTGCAAATGCACCAGGGGAAGAGCCACACAGTTCAAAAAGCTTTCACAAGGGGAGTGAGAGCCCTGGAAACAGCAGGAAATGAAAAACTGCACTAACTTTTAATTGATCTTCTAAATACAAGTGTGAATACATTTGATAAATCTATCCAGGCTAAGAATTTTGCTGATAAAAGGAAAAACTAAAGGAACAACCACTCCCCAACCCCCCCATAACTCTTCTATTTCAGTGAAAATTGTTTGTTTTCTCTTGTTGGCTATTTTTAGGTCTCTGAAAGTTCCCTTCTTAGACTACATTAATGGATATATTATCTGCTTACAGAATAGAGATTTCCCAGACTGTTTTCTTACTTCATTTATAAACATTTCAATGATACATTTCTTGCCAGAAAGGTGTGGAAATGGCAGGTTTACAATTTTAGGACCCTTTTTTCCCCAAGGGAATAGAAACCAGTGCAAGGATGAATTACAACAGCAAAAGAAACTGAAGTTCTAATTGAAGTCTCCCAAGGCAGACACTGCAGAGGAGTCTGCCAAGACCTCTTCTAGAAGCTAAATAACCTCAAACTATTTCAAGCAGCATAATCTATCAAGATTTATGGAAGAACAGAAGGCAATTTTGAATAGGTGTAATAGCTCCTTAATTTATTTATTTCTTTTCATTGAAAGACACAAATAATCTTTTCAAAAGGTTGATGTGTATGGAAGGAGTTAGGCAGGGAAGTATGAAAGTCCTGGAGTAAAATGCAACATAACTCACAGACTTACAGGACAGTGTGTGTATATATATATATATATTGTGTGACATTTAAACCAAAGTGCCAAAATCAGGACATTTAAAAGCACCTGAGAACAAATTCTGCTCCATGGACATTTTGATTGTTACTGACTTCCAGAATCCAAATTTCACCATCAGCATGTACAGCGTGGGCAGTGAGTAAAGTGAGCACAAACTCAAGTTCATGAATAAAGTTAAAGACAGAATGTGTACATTTTTTTCCCCTGTTGCCTGGTGGTAACTGCAATTTGAAGCACATGCAAATTACAGGCATGAGCCTATAGCACCTGCAGAAATTTAAACAGCTTAAATGGAACATAAGTTTCTCCATATTGCACATGTTCTAAGGGCAATATTTGTCTTCTGAGCTACCTTGAAATCCTGATGACAAATACTGTGGTCATTTTATTTTCCCCTCCCTGGGCTCTGCTCTAGCCTGTAAACTAGCCTTTGAAAAATGACTGCCAAGAAACAACAGAACTGAGATATGACTGTTATTATCTATTTCTTCATTATGCAAATACTTTGAAAATAGAAAATATCGTGTGCAAGCTAAAAATAAATGGACTTGATGATCAAACCCATGCTTTATAACACAAATGCTGATGATTAATGTAAATATTGATTCAAGAGAGAGGGCTGTTTTCCTTAGGTCTAGACACATAATTAGTGTAGCAGCCAAGAGCAGCCAACCCCATGTCTGCCTGTACAGCAGGATCCTCTCAACAGACTGGCCATCTCCTGCATTCTCATGGACTCCCCACAGCTGCAGGAACCCCAGGACACGTGTGAGCTGAGCTCCTGGCACAGGCTGAGCACAGGCACTGCTGCCTTGCAATTGCAGGCAAAATGTACCTGAACACAGCCCTTCCTGAGGTTCTTACACACCATTCCTGAGGTTCTTACACACCCATCCTGGCAGCCCCCTAAGCACAGCCAGACTAAGGGCAGTGCTTACCCAGAAACACCCTGTGATGGGATGGCTTCAAACAACAACAACAGCTCTTTGGTAAAGCTTCTGGAAATTACTAAAAATCCAGGAAGAGAGTTATGCTACACTTAATTATCATAAAAAATAATCAATCCTCATCAAGTGCATGTTTGATGAAGTACCACCTCGAAGTAATAAAATAATGCTTGGAATGCTATTCCAACAGCAGTGAGCTCTCAGTGTCAACTGAATCCATGCTGCTGCTTTGTCTCAGTTACTGCTCCTCACTGCACTACAGAGAGACTTTCTGCTTTTTATTATAATTATTTAAAGAACTCTTACCTTTCCATCTCGTATTCTTTCATTCCTGGTTTTACTGCCTTCATTACCTGTAAGATACATATTAACATGGGACAATCATAGCAGGAGGGAATCTCATATTTATAAATTTATGACTTATGACTATCTCCAGAGGAACCTATAATACAAAAATATCATCTGTACTTTATTTAAATTTACATCAGTAGATTCATTTTAAAACTACATTGGAATCAATCTCATTTTAATCTTTATAAATGCCTGCAGTCTCCAGCAATAAAGCAAGTTTAATTGTCAAACTACTATATCCTAATGAAGTGCAGCTCATCAAAATAGCAATGTTTAATTCTGAAAGCTCTGGTGAACTTGGCAGCAAGTCCTTTTGTTTTACTTTAGCAAAGCAAAGCTACGAACTGGATTACACTACAATGGGAGATTCTCTTTTGTACTTCACAGTCTGAATCAACAGAAAACTACTGGAGTTAACCCAGTTTACAACTCAAAAATCTTATTTTTATTCTCAGATTTGCTAAGAATGTTTTATTCCTTTGTCTGTTTCTGTATCATAGAAATTCTAGGCAGCTGCTCTACAGAAAAAATACTCCCAGATGCGATAAGATTATTCACGGATGATGAAGAACCAAGGAGAATGAATGCAAATTGATTACCCCTTGACTTTTCAATTTTACAATATTCACTTTAAAACATTCTTACACTTCACAGTTCAGAAACCTGAGGAGCAGGAGCAAAGACAACAGTTGAGTCAGTTCCCTCCTCAGCTACTTCTGCCTAAGCACAGCTCAGAACTCATGGCATCTCTGCTTCCCTACAGAGCACAGGGCTGACACCCAAGGTAATTTTGTCCCCAGCACCAGGAGAGCAGTGCAACTCCACTGGGGCAGTGTAGGTCCAACCTGAGCAGCCCTGCTGAGAGCCTGGACCTGTGTTTGCCACGCTGGTACAGCAGCAGAACAGCAGGATTCTGCTCTGGGGACAGACCCATCTCTGAGGAGCAACCCAAGGAATCCTTGCACTGTCCTATGCTGTGCATGGAAACACCTCCAGTCTGTGAGGACCTGGAGAGAGTTCCCTGCACGTGCTGACATGGGCCTGATTAATCTTCTTGATCTTTTCTTTCTCCATCACTACACAGGTATTTGTGCACACAGGACAGACTGCAAGCAGGTCACCTTCTGCTGAGGCTCCAGCTCTTACCCAAACCCACACTTCATTTCTCACACATCACAAATGCACCAGTGAGTTCAAGGACAATGCAAGGTATATTACTGGGCTGTAATAGGAGGGATATTATCCTCTTATTTCTATCCAGCCTTTCCATTATTTTATTACTAAGCAATTCTGGGTTGCTGGGAACATTTTCTGAGTACCATTGCTGCACTAAGAGCAAAAATTATTAACACTAAAGGACCCATTACCTCTTTATGAGCTTCACTGGAGATTTTATTGGTGTAGCGCAGAACTTCCAACTCCATGTCTGTCTTAATCACACGACTTAAAGAAAAGTAGAACAGATAGCATGTTAGGGTGCAACTTCACCAGTTAAGAATACAAAATAGAAAAATCCTGAAAATAATATGCATCAGCCACAGTAAAATTAGATCAAGTACACCCCAAGAGCAAACAGCTATTACAGTATTCACCACAGCAAAGTTTTGTTGGCATTGATTCTGCATGAGCAAAACAATCTTACAAAGGGAAGTCACAAGCACTTCAAACATCAGCCTACCCCATTGAATACTTATAAACAAATGGTTCAACCAACAGTTTTTCAGCTTATACTATAATACATTAGGAACAAAAACAATGTCTTTCTGCATTTGTCATGACTCAAATACTACTTCAAACGGAACAGTTCTACAAGCATACTTAATTTACTTTTTAAACACCATTTGAAACAAGTTTACATAATTAGATTCCCAGATCTCCAGAATTTCTGTTCAGCACAATCCCAGCTCCCACCTATTTGCAATTCCTCAAAAGGTGTGCAGGGGGTGATGTGAAGAAATGCTATTTCTGCTTGGCATTAAAACATCCAAACCATGAAATTCAGAAAGCACTGCAGCAGTAATTACAGCCATGATGTCCATTCTTTCACATGCCTCTGAAGGCAAATACAACACACACCCCCAAATAAACCAATCCTCTAAAAACCCAGTCCTGCTCTTTGTGCCTTACGAGGCATTTGTGTATGTTTATGAGCCTTGATACTCTCTTCTGAACTTATCTCAAAAATTCAGCATTTATTTCTTCTCTCCTACATTTATTTCTAGCATGTATTTCAAACCAAAGCATCTACTAGTGTGGCATGAGCAGGCAAGCACAGCTTCATAATTCCTATTAAAAACCACATGCCCTTTCCCCTGGCACACACACTGACTCCCCAGTATTTTTCATGCCCATCTCACAGGCAGCTGTGAAGTCCATACTTACTGTTTACAAAACATAGAACTAAATCTCCTGAATTGCATGGAAATGCTTAAACTGTATTTTCCAGCTCCACTCCAGAGTTTGCAGCAGTTACAAAGCACCATAACTGTTACACTTTGGAACTGCCACCAAGACACCCCTTTTTATTGTAACATGTTCCTCCTCACGCTGCTGCAGGAAACTATTTACTGTATTTCTGCTCCTGTAGTTTGTTTTAATGAGTCCAGACACAGGTTTGTCAGCCATCAGTGCCTCTGACGTGAGATTAGAGCATTTCCCACAGACAGAGATTGCACTGCTATGGCACAGCCACTCCCCTTCCAACCCAACCTTCTGGCAAGAGCAAAGGTACCTTTGTAAAACCCTAATATTGATCAAAATGCTTTTAGAAACAGAAACACCACAGAGGGGAATGGATTGACTTTCTTAGTCAATTGGAATATGACACAAAACAATCATTACACACACTGAGAATGAGAAGTACAAGGTTTTAAAATGCACACCAAGGTGAAAAAATTACCTTGGGATGATAAAATCTGCTGACCATGGGTAAGGAAATAAAACTTCTGCCTCTGTCTTTTAGCCAAGACATAAAGAACAGCGGCTCAAATACATCCAAGTTAAAGCAAGGTAGCAAAGGATTATGGATTTTTTTTTTAAATCCTGTTCTTTGGAAGACTGCATGTGCTAGCAGAGTAATTTAATACTTTTTGATGTGCCTTTATATTACTTTCAATATACAGTACATATCCCTGATCTGCAAGTGCCTGAAAAATGGGTTGTTTCATAATTCAGTTGTCTAATCTCTTTGTTGAAATGTGCTGGTAATACAAGTTAGTAACTGCTCCACAGCAAGTGCAACCAGTATTAGAACCCATTTTCCTGGACTAAGACATAAGGCTTCAGTGTTCAAGGTATTTATTTTAGATCACAATTTCTCAGGTATCTTTTTGAAAACAGAAAATCCTGCTCGGCCTCAGACTTTTTATGCAATGCAACCCCTTCATTTACACAAGGTCAGGCACTGAAATATTTTACAGAAGGCATTTAGTCATTCTAAACCAACAAAACCCACTATCCAGCCATTAGCAGGGAAGAGAGGGAGGATGTACAATTGTGCAGGAAACATGACCAGTTCATCCTTCTCTACATACTGAAAAAGTCACTGGTCTCCTATGTTATAATGGTGCTGTTGATGGCGTTCCCACAGCAGGTCTGGGTAGCAAAAAGGCATTTATTTCACCCCCTTCTGACTGTGTTGATGGTGTAAAAAGCAGCACTGTCCCAAGCCAGGTTTAAAGCAGTGCTACCCAAACACTTCAGGGCAATCTTGCAGGTCATGAGCACCCACAGATTTCACGATGTTTTTTCCCAACACTTCCAAAATAAGGACAGGAAGAAAATGCCACCTTGGCTCATGAATGTGAACTTCAACATTCTATTAGAAACAGCTCTTGGACCAGTTACACACTCTGCATAAATTCACTAATATTTTAATGGGAACAAATGATTTCCAGGCTCCAGTTAATGCAATTGTGAAAATAGACAGATTCAGCATGTCAGGCAGCCCTCAGATGAACTGGCACTCAGTGCAACCAAGTCAAAAGAGAAGCACAAATCTCTGCCAGGACTGACAAGACTCAGCTTTCCCCCTCCCTTATTTTATCAGTGTAGAACCACTTCTTCTCCTTCATTTTTCCCCTCCCCCCCTCATTTTATCAGTGTAAAACCACTTCTTCTCCCTCATTCTCCTCTTTTACACACATTTTGTGCTTGTATTTGCACTTGGCCACAGGAGCAGCTGGTCTTTTCACACAAGTCACTCATCCAACAGGAGAGAGAAGCTTTAATATAAACAAGGATAATTTCAGTCCAGAAATCACATTTGGGCATTTAAAATGCCTGGGTACCAAATTTAATGCACAACCTAATCAAGTGGTCAAGAGCACACAGAGTTCAGGCAATTATGAAGCTGCAACTCACACAACTGAACTGTATTTTCCTAAACTGGTGTTTTCCTCAAAGACACACCAATGTTTGCTTCTCTGTGTGCATTCTGCAGCCCTGATCATGCCACCAGAATTATTTGTTTCCAGTTACCAGCTCAGGGGTTTATCACACTGCTTGTTTTGCTGCTTTTGAGTCCATGTGTGCAACCTTAATGTCTCCTATCTGTGACATGCATGGAAAACGTCTGGAAACATCCACTCCTGCTTGTCCTTCTGGAAATATTACATTTTAGGACCCTTTTTTCCCCAAGGGAATAAGGGAACAGCAACCAGTGCAAGGATGAATTACAACAGCAAAAGAAACTGAAGTTCTAATTGAAGTCTCCAAGGCAGACACTGCAGAGGAGTCTGCCAAGACCTCTTCTAGAAGCTAAATAACCTCAAACTATTACAAGAACCGTAATCTATCAAGATTTATGGAAGAACAGAAGGCAATTTTGAATAGGTGTAATAGCTCCTTAATTTATTTATTTCTTTTATTGAAAGACACAAATAATCTTTTCAAAAGGTTGATGTGTATGGAAGGAGTTAGGCAGGGAAGATGAAAGTCCTGGAGTAAAACGCAACATAACTCACAGACTTACAGGACAGTGTGTGTATATATATATATATATTGTGTGACATTTAAACCAAAGTGCCAAAATCAGGACATTTAAAAGCACCTGAGAACAAATTCTGCTCCATGGACATTTTGATTGTTACTGACTTCCAGAATGCAAATTTCACCATCACCATGTACAGCGTGGGCAGTGAGTAAAGTGAGCACAAACTCAAGTTCATTAATAAAGACAGAATGTGTACAACTTATTTTTTTCCCCTGTTGCCTGGTGGTAACTGCAGTTTGGAGCACATGCAAATTACAGGCATTTGACCACCTAACAAGTACAGATGATGCTCATGTAGACAGACTCTACAGTCCTGGCTTGTCTTCATCCTTTTTCACCTCTGCTGTTACCTTTCCACACTTTATTTACAGACATTTCTCTTCCACATTTAATATATCAAGGCCACACCTTGAGTGTTGTGTTCAGTTCTGGGCCCCTCAGGTCAGGAAACAGATTGAGGGGCTGGAGCGGGGCCAGAGAAGAGCAACGAGGCTGGAGAAGGGAGTGGAGCACAAGTGCTGTGGGGAGAGGCTGAGGGAGCTGGGGGTGTTTGTGCTGGAGAAGAGGAGGCTGAGAGGTGACCTCAGCACTGTCTGGAACTGCCTGAAGGGAAGTTGTGGCCAGGTGGGGGTTGGTCTCTTCTCCCAGGCACTCAGCAATAGGACAAGGGGGCACGGGGGGGCTCAAGCTCTGCCAGGGGAAATTGAAGTTGGAGAGCAGAAAAAAATTCTCTGCAGAGAGAGTGCTGAGGGATTGGAATGGGCTGCCCAGAGAGGGGGTGGATTCCCCATCCCTGGAGGTTTTTAACCTGAGCTTGGCCGTGGCACTGAGTGCCATGATCTGGTAAAGGGACTGGAGTTGGCCCAAGGGTTGGACTTGATGATCTCGGAGGTCTTTTCCAACCCAATCCATTCTATGATTCTATATTTATGCTCTTCTGCAGTGCATAAAGACTTGCTGAGTTAGGATCAAAGCCAGCAAACACAGCAATCACATGAAAGGCATCACAGTACAGTTCTGAAACACAGGAGAGCACGAACACCAAACAAGGGGGTTCAAAAAGATGTTCAGAGGTTCACAATATAGATAGACAAAGCTCTGAACACATGCACAGTTATAGGACATTTAAAACCAGATCACTTTCCCCAAAGAAATAATTATAGCTTTCCATCAAAGTAATACAGAACACATGAAATCTTCCATGTTTAACCATGGAATGCCATTTCCATTGAGGTTACAGGGAAATACAGAATATGCAGGCACCAAAGGAGCTGCACATGGCCAATGTTCACTTCTAGCACCACCACAATTATCGCAGACAGACACTGGTAAAATACAGCAACAAAAGGCCATTTGGCTAAATGCTACTGTAGAAAAACCTTCTGATTACTAGGGAGATAATCTGGACAAGTTTGAAGTTTCTCTTCTGGTAGATGATGCTTTCTTCTCAAAACACTGAAATCAATACTGAGTGTATACATTCACTATCAAATTTTAAATGAAAGCACATTGGTTTAAAATGAAAGTTTTAAAATCTGGAAACACACCCACTCAATAAAATTAAAACGTGGAAACACCCTCTGCAAACTGCTGAAATCCAGTCTAAGGGCAAATTTTTCTATTTTATCCTTAAGTTCCACACCAAGTCAGAAAATGCTGAGATATTGAAAAAGGATGAGTAAGGAAGGGAGGCAACAGATCCTTAATCACAAATGCTTTGTCCCTTGAACCATCTTTTTGCATTTTATTAGAGAACTGTGTAATTCTAGAGTTGTCTTTTGCAGCTCACAGTTATCCCTGGCTGGTTCAGAAAGCTCAGCCATTTCATCTCTTGCTGGTGGTTTGACAGCAAGGCACAGAGAAGAGTTTTTCTGACAAGTACTGTGTAAAACAGTAGTTCAGAGCTTGCTGAATTTGAAATGATCCATATCCCTGCAAGCAGATGATTCAAATGATGCAATTTTCTATCCTAGAATACAACCCAAAATATTCATCTTCTTAAAAGAAAACTTTTTTAACTCTAAAAATATTACTGCTTTCCAAAGACATATTCTTGGGTAGTAACTTGACATTCCAAGGAGATTTCTGCTTCAGTAAAAGCTCTAATATACATAACCTGTCATTCACATATTGATTGCACCAGACACTTAAATCCTAACAACAGTCTTTAACATGCTTCTGACTTAAAATGAAAGCCACTCAACTCGATAAAACCTTTTGAAGCACTTCTGAATGCAAATCTGGACTTTGGCTTCACTTGGAACTCCCTTTCCTCTAAAGCCAGGGGGAGGGGAGGTGCACAGCAAACATCCCCCTTCCCTGAGCCTGCAGGGAGCACAGAGTCAGAACTCCAGGCTGGCACTCACGACTCACTGAGGAGATGATTCTCTCCACCCCAGCTCCAAGTGCTGCCTTTCCATTGCCTCAGTGTCCCCCTCTCTCAGTACAACCTCCAGGGCATGGACCTCACGTTTGTCCATGGCTGAGCTTCCTGAAGGAGATTTAATCGCTCATTAATTGAAACCATAGAAGGGAAAAGCTTATCTGGTGGCAGCTTGGTAAGGTGATGGAAACACACTGAAAGCTAACCTGGGAACAAGTCTGCAGCCCTAATCCAGAGCATCTGCAGCTGGAATTGTCATCTCCCTTCCCTTTGTTCTGCCCTATCCACAGAGCAAAGCCCAGAAATCAGACAGGGCCCTCTCCAGGACCCCCTTCTCACCATTCTTAAATTCAGAAATCAATTCTAAAAGATAACTTCCTTGTCTAGGAAAAGGCCCCAGTTCTAGGAGGGCAGAATAGGCAAGGTTTAAAAATTAGTACCCCAAGCTTTCTGTGTTACAAAGCCCTGACAGTGCTCCCACTACACAACCTCCAACTCCAGCCACGACTCGGGGACACCACAATGTCTACACAAAGTGTCCTCTCTTCCTACATGTTGTGAAATCACTCTGATGTTCAAAAAACATCTCCACAGTTTTCAAGTTGGCAATTAGCTGCAGATGAGGATAGCAGAGGACAGTTCTCAGCATTTGTGCTCATAATAAACATTAAAAGGCACAATATGTAGTAGCACATACTATAAAACACCATACCAGTGGGTGTGAGAGTGTACACTTGCCTTTGGTATTTTAAGATTTTAAGCTTATCTGCCTTAACTAAGGATTTGCTTCCTCATTTCTAGATTAATACACCAAAAAAGCTTAGATAAAAACCCAATTCATTAACAAAAATCCACTATGTTCCTTCTTCAGTTAATTTCCTAAATGGAAGGCCAGAAAGCCTTAGTTATGGAGCAATTCAGAGTCAGCAATGCTGACCAAAAGAGGAAAACCAGGGAAATGCAGCAGCTTTTCACTTAGTCACACACTGTCTGCTCCAAATGGGCTGCAGGAGAATTCCCCCACAATTACAAAGTATGGTTACATGAATAATAATTCAACAACGTTAAGGCTGCTGAAATAAATCTTGGAGAAGTAATAACACCTAATTAAATACTACCTGTTCAGACAGAGTTTGATCTACCTTTGAATTCTGTTGCTGGAATATAAATTATCCTCAGTTCTTTTCCTATTCATACAACTTCATATTTACACAAATGTGACTTAACTTCTAACACATCCTACAAAAATGTGCACCCAGACACAATGCTTCAGAAATGTTACATAAATTCTTTGCTTTTGAAAGCTCTTACCTAGCCCTGTATTTACTTTTGTCTATTATTTCCACTCCATAACACGAAATCAGCTTGAAATTAAAACTCCTATGGTAAAGTTGGAGGGTTCTGCAGAGGGAATACCTCTGAAACAATGGCACAATAAAAGCACTTTCAACAGTACTCAAAAAGAAAGATCTTATGCTACTCACCATTCTGCAATTTCAGGATGAAGGATTTTGTTGTTCACATTAAATCTACAAAAAACAAAAGACACTAATATTAAAAAGCAGCCAGACATAAATATTTACTTTTTTTTTTTAACTGTGTCCTCTCAGAGGAACTAAAGTGGAAGCAAATATTTTATGGGAATTCAGCACAGACCCTGGTGAGGAGAATGCACACACCCACCTTCATTGCATTTAGTTCTGACATACATGAGACTAAGTCAAGTGTGTAATTGTAAGGATATGCAGAACCCAGAGCATGTCTGAGACATCCTTATTACATCTCCTTTGACAAAGATACAATGGGAGGTTATCAATTCCCCGCTGTGAGTGTGGGGTGGACCAGACTGACCTCCAGACATCCCTTCCAAACAATGCTGTGATTTTAACTCTGCTCCTCAAACACCCTTCAGTGACATTAAACACAGCAAAATGCTGATTTCAGCCCGTGTTTAGTGCCTCCCCATTCCTGTGTGCACAGAAGGTGCAATGTGATAAACGAGCTTGCTCAGAGGATGGTGAAAAGCAAAACAACTTCTCCATGTCTTTCCCAATCCACGTAAGAAGAAGCAGAAGCTCCCACCTCACCTTGGCCTCTAACACTTCACTGCTTTTCTGTTTATTTGCTACATTAGCAATTCATGTATTCTTGGAACTATTTTGAGGCTCTCCAAACAATACTACTACAGTGGCAAATAGAGCAAGGAGCTGAGCAATTAGGTGGAACACAAATGGATTTTCAGACATTGTTCGAGGGGGTTTTTTGCTTACGATTTAAATGCCTAAGGTGTGTTCTGCATCAAAGATATTTTTGTCTGACTCAGGACTGTTGGCTCTTCAGTTGGGGCATTTAAGAGAATTAAAATGCTCCAAGGCTCCCCACAGTTCTTCAAAAGAATGTTGTAAGGCAGCAATTCATTTTCCCACATTTTTGAAGGAAAAATTAAATCTATTCCAGGGTATTAATCATCCTTTATACCTCAGCAGGGACCAACTAAAGCACAAATCCAATTTTACAAAATTATTTAAAAGTCACTTCTAATTGTACAAGGGTCTTCCTGCATCCTCAGAAAGCAGAAAACAACCTGTTTCTCTTTTTCAGAAAGAGATGCTCCTAAAATCCTAGTAAGGAGAAGGCAATAGCTCTGTGTCCCTACTCCAAGGTACAAAACAAAAACTTATCACAACATTCAACAAGGACAAGCTGTCTGGTATTCAGCATTATGGATATTAATGAGCAATCTCTGTAAAAGCAACTCAATACAGAAAGCCACCAGTTACAGCACAACGCACCATTATGGGATAAAATTGGTCACTTGGAAATGAGAAAGTATCAAAAGGGCACATTTTCAACTTTATCATCACCATCTCAAAAATTATTACCAATGTACAGCAATGCAGAAATAATTCTGGAATGGAAGAGACAGTAAAATACAAATTTATACAGAAGAAAATACACGAATGACATACTAAAATCAATCTATAAAAATCCTAACAACCCAAAGGGCTGAGCTTCCTGCCTGGCTGGAAAGCACATCAGCTGACAGAAAACCAAGACACAGAAGAATTAGGCTGCAGCTGTAACAACAGACACCAAACTTTCAGTAATTGCCATCAGTGTGTCAGACAGAAAACAGATCAATGAAGGCAAGTGTAAGGAGACACTGCAGCAAGCCCCAACACCAGCTCTGTGCAAACAGAGTTGTGTTTGGGTTTATCTACAGTTATTGCAAAGCAACAAAAGAAATAAAGGGTAATGAAGGGCAGTTACAGAAGGCAACTGAGTCTGACTCTGGAAGTCCACGTTTCAGAACCTGACATGCTCACTTTAACCACCAGCATAAATGGGTTAAATAAAAAGCAAATCAAATGAGCCAAAGAGGAACCTCACAACAGAAGTCCCTCATCTGAGCATTAGAAAATAAGGGGAAAACTGTACTTTGGTGTAGGCTTATAACAACTCAAAAAACACTTCTAGAAAAGCCATTTCAACCAAGAGATGTCCCATCTGCATCACAGTCCCTGGATTTTATGTTTCCTGGCCATAAAGGCTCTTCTTGAAT
Organism: Sakesphorus luctuosus; assembly: GCA_013396695.1. Taxonomy (NCBI): domain Eukaryota; kingdom Metazoa; phylum Chordata; class Aves; order Passeriformes; family Thamnophilidae; genus Sakesphorus; species Sakesphorus luctuosus. Next base: position 457,269 of record VWZD01003522.1, on the reverse strand, counting down.
TGTCCTTGTGCTGCCAGAAGTGCAGGTTTTTACTTACTGGCTGGCAGCTCCTTAAAATTCTAGTTGGGGTCAGTTGGGGAGCTCATTAAACACACAGAAAGGCACAGGATTGAATCCAGAGGGCCCTGGGTGGGTGGAGAGGCAGGAGGTCATCAGCCAAACAGCAGTTTTATCTCTCACCTGAAAGACAGACTTTCTGATGCCACGTCAAGTAGAAAACGAGATGTTAGACCTCCAGAACAGCAATTCATATGTGGGAGAGAATCTACTCACTGTAGGTCACTTTTTCCACAAGTTAAGGACTGAACTGCCTCAGCTCCACTCAACCCATGGTGGGACCTGTGGGAGTGGCTGCAAGGCCACCTGTTTGCAACTGGGACACTTCTGAGGCAGATGACTCAAATTATGCCTCATTTTGGTTACTGTGGTGCTTTAGGAATGGTACCCCCCAGTTCAGTGCTCTCACCAAAACCACATTGGTGCTCCCCTCCCTCCTCCAACTGGAAGAACAAAAGGCAAAGTCACAGGTTGAGATAATGATTTACTGGAAACACCAATGGGGCAAGAAAATGAACAGTAACAGCAACAATATTAATAACTAAAGGTGTAAGAAAAAGAACCAATTATATGGAAAACCCCCTGACAATAACCAAAATACCAGACCTGTCACGTTTTTCCACTGGAAGGAACCCCCTCTCCTCCAAGAGAGGGAGAGCCTCTTTCCCTGCCCTGGCAAAGATGGGGACAGAATAACACCCCAGCCCTGGCCATGCCCCCACCTGGTTACTGCCAAAAATTAACCCTGTCCTGGCCAGAACCAAGACATGTCCCAACAAAGGAGCTAAACAAACCACATCCTAAAACTTACTGGTTATGCTCAAGGGAGGAGCTTTTCACCATCAACAGGAGTGCACAGTGTTTAATTCACATAATTTGTGCACAAATCCCTACGTAAAATCACCTACCTTGGCCTCCCAGCAAAGTTTTGATCTCACTAGACATAAACAACTTATTCTTACAAAACATGTACTGCCCTAATGTTGAGAGGATCATGCAGAGCAATCTAATTCTACACTTTTCTGTAATTTGCAAATTAACAATACTTAGATGATGAGATTTGTGGTCCTGAGGAAGAAAACAAATTGACATTTGCTACAGTTGCAATCTGTAACGTATTAATGCTCCCATTTAATCAACAGAGAACTAAGAAATAATACACTTAAAGGCATGTCCAAACTGATTTCATACTCAGTTGTCCTTTAACATGCAAAACAAATTCATTAGTTAAAAACCCCCTAGAAATCTACACCTCCCATATAACAGCACAGTATAATGAGACCTATTTTTGTCAGTTTAACAAATACACTTTGTGTGCCTGCAGTGATAAAAATCCAAAACATATTCATACACAATGTCAGAATTTTTTCCTCTTCCTCAGCACAGAGAGTCTTTTCCCTAAATGACTGACTTCACTCTGCAGTGTGAAAAAGGGACATTTAGATGGTCTTCACTCTCATACCCAACAAGTGCAGTTCTGAGGGAAAGGAATTCACTGCAAAACTTTAAACATTAGGTACAATTGCTTAAACTGTCCATCATTTACATCAATTGATTCAGAGGATGAAAAAACCCCTGTCAACACAGTGATAAAGGATTTATTCAACAGTGTTTTGAAGTATATGGCACGGTACTGTTCCACTGTACAGGTTCAAAATCCAGTTTCCGTGCGGTGAGTCACATCCTCCCAAAGCATTTTAACAAGGGTTCCAGTACTGACATGATTAGATTTAAAAAAATCCTGCACATGTTCCAGTCTGAAAAATGAATGTGGGAAAAAAACTGCAACCACAGAATTGGCCTTTATTAGAAAAGAGAAATCTGTATTTCTAGAAAAGAAAGCATTAGAACTACTTTAGAAATCTGCCTTCTAAGCTTAAGCCACAGTCCTAGTTCAGCAGGTGGCACCAGTTTATCCCTGTGTGGGTGTGACCAAAGCTGGGCATTCCAAACCCTCTGGGCCATTGCCCAGCAACTCTTCCCAATGAACCATTGGCAGCACCTGCCCAGGGCACAGCTGAGCCCTCACCCTGGGAGCTGGCTGGGAAAGAAGCCTGGCAGAGGAGCTGGGAGAACTCCCCTGCAGGGACTCCTTGGCACCTCCACACCCACCTGAGGGCTCAGCTCTGCTCAGGGGCCACCAACCATTCCAAAATCCCCCCTGACTCCCAGAGTCACATCCCCCAGTCTGGAACTCCCTGCCCTGGGGGAGGGACTGGGGGCTCCCACCTGGGACTGGGGGTACATATCCTGGGGTAAGAAGACCTCAGGGGGCATTCATCGGATCCAGAGGAGGACCAAAAACCTCGACAGGAGGAGACCACCACTTTCAACCAGCCTGTGACCACCACTCTCCACCAGACTGCAACTCTCAGCTGCACCAACAGGTTTTCTACTTTGGACTCGGGGGAACCACGTGGGGCTCAGCACAGGGGCTAACAAACCCCTTTGTGCTTGTGCCCCAGGGGGCTCGGTTATACTGCTGGGATTTTGTGGGTTAAACCCAATTTTTCTCTTTGTGCCATTGCATTTACTGTAATATTGTTATTAAATTGTAACTCTGACTTACAATCTCTTTTGTGTTGCATTCATTTCTCCTGCTGGTTTACCTTTAAACCAGCACAGCCACCTGGAGCAAGTGAGAGCAAGACACTTCTGCAGGATTCCTAAAGGCTGCCAACAAAGCTGACCTGAGGGGAGTTACCAGAACAGCACCAGCAAAGGGCACGGGTCTCCTGTCTCAGCCCCTGTCCCAGACTGCTCCCTGCACTGAGCCAGGGACCACCCTCTGCTGCGTGGGGCAGTCCCCACCTACAGAGCAACACATAAACTAATGAAAATCATGATATAATTCACTATTATGGGCTCTATAATCAGGATAAAATCAAGTTTGACTACTGCTAGCATAACAAAAATAACTTAGCAGTGATCTTCAGGGCACAGAAATAACCCATGACAGTAGTCATTTTGCCTCAAATGACTATTTATTACACAGCAAAAACTAATCAAATAGCTTAGGTAATAATGTTCCAGAAGCAGTTCAAAAAGTAAGGCAGGGAAGCAACCTCATTAGGGCCAGAAAAAGACAGTTCTGACAGAAGCAGATGAACAGCCTGCAAAGAGAGCAACAGTCAACCTTTTCAGGAAATTACACATTATTATCCATTACCAAAAAAAAACCCCACACTGGGCCAAGTCAGCCTAGGAGAAAAAACACATATGGGAGCAGGAGGAACACAGGAGGGCCCTGGCAAGAAACCAGATCTTGGCCAGGCAGCCAGAAAACAGACACAAACAAGAGCCCAGGAATAAAACAGAGCATCATGGCCAGGGCAGAGCCGAGGACAGAGCGAGCCCCCAAGGCACAGGCAGGAGGGAGGAAGTGCTGCAGGAGGAAACACATCCACTCCACGGGTTTAATCTCCCTGGAAACCACCAACACACCCAAAATACATTTCTACAAAGGAAACACTTGCTCCAGCAGAGGCGGAGAAGCACAGAAGCAGCAATGTTGAAATGGGTTTGGGTCTGTGTTGAGAGCAAATACAGAGTGGGCTGGTTCATATACACAGTTACAAAACCTGAGTAGAGCAGAGTTTAAAAGGATGTTCATCCTCTCCTCCAAACCCCTGACAGATCAAGCACATGCTCACCAGAGACAGGACAGCCTGGGAGAAGACAGAAGCAGGATCAGGGAGACCAAGGGAAGGCTGGAGTGACAAGTGGTTTGAGGGCACAGCATCTGTCAGAAGAGGGAAGTTGATCCACCAACAAAATCAATGCATGCTCTTTCAAACCATGAGCACTGGAGGGAAGACACCAACCAGATCTGTCAAAGGCAGCAAAATGAATGACCCACTGCCCCGGGGTGGAGAGGGCTGAGCATGTCCCAAGCCTCAGAAGGGAAGTGTCTGCTGAACAGCTGGAAATGGCCCCTAGAGAATGGAGCAGCACTCCTGGAGCAGCACCAAGAGCATGTTTACTGCTAACCAGGAAGCCAGTGCTTAAACATCATTAATCCCTTTAAGTGTTGTAGGAGACATGCTATTAAAATCTCAGATCAAGTGCTAAATGGAGTGGCTTCCTAGCTTTATGTTGACTAGTGAATGTCTTATAATTAAAGTCTAGTGTTTAGTGAAATTCAGAGAAAAAAAAGGTGGTTTTGGGTACTTCAACCACACCTTTGTACATCATTCCAATAAAGAATTACTGCTGGAGTTAATAAGTGATGATGTTTCAAGCAGAGGGGCCTCAGATAAAACAGGTGTGTGCTTCACCTTACCTGGAGAGCATAAGATGACTATCTCCTTGGTCAGAGCAACAGAACTCACACTGCTCGGAACAGCAGAACAGACGCCAAACACTCATTAAAAATTACCTGCATGTATTATGGAATAGCTTATATTTAACTCATAAAAGATGTCTAAGTGGCATCTTGGTGCCCAATAACCCTGACAGAACCATTAAGTTCCCATTTAGGCTGTAGAGGAGAGACCAAAGTTGTTATGAAATCAGATTCCAGAGCACTTGACACAATGAGGAGATGATGCCACAGAAAGGCTCTCAGACTACACAATGAGTGCCCAGACTTGCAGCAAGTTCTGTGCAGTGCCAGTTTCACTGCAGAACTACCACGCTGCTGACAGAGATGAGAAATCACAGTGGGGGGACTGGGACTCAAAGGATCATAAAAAAACACCTCAACATCTGAGCACAAGTGTTTGTTTTAACAGGCTTTTCAATGTGTGTGTGTGGAAGGTTCTTGTTTGCCACACATTTCAGCTAAAACAGAAAGCTCATTTTAAGATATCATCACAGAACAGACAGGTGTATTTCATTAAAAATTGAGGTCATCATCCTCACATCCCAGAGTAAGCTGTGATATATCTTTATTTTCTGCCTTTTCAAAATACTGCATGCAGGAAAACATTTTCACCCCACTAGTAGTCAAAATTAATACAAAGGCAATATCAAGGGACACTAAAAAATCACATGTAGGTAGAGACAAGGTAGAGAACTGATCTTTTTTTGTGTGATTTCTGATTTTATTTTACACCTGTCATGTGACATCCTTTCAGAAGATTGTGCATACTGGAATCCCTAATATCTAGGTTAATGTTCTGTAAGGAAGTCAGTAAGAGAAAGAAGCTACTCTTAAAGATTAATTTTTCTGCAATCTGAAAATCAAATATTCCAATCCCAGGAGTGGGAATGGACATATGAGGATGGGTCTGTTTAGTTTTAAATAGTTACAGCAAACACAGAGAAATAGAAACATTGGATTAACTAGATGGAAAAGAGATTAACAAAAAACAGCAAACAAAAAATCTCTCCCTTTCAAGTCATTAGAAACATGTATCAGAGTTTCTTTGGAAATAAAATATTTGACATTCAACATTCTGTCACTAGGAAAAAACCGTAATTTAATTGGAGATGTAACATGAGTTCTACACAAGCATGGAACAATTAATGTATAAAAAAGCCTTGTCACTTACTGGCTGATGCCCTCAAAGGAAGCTTCTTTGGAGACATTTCCACTATCAGTGTTAACACCATGCTGGGAGGAAAAAGATTAAAAGGACCATGATTCTGAGCCAAACACAGGAATTAAAAATTTAAATCATGAGCACAATCTGATTGCAGTAAGTCATTAGGAAAACTCACACATAAGTTTGCTTGAATCACTGTAAATAAAAAGCCCCAGGCTGCTTGTTCAAATGGAGTCAATATGAGAAATAATGAGTTTCACAGGAGACTGGGGCAGAACTCCAGTCAGGATGTGCTGCTTAGGGAAAAGACAAGCTTGGATTTCTAATGCCCTTGTCTTGAGAGGGAGCTGGGAGTCCTATATAACAATTATAAAGGGCAAGAGAATGGCAAACAGGCACGCTTTCCTCGAAAGTAATTTCATTTTAAAATAAATTACTATGCCCTGCCATAGCAATGCTTACTATTTAAATTTCCTTGCTGCTCCCCTACAGCTTTCCATTCAAGCAAGCAGCACGAGCAGGAGTATTTTGGCTGCCACACAGACTCCTGCCATGTGCCTGGAAAACCCTGCAGAGCTGAGTTCCAGGTCTGGGTCTGCAGTCAGGCCACAGGAGGAGAAGCAGCCCAGGTTTCCATTCAGCCAGTGGAAAGGGAAGGGCTCTTCCCTTCTCTGAATGCTTCTCCATGGTAGTGGGAGGAGTGTGAAAGCCCCACAGCACCACCCACTCTGCTAAAAATTATGAGAAAATTCCTGATTCCAACAGTGATAACTATTCAACAACTCCATGTGCAGAAATGCACAGTAAGAAGCACAAGATGGTCAAACATTCCATTTTCTTCATTTCTCTTAAAGAACATGAAATTAATCCATAGGGGCATCTATTAAGTGTATATATGTGTAAACAAATAAGTGGAAGAAAGTCTGAAAACTAATTAGGGCCTCTGTTCTTAATTGATGAAGAATTCAGATCTCAGGCCATGTGACTTCTTAAGGAGAGGTTTTTTTGTTAAGGCTTCTGTCTGATCACTCCCATGGGAAAAGAAATCCAGGAGCTCCCACTGCATTTGCTGCAAGGGAAGCTCAGAGTCAGCACATCATTTCTGATATAGATTGGAGACAATAAAACAGAGACTCTTAACAGTGAGAGGTTTACAAAAAATCTGTAAACCAGGAGAGCAGCTGAGAGGGAGGTGATGGGGAAGAAGCAGCTTGCAGTCTTTAACTCATTCATCCATTTACTCATTTATCCTTCTGCCAAATAAGCAAGCACTATTCAAAATATTTGGCAGGCATTCCATATTGTCTCCCTCCTCCCCAGAAGTTGTTCTTACTAAACCACTCCATGCAGACAAAGTATTCCCTGAATCCTTTTGGGATTCCTGCAGAAAAGCCCTAAGGGGCTCATGACACGACCAGAGCAGCAGAAGAGGAAAAAGGAGTTTGGAGTCATTGTAGGCAGGACCAGGAGCATGGTCAGGGTTAGACAGGCTTGCCATGTGTGACCAGAAAAACAATAAAGCTTTTTGGCACACAGAATGCAGACTGGATGAGGCCAGAGGTTACAAATCCTGAAATTACAGAGGGGCCAGAAGACTAAATTGTTATTCAGAGCTGGTCTCAAATTTGGCATAAGATGGGGAAGAAAACATACAGAATGACAGTGCAAAGAAATGCTGAATAAACTGGTCTCGTTATTGAGGAAAATTAGTGTTTATTCTTCAGAATATGACTTACCAAAGTGAGAAGCACAGCAGGTTTCTTCGAAGCCAAGACATTGGATATCTAAAAAGAAGTTTTAGATTGCTGTTATTTTTCTTTTTTGTTTCCTCATAATCACATTGATACCAAGTTCATCAATATTCACTGTATATAAAGTAAACAAGCTGCAAAGACAAAAATGTTCCGCTGATACCTTCCAGATATTGTGGCATTACCTGAGACAGACAACAAAAGACAGCAGAATACAAAATATTTAGACAGAAATGCAGTGATCAGGTTGATGGTGTGCTTTAAAGAAATAAACACCAACTGCAACTTCATTTTAAGTCCACTGTCATCATTAGGAAGATACAACACACAAGCCAAGAGGTTGTAATGTCATACAGACAAAAGGAACAATGGAGTGCTCTGTCCTCAACACCCTGCTGCATGTAAAGCACATCTACATTAATATTATTATGTTACAATGTGTTAAATGCTTAGCAATGAGCATTTACTGTTGTTCTCACTGGGTTTTACTGACTAATCCTTTTATTACAGAGAGAGTGCTCAGGGATTGGAATGGGCTGCCCAGAGAGGGGGGTGGATTCCCCATCCCTGGAGGTTTTTAACCTGAGCTTGGCCGTGGCACTGAGTGCCATGATCTGGTAAAGGGACTGGAGTTGGCCCAAGGGTTGGACTTGATGATCTCGGAGGGCTTTTCCAACCCAATCCATTCTATGATTCTCTGATTGAGCTCCTTCAGTGTCCTTCAGACATTCATAAACTAAGAACAAGATCACTGGGCTTGTACAGAACTGGGCTTTCAGAGCAGCTGCAGGAAAGTGGGTACTGAACTAGTAGTAGTGAACCCATGACAGGATTCCAAAGTTCTACCAACTCCAAACCAGTTTATAGCACACTTACTAATATTAACAAAAGAAAGCACATGGCAGTGAGGTTTAAAAATACCAATTCCACCCTTTATTTTTCAGTTTCTTAATCTCATCAAACACCAGGAAAGCACACACCAGTTGGTCATTTGTTGACATAAAGCTATCCTATAAATAAGGCCCCTGGTGTCCTGATGGTGGAAAACCAATTCCTTGGCAAGCCAAGCAAAAGTTAAAGAAAGAACATTTGAGAGCTGAACAGTTTTGCTGCAAGCTCCAACAGCTTCTCACTTCAATACATGTAGACCAGGTGGCAAGGAGCTTTTATTTTTTAATTTTATTTACTGGTCCAAATAAAGAGCTCTTTTCCCCATCTATGATGTTTTTAAGCAGTAAGGAAGCAGAGAATAGAACTGCAATAAAGACATTTGTTGATGGAAAGTGACCCAAAACAACTAAGGTGACAAAAAAAATGTGATTTTTAAAAAAGAAACTTGTGTTTTCCACTTGCAATTTTCACTGTCTGAGAGAAGAGCATTGGAGCACTGACACTCTACAGGACTCCAAGTCACACGTGTCAAAGAGCAACCTCCCCACAGCTTCCCCCACTCCCAGCCTGTGACACAGATCAAACTGCACCTCAGAGCTGGACTCATCATGAACATGAAATGAAACCTCCCCACAACTGACAAGAGCAAAAGTTTTGGTCTAGAGAGTCCGACTTAGTGCTCACAGGAACACAAGTATCAGAGTCTTCTTTTTCAAGCTGCTCTCCATGAAAATCACCCCCAGTCTGGCAGGAATGCTGTCCTCACCCTGCTGAGCCTTCCCACCAAAGAACAGACAGCTGGCCAGGTGCACAAGCAACACCTGCCCAGAAATGAAATGACAAACCTAACTAAGCAGGGCACACTTGCATTTAGAAATGTGCATATATTTGCTTGTTCAAGTAAAAAGGTGATTCTACAGAAAACAAGAGTGAGGCAGGCAGCCTTTCCTCACAGATTTTGGGAGGCATAAAATAAAAGTAGGCTCCCAAGTCAGAGCTGAGATGTGCAACCTTCCTGACAGAATCTCCTCAAATCTCCAAGGATTGCAAAAGATGTATTTAACAGCAGTTTCTGTTGGACAGACACAGACTGACAGGTCTCATCACGCACAGGACACGTTTATGAGACTGCTTCTGGATTGAGGACTTTAAATGTTCAGCTCAAAACAGCAGCCTCAAAAAATATTTACAAGTGCTTTAAAAGATAGAAGGACATTATCCACTAAAGGGGGAGGAACAGAAGGTCCCATTAAGTCCAGAGACATCCAGTAAGCAGAGGACTAAAATTAAGCAAAGTCATTCCCACTTACTGATTTTGTATTCACAGAAAAAATACACAGACAACTCACCTCAGTCACGTAGTGGGCTTCATCCACAGCATATTTTTTCTTGAAGAATTCAGGGGGATGAATCCTTTGGAAAACAACAAAAAGAAACATTTGGTTTCAGCTTTGCTGTTATATTTAATAAAGCCACAAAGAAAGAAATAATGTTCTATACTATCACAACAATAGCATCAGCTATGAGGGATGTTTTAATAATCTTATGCTTGACTCCATTTCTCAGAATAGAAGATCACACAGAAAGTTGCCACAGCTACAAAAATGAGTGTGCTTCAATCCAGTCCATGCCTGACAGTCAGATTGCACAGTCCCCTCTGAATTCAAGGAGGTTTTTCCCATTCTATGCAAGACAGTTTTACGAAGGATCTTTGCCATGCCATTTGTATGCAACTTTCCAACTCAGTGAACTTCAGAAGGATGTGAAAATAGCAAAAGACCAGTCTGCCCTATGTTACATTCAAAGAATGAACAAAACATTAATTTTCTACTCTGGGAATTGTTCTGAGCAGACAGAGGGCTATTAAGACCTGGGCTGTGGTGCCTCTGCTCCTCAGGACACAGGAGATCCACACCCCTGAGCCACAGGGTGGGCACCTTCACATGTCCATGTCCAAAATAATCTCTTTAGCTATTTTCTCCTGATGCCCAACCAGAGATGCTTTTCTAAATGCCAGAGGAGTGTGAAGGACCTGCCTGCTGCCAGTCCCTCCAGGGCTCTCTCACTGGCTCCCACACCAGGGCTGTGCTCTTGCTCATTCCTTCACTCTATGGTAGCAGACAGTCATTCTCAAGGCTTCAGCCTCTGATTACCATCTCTATCTCCCCCAAACTGAAATAAATACAATCAGTGTAATTCTGAAAATGTAATACTTAGAATCATAGAATGGATTGGGTTGGAAAAAGACCTCTGAGATCATCAAGTCCAACCCTTGGGCCAACTCCAGTCCCTTTACCAGATCATGGCACTCAGTGCCACGGCCAAGCTCAGCTGAAAAACCTCCAGGGATGGGGAACCCACCCCTTCTCTGGGCAGCCCATTCCAATGCCTGAGCACTCTCTCTGGAGAGAAGTTTTTTCTGATCTCCAACTTCAATTTCCCCTGGCAGAGCTTGAGCCCCCCGTGCCCCCTTGTCCTATTGCTGAGTGCCTGGGAGAAGAGACCAACCCCCACCTGGCCACAACTTCCCTTCAGGCAGTTCCAGACAGAGCTGAGGTCACCTCTGAGCCTCCTCTTCTCCAGCACAAACACCCCCAGCTCCCTCAGCCTCTCCCCACAGCACTTGTGCTCCACTCCCTTCTCCAGCCTTGTTGCTCTTCTCTGGAAGAAAAAAAAATCTCAAAAGAAAAAACTCTGGCTGGAAGAGTCAGAGTTTGGAGAGTCCTGTTCATTTTGCTCCCTGGGAGACAGCAGGAGGTGTGCACAGGACCAAACCTTCAGCTGGGAAATCATGAAACAACAGGAGCACAAGACCAACTGGGGAAAGAACATATGAGGCTGGAGGCCAAAGAACATTCTAGTTCTTGCAGAGAGGACCAGCAGAAGTGGTGAGATAAACAGCTCTGCACCATCAGGAGATGCTCCACACCAAAGGCACAGGGGGCTCCACACCAAAGGCACAGGGGGCTCCACAACAAAGGCACAGGGGGCTCCACACCAAGGGCACAGGGGGCTCCACACCAAAGGCACAGGGGGCTCCACAACAAAGGCACAGGGGGCTCCACACCAAGGGCACAGGGGGCTCCACACCAAAGGCACAGGGGGCTCCACAACAAAGGCACAGGGGGCTCCACACCAAGGGCACAGGGGGCTCCACACCAAAGGCACAGGGGGCTCCACAACAAAGGCACAGGGGGCTCCACACCAAGGGCACAGGGGGCTCCACACCAAAGGCACAGGGGGCTCCACAACAAAGGCACAGGGGGCTCCACACCAAGGGCACAGGGGGCTCCACACCAAAGGCACAGGGGGCTCCACAACAAAGGCACAGGGGGCTCCACACCAAGGGCACAGGGGGCTCCACACCAAAGGCACAGGGGGCTCCACAACAAAGGCACAGGGGGCTCCACACCAAGGGCACAGGGGGCTCCACACCAAAGGCACAGGGGGCTCCACAACAAAGGCACAGGGGGCTCCACACCAAGGGCACAGGGGGCTCCACACCAAAGGCACAGGGGGCTCCACAACAAAGGCACAGGGGGCTCCACACCAAGGGCACAGGGGGCTCCACACCAAAGGCACAGGGGGCTCCACAACAAAGGCACAGGGGGCTCCACACCAAGGGCACAGGGGGCTCCACACCAAAGGCACAGGGGGCTCCACAACAAAGGCACAGGGGGCTCCACACCANACAAAGGCACAGGGGGCTTCACACCAAAGGCACGAGGGGGCTCCACAAGAAAGGCACAGGGGGCTCCACACCAAAGGCACGAGGGGGCTCCACAACAAAGGCACAAGGGGCTCCACACCAAAGGCACAGGGGGCTCCACAACAAAGGCTGGTGCCACAGCTACCAGCAGTGCCAGGTGCCTGGAGCAATGGTTTATGTCTGTTTTTTCAATCTTGTGTGCTCATCTGTCATTTACATTCCTTTTTGCTCCAAACAGTACTGGGTTGTGACATGAACAACAACATGAAAACCTTTATGGTGTTCTATAGCAGTAAATCACAGATTTTTAAAAATGTATTAATCTGTGAAAGTACTACTCGAAAGCAACACAAAACCCTCTCGTTTTATGTTCCCCTTTGCAATGCTCCTTTTGTGGACTCTTCCCATCACTGATGGAGATTTCAAAGCAATTATCATTTATCTTTTCTCCCTAGCTAATTTCACATATAATTTTAAAAAATCACTGTATCCTCTGTTCTCTATACACTGTATGTCATCGTTCCCTTTACCTCCAAGTTTTACCTGCTGTTTCTCCTACAGGCATCTCCTTTTGCCCTCCTTCATTCCTCAGACACTGAAGTATTTTAATATTCCAGAACCATGATGAACAGATTTAGCACTTTCTGCTTTTGTTCTCTTTTACAGTTTCAACCAGTTCATCTGGTAGCAAAAGAATCCCAGTTGTAAAACCAGCTAATGTAAGTCCAACAGTAATTTATGGTAATGTATGCTCTTTAGAGCAATACATCCAAAGCACCTTTTTATAATTAGCTGCATTGTTTGACTCACAGAACTGCTCATTGTAAAGTAAATATTTCTTGAAAGTATATGCACAAATGTGCTGGAATTTATTCACTTCATTTAATGCAGTTAAAATAAGAACAGGTCTCGTTTTCCAACTCAGCAATGAGAAAACTTCTTTCTTTCACAAGCTGTTTTTCAACTTTTTTTCTTTGTTGTTGTTGTTGCCTCCTAAAATTGTGTGGCCTACAGCACACTGCTGCTAATTTAATTCTTGGGTTATGGTTAGTATTAATCCATTATTGATTCTATTACAGCTTTAATCCCTTCAACATCGTTTTTTCTGTAAACTACGACTCTTTTGAGGAACAAAAGTAGCTCATCGTTCTTTCAAGGCTGAGGAATATTTTTCTGCTTTGAGAGAAAGAAAAGAGCATCTTCCCACAATCCTCTCTCCTCTCCGTTTTTAACTGGGTCATCTTCTAGATACTTTCAACTCCATCACACCTAATGACAACCTGCCAGGGTTCCCAGATGTGCCCCTCCCTGCTCATCCTTCCTTGCTGTCTCACTCAGGAGCTGGCAAGACTTTCAGCACAACGTAGAGAGCCAGACTTCTCAGCTCCTCTCTGAAGCACTCACAGCTCTGCCTCATTTTTTTATACACCCATTTAGCACCTCCAGCTAGATGGGAAAATAAATTCCTGTACACTTCCCACAACTACCATCCCACAGGAGCCACAGCACTGCGGTGATGAAGCTGCCTCTCCCACGGGGGAGATTTCTGCTACGCCCAACCTGCTGCAGAACCACACGGGGGGGCAAGGGAAAAGTGCAGATGGGAGTCTATGTTAGAGTGAAAACTTCTGTGCTGTCACATATAGAAAAGCAGCAGAGAAAGCAAACCAAAAGCTCAGGGGGAAAGAGAAGCAAAGCAGGTCAAGGGAGGTGATTCTGCCCTTCTGCTCAGGTGAGACCCACCTGCACTGCCACCTCCAGCTTGGGGGTCCCAACACGGGAAGGACATGGACCTTCCAGTACCTGAATGGAGCCTTCAAGGAAGATGGAGAAGGACCACCTACAAGGGCCTGGAGGGACAGGGAAAGGGGGAATGGCTTCAAACTGACAATAAGTATGGTTAGATTGGACATTAGGAAGGAATTCTTCCCTGTGAGGGTGGGCAGACCCTGGCACAGGTGCCCAGAGAAGCTGTGGCTGCCCCATTCCTGGGAGTGTCCAAGGCCAGGCTGGACAGGGCCTGGAGCAACCTGGGCTGGTGGGAGGTGTCCCAGGCGGGTTGGAATGGGATGATCTTTAAGGTTCCCTCCAACCCAGGCCATTCCATGATTCTCTGATCCTCAGTGGAACTTTTCCATATCCTCTCCAGCCTCTCCATTTTTTTCCCCAGTTTAGTGGGTTTCAATGAGAGATACTCACACACAACACGGTAGTTACTGTACAAAAGTACCAGCACAGAGTTCCTTAGCAGGTACAGGACCCATTTTACTCAATTTAAATGCAAAACAGGCTTAAGTCTAGCACTGATTGTCACTGTCACAGGGAATGGTACCTTCCACAAAATGCTCACTGGCATCATGAAAAGTTACATTCAGTTATGATAATTTCAAGTGCATCTGATACTTCCCAGAGAGGAGAGTATTTTTCTCTACTGTCAAGAAGCCAGAGTAAGTTGACTGGTTACAATCTTTGGGTTTGTCTTCTGTAACACTGTTATGGGCTGCCAGTTTCAGAATTCTGATTAATCACTGCAGAGACTACATGCAAAAAAACCCCACAGCAAGTCATCAATTCATTAGAAGGATTACCCAATTGGAAGATATGATCTCAGGTATTACTGAATCATGTCTCCTTACCTATCACAAAATACACCCCAACCCTTTTGTAAACAGATGTGAACAGAAGCAATGACCTAATTTTTACAGGCTGAGGGCAGGGGGTGGGGGATGTGCAAAATTGCTGAGATTCCCCGATAACATAAATTGGCAAAAAACCACAGACAATAACACACTTCAGCCCTAAAAAGGCTCAATATCCTTTCCTATAGTTTTATAACTCCAGTCAGTGTTAGTTAGAAATGTCAGTAGTTAACTTCCAGAAGAGCAGGAGTCATCATTTTATCTTAGAATGGAAATAAGCAACTCCAAACTCCCAGGACAGCAACTGAGCCCAAGTACACGTGCCCAACCATCTTGGAAAGATGTGGCATCTCAGAGTTTATGGCCATTAGAAGGAAAACACAAGAGTCCAGCATTGCTATTTATTCACAAGGTCCTCATTATTCTCATTTTCAGCCCTTAAACAAGAGACTGTCTCTAGTTCATCACTTACAACTCATCACAATTTCCAGTGAAACAGCTTGAGTTATTTGGGGTTAAACATCAGAGCTGTTTACATTCTTCTGAAGTTTCCTATGGAACTCTTCTCTCTTCCGTGGTTTTCTACCCCATCTGGTTCACCTACCTGGTCTCCTTCTCTCAGTATTTTCACAGCAATTAGGAAATGCTGGAAATGGCCTAAAGATGTGAAGCTACATTTTGAGAAGATCTGAATTCTGGTGCATTGTCTTACTTTAACAGCCACGTTTTCATTAAAGCACCAAATATTGGAGATTCATCTTTCAATGGTAACAAGTCACAACATCATTTTAAACAAAATCAGGTGGAGGAGCAGCAGCAATATTTTCACTGCAAAATCATAGTGAGAGACCTTAAGTTAGGCAGTAAAGTAACACCTCATGTTAGCTGTACTTCATTTCTCTTATACACATTGATCAAACACAAAAACCACTAGAAAAAGAGAAAGGGAAGCCAGATTAAAAACTAGCAATCAGAAATCCCAGTCAATTATCTGAGTGAAAACTTCTAAGTTTATCCTAAACTCGTCCATTTGGTTTAACTAAATCCACAGTGGTACATGAGGGCATGTTTGAAAACCAAAATGCTTCACCAAATCCCAACCAAATCACACCAGTGCAGGTTCTGCCAGACTATTATAACTATTATGACTGGCAGAATCTGATGTGACCCTCAAAGGAGATTGTAATACTGACTGCTCTGCTCATCCATCAGTAAGATGAACAGCTCTGACAGCCTATCTATGAATACAACAAAAAATATATTTTGATGTTTTTATAGAGTTGGACAAAATTTAAATCTCAACTTCTTCGCAGTATTTTATCAACCATGTTTTGTTTCCACTTTAAACCCAATAAAAACTTGGTATCATTGTCTAAAATAATTTTAAACCTGTTGTTCATTACATTGCACAAAAATTCATAACACAAATCTTAAGAGACTTGTACAAATTTGACATCACTGTAAGAATTCCATTAAGCAACATTTCTTTGTATTCTAAAGGACTCTGGAGCAATAGCCTTGTAATACCAACATGATAAAAGAGTTCTAGTTTCCAGAACTACATTCAGAAGAGAGGCAAAAATGAGATGGATCTAAATCACAAATGCCAAGGAAAAACTGTGAGCAGAATTTATAACAACTGATTCCTGAAAGAAACACATCTAAGCCAACTGCTAATATATTTGCAGTATAATTGCTGATATACATTCATATGGATGTTTTCATTTGCATCTAAATGTTATTCCAAACTTCAATATATATAACAACTTTTTCCTACTAGTTGCTTTGTATTTCCATTTTTTAATGCTTCCAGAACAGATTTTCAGTTTTTAGTTTTCACAGTGGATCAGCTTTAAAATGAAATGCAGCTTTTCCTGAGGTACTTGAATTCAGCTTTCTTCAGCATTTCAGCTGGAGTTCCCAACTCAAGACCACTCATCTTACTGCACAACCTTCAATGTAAAATGATTTCTGTTGGAACAAAGACATTCTAAATTTCCTTACAAAAATTAGAAACCCTTTAACCTTTACTGTTAAGATTTGAATGGTTTCACAGAATTACTTGAGTCCTCCCATCTGGCCTTGTCCATTTTTTGAAGCTGGAAGAGGGATCTCTCACTCCACTGTTACAAACAAAAGAAAGCCACAGGTGTAGCCTCACACAAGCACTAACATGAGGTAACTGACCTGCAAAATGAAATGCCAAGTTAATATCACATGGCATGGACAATAAAGCAATATTCCAGGCTGGCTGACCATACATGCTGTGAATGAACATATATTAGGGCCAAATAATGAGAATTACCTACAATTTCTAAGCACTGTATCTGACTTCAGAAAATGTGCATTAATTTAATGTATTTTTTTTAGAAAGGATCATTAGGAATCTCAAAAGTCAACAATCATTGTGAGGATCTCCTAGTATGTCCTAGGGAGGAAGACAGCAAGTACTGACACAAAGCAACATGCCTTGCTAAAGACACTCCTGCAACTAAAATACGGACCCACAAGCCTTATGGTCATTTAGATCCCCAGCTCCTGGCAGGTACCAGAAAGTGATGTTGTCACAAGTAGTAATTAAAGGTAAGAATTAACATAGTTGGAACAATAACAGAATAGATCAATATCAAACTCTAATAATGACAAAGTATAGAGCAAAAATCTGGAGTTTCTACACAATAATGTTCAGGATACAGTGCCCTCTTGAAAGGTCCTACAAGTCTAGGGAGAGGCTGAGGGAGCTGGGGGTGTTTGTGCTGGAGAAGAGGAGGCTCAGAGGTGACCTCAGCACTGTCTGGAAGTGCCTGAAGGGAAGTTGTGGCCAGGTGGGGGTTGGTCTCTTCTCCCAGGCACTCAGCAATAGGACAAGGGGGCACGGGGGGCTCAAGCTCTGCCAGGGGAAATTGAAGTTGGAGAGCAGAAAAAACTTCTCTCCAGAGAGAGTGCTCAGGCATTGGAATGGGCTGCCCAGAGAGGGGGTGGATTCCCCATCCCTGGAGGTTTTTAACCTGAGCTTGGCCGTGGCACTGAGTGCCATGATCTGGTAAAGGGACTGGAGTTGGCCCAAGGGTTGGACTTGATGATCTTGGAGGTCTTTTCCAACCCAATCCATTCTATGATTCTGTGATTCTAAGTATTACTGCCTAAAATAAATGAAAAACTGTCCAAGCTTGTACCACAAAATTAGGAGAGACAGATTCTTGATGCAGTGAGCGGAAAAGTGAACTACACTGGAAAGCTTTCTGCTCTACAGGGAAACAAGCATTGCTTCCTCCATTCAAGCCTGACTTTCACATTCAGAGTCACAGACACAAAACACTTCACAGCAAACTCACCTTGCCTTGAGCAAGTGAAGTGCCCACATTACCCTGCACTGGCACTGCAGCAGGAACACCCTGCCAGCAAGTCACTGCATGAGTTACATCACATTTTTCCTCACTTCCATGAGGGAAAGCACATGCACCAGGAGTAAATTGGACAAGCTGAGTTTTCAGCAACTGAAGCTCTACACAGACAACAATTCATTCCTCAGGCCTTGCTAAAATGAGCCTAAAGCAGAGCACAAATTACAGAGAGATCACAGACACACAGTAACAACATTGGCAAAATTTAAAGCAGATGAACAGAAATACATCAGCAAACATAGAGATGAAGGAGGAAAAGGAATATAAAAGCAATGCTTTAATGCTGTCAGAGATTCACCAATAAACTCCCTCCTCATTACAATATCATCAAGTTAACAGATGGCAAAGCATTAACCAAACAAGAGGGTGTAGAGAACTGCTAGGAAGAGTAACAGAGCACACTTTACAAGATACCAGCAGATGTTCCTGACTTTGTCCAAAAAAAATGCCATCACCTTTACATCCAAAAGGAAGTTCACTATCTCAAAAAAGACGATTAAGAGGCATCAAGGTAGATTTAAAACAAAACAGTACTAATGGGCTTGCTGGTATCACAGTCAGCCTTCAGCACTGTTGTGACTACCTACTCCCTTTCCACATTTCTCTAGATTACTATTATATTATTTGAATGACAGCACTACCAGCACACATGTAAACTCAGACTCCTTGCTCCTTTTGATACAGTCTAGTGTCGTCCTTGAGTTGCAGCAGACAAGGGGCAGAGAGGACACAGGGGTCACACACAAGACTAATTTCATTAAACTACAGGTGACACACTCAAAAAGGAAAAGAAAGAAAAAGGAAAAAGGATAAAGATGAAGGATCTTTCAAACTACAAGTCACTCTCTATATATTTTAAATCCCTCCCATGGTCACCTTCCCATAGGTCCATGACAGTGTCCATACACTCTGCCACAACTTCTAATTAGATATTACACACCCTCCAGATGTAATTTTTGTTTCCTAAGAAATTGTCAACACTCATTCCATTCCCATAGCCTGCCTTTCTTAGCCTCCTTTTTCTCTCATGCTGTTTTAGTTATTCTCCTAGTTTTCTCGCAGTCTTTATTACCTCTTGCTGTTCTCAGTTGTCCAGGGAAGCAACACTTCATCTAAGTTGAAAACTGTCTGCAGTTCCAAACCCCCACAGTCCAGAGTAAGACGCATTTTGATAAAATAACATACTTAAAAAAAAAAATCAAGCTGCAGATGATGACTTAAGTTGATTGGCCACCCCAACCCCTGCAGCGCTCCCGGCTGGGCACAGAGTGGCTGGAGAGCAGCCGGGCAGAAAGGGACCTGGGGGGACTGAGGGACAGGAAGCTCAACAGGAGCCAAGAGTGTGCCCAGGTGGCCAAGAAGGCCAATGGCATCCTGGCCTGGATCCAAACTAGCGTGGCCAGCAGGCCCAGGGCAGTGAGCCTTCCCCTGGACTCTGCCTTGGGGAGGCCACACCTTGAGTGTTGTGTTCAGTTCTGGGCCCCTGAGTTGAGGAAAGAGATTGAGGGGCTGGAGCGGGGCCAGAGAAGAGCAACGAGGCTGGAGAAGGGAGTGGAGCACAAGTGCTGTGGGGAGAGGCTGAGGGAGCTGGGGGTGTTCAGCCTGGAGAAGAGGAGGCTCAGAGGTGACCTCAGCACTGTCTGGAACTACCTGAAGGGAAGTTCTGGCCCGCTGGGGGTTGGTCTCTTCTCCCAGGCAACCAACAGTAGGACAAGAGAGCACAGGCTCCAGCTCTGCCAGGGGAGGTTTAGGTTGGATACCAGGAAGAAGTTCTCTGCAGAGAGAGTGCTCAGGCATTGGAATGGGCTGCCCAGGGAGGGGGTGGATTCTCCGACCCTGGAGGTTTCTAAGATGAGACTGGACGTGGCACTGAGTGTCATGATCTGGTGATCAAAGTGGGGTTGGATTAAGAGTTGGACTTGATGATCTCGGAGGTCTCTCCCAACCTAACTAATTCTATGATTCTATGACTGGAAAACACAACCAGGGCTGTACCTTAACTCCCACCTAGCCAAGGGACAGACCAGGGCATGGTGCTAGGTATGTGATGCTGGACTTCCCAGTGCTACACACAGATCATGCAGAAGCAGAATAACTATGAGCAACACCGAGGCTGTCGGACTTAGGAAATCAGAAATAAAGTATTGAGGAGAATCTCTGGTATTCCTATAAAAGCCAAGCACTGACCTATCTATTTCATCTACTTCAAACATACAGTCTCACTGCTCCTGCTCAGCTATTCCCACCACAGGCATTCCCAAAAGATGAAAAGTTCTTTAGGTTTTCTATAAATTCTACCTTGAGTGGCAGTGCCTCAATTAGGCATTTAAGAGATACTATCAAGAGCTACTCAACACAAACACAGAAAACTTGCAATTGGTAACCTTTGCTTTATTTCTCTCTGCAAATAAAATTCTTCCTTGGAGACAAAGGCTCTATATAGAAAGAATTGTAACTAAGGAAATGTTTATACACTGAAATCCCTGAAAGATTTCTTGCAGCATTAGACTGCTGACAAATATTCATTAGAAAGCTCTCCTCCCAAAAAAAGAGCCCAAAAAGAATTGTAGTGGTTAAGACGTATAATTTCTAGGTCACTACCTAATAAGTGTTGCACTCAGACACTGGTCTCAATTTATGCTTCTTAACAAAGAAAGTTACATCCTGAGTCTGTCAACAGCAGGTGATCCACTTTTACTTTGGAAAAACACCAAAGTTTGGGGGGAAATGAGCAATATTTTGTGTCCCACACATAAAGTACTGTAGCATTAAAGCTCTGGAATGTGTGATGTCCCACAGCTCCCGTATTAACCAGTAACAGAAGGAGAGAAAGCAGCTCCTCTGTTTACAGCAGCACTAAATGACCTGAACAGCTTAGGAAGGGGATGATGATATTCCCACCTTACAACTTGTAAGGAAAGCTAAACCACAAAGAAATTAAATGAATTTGACACAACAGCTCACTGAGCACAAAGAAAGGCAGAATCCACCCATGCACACGGTGCCTGATCCACTATGTCACGCTGCCCCTGCAAGACAGAGCAGCCTCTGACATCCCTCAGCACTGGGGTGGAGACCACCCCCTCGACTCCCAGAGCTCCAGCAAGGGGGACTCAGTGATAAAACACAACCTGCCTGCTCCTCACTCACATTCAGCTCTTCAGAAGCATTAATATTAATGATACATTGCCCTACTATATTTTCAAAAAACAGTTGGGTTTGTTTTTAATTCTTTGTGTGTATCTCAACAGGCCACACTCTCTCATAGAGAGCACACAGAGGTCACAGGGAATAAAGAACTTAAGGATAACAGCTAACATCAAAAAGCTAAGAACATGGAATTTTAGCAGTGCAAGAATAGAGGCACCACTGCAGGTGTTCCACTTGAGAGTGTTTTCACTCAAGTGCCTTCCCAAATCCAGGCCAATAAAAGAGCTGTGCCCTCAGCCCGGGCAGTGCAGAGGTTTGCCCTGGGAAAACCTCCAAGGACACAGGTTTTGCTGCAGTTTGCCTTCCCACCAGCAGCAGCCGAGTGCTTGGAGAAAGAAACACATGGCACACCTGATCAAAGGAAAATGTGGATTCTCTGATATTTCAAAACATTATCGGGAGTTTCTATCACTGAACTCAGTGCTCCTGTTAGTGCATTAAATAAAGGATAAAATAAGAAATGCCTGGTGGGGGTTATCAACATTCCCTGTCACACCACAGGAAGGAGACGTGCGTATCTCACGCTGTGCTTTGAAACCACATCAGGATATTACAAAGCTCTGGTGCAGCATCGTCAAGTAGATTGGCTTAGTACTGGATCCTCTCTGAGTATTTCCAAATCAAAAAGAGGAGAGGAAAAAAAGCACTTTAACACTTATAAAAACACCAACTAGTGCATCTAGTTAGTGGTGGATGCTGGTAGAGACTGCCGATCAATGGACTGATACAAATTATTATTATGGTTTAAAGCCTTCTCAACAAGGAATAAGACACTTAAGCAGCTAGAACACAAAGATTTATAAAAATAATTACTGAAATTAAAGTCATACAAACAATACACATTCAGCCCAGACCAGGCAAGGCTCATGGACAATGAGAATACAGGGACAATGAATAAACTGAGCATTTGAGAAGTCAGAGCATTCAAGCAGTGCTGTTTAGAGGAAACAATCATCAGTAAAGTGGCAAGAGCAATCCAGGCATTAATTATTCTGAAAAAGTAACTTTTATCCACAGAGAAATCAGGCAGTGGGCCCATGAGAATCTCACAAGGTTAACAAGCCCAAGTGCAGGTGCTGAACCTGGGCCAGGACAACTCCTGGGATCAATCCAGGCTGGGGATGAGCAGATGGAGCAGCCTGGGGAGAAAGACTTGGGGTGCTGGTGCGTGGAAGTCTGGACATGCCCCAGCCCAGAAACCATCCCTGTGCCCTGAGCTGATCCCACAGTGTGGGCAGCAGGATGGGGAGATTCTGCCCCTGTGCCCCCCAGGTGAGACCCCACCTGCAGAGCTGCTCCAGCCCTGGGGCCAGCACAGCAAGGACATGGAGCTGCTGGAGAGCCCAGAGGAGGTACCAGCATGGTCAGAGGATGGAGCAGCTCTGCTGGGAGGGAAGGCTGGGAGAGCTGGGATTGTTCAGCCTGGAGAGGAGAAACTTTGGGGTCACCCAACTGTGGCCTTGCAGTGCCTGACAAGAAAGATGGAGAGAAACTGTTTACAAGGGCCAACAGGACAAGGGGAATGGCTTCCCACTGACAGAGAGAGTAGGGTTAGATGGGATACTGGGAAGAAAATCCTCCCTGTGAGGGTGGGCAGGCCCTGGCACGGGTGCCCAGAGAAGCTGTGGCTGCCCCATCCCTGGAAGTGTCCAAGGCCAGGCTGGACAGGGCTTGGAGCAACCTGGGAGAGTAGGAGGTGTCCCTGCCCATGGCAGATGTCTTGGAAGGAGATGGGCTTTGAAGTCTCTTCCAACCCAGGCCATTCTCTAATTTTATGAAATTCAATAATGAATGAATGGGTGACAAGAAATGGAAGTCACTGCACCAGAGAGAGAATTGGAATAATGGAAAATAAGCAGCCTGGGGAATTGCACAAGTAAGTCTCATCAATCCAAAGCAACCAAATTTATTGTACAGTTTTGAAAGGAACAGATGAAGGGTAAAGCAACAGATGTAGTACCTGAATAATAAAATATTTGATAAAAATCTCTTTCAAAACTGTTAGTCTCCAAAATCAACTCAAATTGGCTTGGACAGGAAGACTACAATGTGACCTGAAATTCAATGAATAGTCATGATGAAAAAAGTAGAAATAAAAATAAATAAACAGATAAAAAGATGAGCATTTCAAGGGCTGGGGAACCCTCCAACTGCCATTCTGAAAAGTGCTGTATCAATTTGGGCTGATGTTCCCAAAAGTTAAAGTGATAACCAGCAATGGATCTCAAGTCTTGATTAGAGGGATACTGCAAAGACTGAAATTAGTTCTGACACTATTCAGAAACAGAAGCAGGACTGAGTATGTTCATGAGATCCACAGACATTTGCAGCTTATAACAAACTTTGCAGATAAACTGCAATTGCCAGTTGGTACAAAACAGTAATAAGATTACCTAAAGGCATTAAAACCTGATTTTTTTTAAAAAAACCAACAAAATAAAGATTCAGTGGGTACAAGGAAGGGACAAATTGCAGTAAAATATCGAACTGACAGACACAGAAAAAGAAAAGGATATTTCATTTTATAGTGATGCAGGAAGGATTTTTGATTTTTTTAATTTTCCCATTTTGTAGATTTTAGGAACACAAGTAGCTGTAGCAAAGTAGATTTTAGTAGGTTAATATTTTAGCAGCCTAAGCTTAATGTCTTTCTATCTCTACCCAGAACAGGCAGCAAGATTCTCTAGCTGTTTAGTCTCTTTTTCAAGGTACAAGATTGGAGGGTATCAGAAGAAGACAAGCACGGAGCAGAGTGACCCAGAGCACTGGAAAGCATCCAAAAGCCCTTTGTATGCTGAAGAAGAGGAGGCAGATGAAAAAGGAGAGTCTCATCACCCCCAGCCCCAGTTCCTCAGGGGGGTGGGACTGGGAGGGGACAGAGGTGGAATTGGACATGTGTAAAGTGGTGACTGGATGGATTATATTATAAAAGCCATGGAAATCAAAGCTTGTGTCTGTGTATTCGTGGAAGAGCCGGGCTGCTCATTAAAGCAACTACCCTTTATCTTATCTCCTACTAAAAATTTGGCTTGGAGTCTTTTTTTTACAGACTTTTAAGGCATGAATAAAAAATAGAAGTAGCAGGGAATGATATAGCAGATCAGTTCTGATGGTAAAAACAAAGACCCTGTGTAGCAATGCATTCACAATATATGGCATGGAGAATGTCCTGCCAGAAATGGGCTGATGAAAATCAACCAGCCACTGAGAATGCTTTAACAACTGATGTTTTTAATGTGGTTTGAATGGACTGAATGTAAAAACTGCAGTGTCACTGTTTCTTCTTCCCAGAAGCCCCTGCCAGGCCAGGGGGCTGGGGAAAGATTGTGACCTCATATTACCTGAAACCCTCTCCCATTGAATGTAAATCCCTTGCTCCTATTGGCCCAAAGCCAGACTCCCTCTTGTCCCTTATTGGTGAGTTTGTATCCCTCCAAAGTCCATATACACCTGTTCCCCTGAATAAACTTCCTCTTTGTTCCTGTCCCCTCCGGTGGTCTCTGCCTGTCCTTTCTCGGGGGCTCTCAGGGACCACATGGTTGGGGTAAAGCACAGAGCACACACTTCTCCTGGGTTAATGGACTAACAAATCAAGGACTAGGAGAAGCACCATAACGTTGCAGATTTCCTTCAGCACACAGCACAATGAGGCTACAAGAAACCCACTCTCATAACCCTGTACTATGTGAACACACAGCTACAGAGCAGGCTATGGAGAAGAAGACCTGATGCAACACACCAACACAACTCACTCAGATGTCCTTCACTCCTGCAAAATGCACTGCAAGGAAAGCAATTAAGGTGACCTGGAGTTTGTTCCTTACAGCAGCCACACATGCTCCACAATCTTCCAAAGAGCTGTCTCCAGTGTCAGCTTGCATGGAATGGGCCTACCACAGACCTTGCCTTCTCGTCACCAGGCCAAGAGCTAATTCATGCACAGTCTCGGTCTCCATGGCACAGTCAGAGGAGCACACATGCTGGGCACAGTTTAATACTCACCATTATTCCAAGTACAAATGCCACACAATCTCACCAATCTCCATTAAGAAAAAGAGATCAAGAAAGCAATTTCCTAGCTTCTCATTTTCCTGTCACATACAGCCTATAGGGAAAAAAAGGTAAAAGCCTACAGAGACTGAAAGGTTCTCTTTATTTTTTACAAAAGTGTTATGGGGGGAAAAGCAAACAAACAAAAAAACCCAACCACATCCTTCTGCTCTTTACTCCAAAGGCAGTAAAACTGCTCAGCTTTGCTGAAGTCAATCAACTTTAATTACCAAAACCAAAGGTTGATTTTGGTTGTGACCTACTTAGAAAATGATGATAATGTTTTTTAAAAGCTTCCTCATTAGGTCACTGAGAAATGATTAACATCTGCAAAGCATTTCATTGTGCCTTATTGGGGTTGGAGAAGTGGGGTTGGATTAAGGGTTGGACTGGATGATCCCAGAGGTCTCTTCCAACCCAAGTGATTCCCTGATTCTGTGACTACAGCTCCAGCTGCCACAGCAAGGTCCAACTTCACACACACACAGAGCTGCCAAACAAATTCATGGAAAAACATCACTCATAGTGGGTGCAATGGTGGATTAATGCTGCAATACTCCCCAATCATCCAGCAGGGCTTCAAAATAAACCCAGGAAATTGCACATAAATATTGTTCTGCAGCCATTTATTTCTAAAGTTTGGGCATGAAAGGGTGAAATGTTTTTGTTTTCCATTAAAAACACTCTTTACATGGCAAAGCTATTCAGTTGTTTTGGCATGTTCTCCATGTAAAGCAGCTGCTGTATAGTGTGTTTTACTGTATAAAATACCTTTAATCAGCACACTGACTAGTTCTGTCATTTATAATTAAGGAGGTAAATGGCAGGTGCAGCATTAATTAGTGAAATTGAAGTCTCTGTGCAAGACATGCAGTCATACCAACTTAATGCTTTCTAGGAAGAGAGATGATAGCTAACAGCTTTGTTGTGCCACAAACCTGACTGGGTGAGCCCATGCCAAGGAAGAGAGGCATTTACAGCAGTTACACTTCTGAAGCCTCTGCAATCTTGGATTACCAGACTCATTACATAAACTCTTCCTTCTAAAGTTAACAGTAGGGAAAGCCTACACACTAATCCATCCTCAGAGTCTGTTTCTGCCTTACAAATGATGGAGGGGCAGGGGCAGGTCAAGACACAGGCAAAGTGGTTCTTACTTGAAAAGATTTTCCCAGCCAACAACTAAGAAATTGGCTGGCCAAACATAGTTTAAAGACAGAGCAACTGTCTTTGCAATCCCTTCCATGAATGTAGGACCACCAGTCCTACAATGATCCTCAGAACAATTCTGCAACTGCCACCTTAAGAGGTTTTTTGGAGAAGGCTCACAGTGAGTTAAATTTCTCCTCCCTTCTAAAACTGCAGAAGTTATTTTGGCTTAAAGGACTTCTGAAAGGAAGCCTTACAGCTGTTCACAAATCCTTAGAGCACACACATTCAGCAGGAAGTCCAAAGCACAGTTGCCCTCAGCACCAGCACCACGTGGTGCTGGGTCATGGGCAGCCACAGCCCAGGGTGCTGCACCCACCCTCTCCCTGCTCACCTGCTCTGCAGAGCCCCCAGGCACCACTCCTGATAAAAACAAGGGCAGTGGGTGAGGCTGAAATAACTACAGTGTTCATGGTTGCATTTGGACACTAACAGCTGCTCATCTCCACTGATGTCCACTGGCCAAAGACTGCACCTTGAAAGGAGCCAAGAAGCTCCACTTTTGCATCACTTCAGGGCAAACGGATTAACCCTTCTGACTGACACATTATCCAAGCTGCACTTCAAAAACAACTCAAATATGTGTTTTTCAGAAATGAAAGCACAAAAATACATCAAACAATACATTTAGTAATAAAGTAGTAGTAAAATTGCAGCAAAGAGCCTTCTGCATTAATTTTAAGACAATCTCTGCATTTCTGCTTAAATTCACATCACAGATTCCCACATCTGTCTTAAATAGAAAGCAAAATAAACACCAGGCAAACCAACTGCACCCAGCCCTATGAACTAGAAGACCAGGTGTAGATCTCTGTAAAATACCAACCTGGTAAATACCATACAAGCATTGAACTGATCTGTGCTTTGCCCATGTTAAATGACAGTTTCTTCAGTGGGTTCATAGTGCCTTCCACACACATACAGTAAGCACTTGCACAGCAAACTATAGTAGATAAACTGCAGTGGATGGAAGGCAAACTTATCTGTGTTTTTCTTTCAGTGCCAATTTTGAATGAAAATTGAGTCTTCTGGGCAGGAACACAATCCCTGGCTGTGTGCAGTACCCCCTGCCACCCAACTCATGAAGCAGAACTGCTACTGACTCACAAATGAGTTATTCATCCATCCTCCTTCTGACAAGCAGAAAAAGTACATGACCATGGCTGACAGAAGAGAAAACAAGATTCAAACAGAGGAATTCAGGAAGGGTAAAGAGGAGCATTTAAGAAACAACGATGCTGTCATAAAGACCATTTGTTATACTCTGCAAGAAGACACAATGACAAGAAAGCACTTTTAACCAGACTTGTAATTCTGTAAATGGACAGATAACAAGTGCTGCACAAACAAACCAAAAAGGCCACTAGTTATAAACACCACAATATTTTGTTTGAAAATGCAAAATGAGATGCTGGAATTTCAGTGATGTTTTTAAGCTTTTTTAGATTGGGCACACTCAGTGTGAGTATGAAACAGCTGATTTGAACCAGCAGGAGAGACCCTAGGGGGAGGAAAAATACTTTGTAAGAGGGAACAGACTTCACAGAGTACACAAGGGGGCCACAGAACCTGCACTCATAGAATCATAGAATTGATTGGGTTGGAAAAGACCTCCGAGATCATCAAGTCCAACCCTTGGGCCAACTCCAGTCCCTTTACCACATCATGGCACTCAGTGCCACGGCCAAGCTCACTTGAAAAACCTCCAGGGATGGGGAATCCACCCCCTCTCTGGGCAGCCCATTCCAATGCCTGAGCACTCTCTCTGCAAAGAAGTTTTTTCTGCTCTCCAACTTCAATTTCCCCTGGCAGAGCTTGAGCCCCCCGTGCCCTCTTGTCCTATTGCTGAGTGCCTGGGAGAAGAGACCAACCCCCACCTGGCCACAACTTCCCTTCAGGCACTTCCAGACAGTGCTGAGGTCACCTCTCAGCCTCCTCTTCTCCAGCACAAACACCCCCAGCTCCCTCAGCCTCTCCCCACACCACTTGTGCTCCACTCCCTTCTCCAGCCTCATTGCTCTTCTCTCACTCCCAGACAGATGCAACTCTCAGCTTAAGCATTTCTGACAGCAACATTCACATTTCTACACCACCACAATGTCAGTTCCCAGGCAGGTCTAAGACAGCCTATTCATACAAACTCTCTGACAAGACAGGAGCCGTGCCCTGCCATATGGTCTGGCACAGTTCAGCACATGGGATTGCTCACAACTGTTTCTCTCTTCCCAAAATTAGCATTGAAACGTAAGTGAGAGCTTCAATTAGAAGTGAAGCAGCCTGTCAAAATATTAAATAATAAGTAATCCAATGTTCTGAGACAATGTAGACAACACAAAAAATTACAGTTTGGTAGAAAGTGTAAACAAAACTAAGACTGAGAAAATAAATGAACACATAAATAAATCAATTCCTCCAGTCTTTTCACAGAATCATAGAATGGATTGGGTTGGAAAAGACCTCCCAGATCATCAAGTCCAACCCTTGGGCCAACTCCACTCCCTTTACCAGATCATGGCACTCAGTGCCACGGCCAAGCTCACTTGAAAAACCTCCAGGGATGGGGAATCCACCCCCTCTCTGGGCAGCCCATTCCAATGCCTGAGCACTCTCTCCGCAAAGAAGTTTTTTCTGCTCTCCAATTTCCCCTGGCAGAGCTTGAGCCCGTGCCCCCTTGTCCTGCTGCTGAGTGCCTGGCATTGTGCAATATTTCCCACCAAAGTGGACAGAGAGATGTTTATGGCACAGTCATTAAATAGAATTAAAATCACATTCCCCAGTGTATGAGTTCACATAAATAAATACCAAACAGGCTGACTTCTGCCATTCAAAGAGCTTCATTAGCTCAGGCTGCTGCAAACAGGTAAAGCAGCTTGAAAAATCTTGCTTTATTATTTAACTTGTTAGGGCTTAACACAAGATATTGACTTTAATTCTTTACAGTTCAACTTCCTCTCATAGATACCAGGAGATCAATGGGTTCCAATTCTAAGGGTATTATTTTCCAAAGGGTGGTGGATCATTTGACATCATATGATCAATACCAACTGATCAGGTTTTGTATCTCTGTATGGACATACAATTCACACTGCAGGATCAGTGGAATCTGATTAACTGATAAAGCACTGCAGCTCTACAGACAGTTACATTACATGGAGTACTCAGGTACATTGGAATGCAGTTAAAAGGCAGGGCTTACTTTCCCATCCAAACAGCGTAGCTCTCAGGGAGTTGTGGAACAAAAAGGATGGATCTTCCAGTATCCACATCTACTGCTCCAAAGCAGCCTGCTTCAGTTACTCCAAAAGTCCAGTGAAAGTAAGATTCCTAGGTTAGAACAAAATATATTCTTAGAAGAAAAACCTCATTTCTGCCAGCTCTAAAAGTACACAAAAGTACATACTAATTCCTGCTTTCACGTATCTGGAAGAGTCTCTCTCTTGCTTTTGGAGGTGCAGGAGTGGTTTAGGTCCAAACCTTTTCAGACTGGTTAGTTTTACTTTAGAATAATACAAATCCCTCTGTTGGGATTTGGAAAGGATCAGAGATTTATAAGAAATAAACAGGTTAACTCAGCACAATAAACACACACCCCATATTAAGATACTCTCTTCCAATCTAGAATTAGGGAATGTATGATCAGGGAGAAACAATCACGTCACAAGAGACGTGGCAAAAGCAGAGTGCAGCTTCTGGGTTGTGAAAGCAGTTCTGAAGTGAAAACCCAGCCTTCCCTAGGGAAGAGAAAGCTGCACAAGGAACAGCCTTTAGCCAAGAGTTATTTGAACAACACACAGGCAAACAACATCTAACAATACAGAAATTAATATTGGTAAGGACAGACATTTGCTCTGCTCCCCTGAAAGGAGCATCTCATCTAAAACCAGACTAATAACTACATTAAAATATGTGCTCTTTAAATTAGAATTTACTGAGTTTGTTTCTTCCTAACATACAACAGCTCAATTAAAGTCACAAAACAAAGTGCTGCAGCAGGCATGCAGAGTGTGGGATATGCATAATTGGAGTTCTGTTATGCCAACATCCCCAGAACTTGTTAAGTCCTATTTGTGACAGAATACGTGGATACTTAAGAAAGAACCTAATTTGAGAAGACACATATTGTAAATTCCAAGATATACACTGCTTTGTGGAATATACTAGTTATAAAAACATGAAATATGCTTTTCTATTAATTAACTCAGTTTAGGTCCACAGTAACACGTTTCATTATGGAAATAAGGTTGTTTTTCGAGTCACACACAAGACTGATAAAATGAAGAAACATTCCAATGCTGCCTTCAAGATTAGATTTAAACACTGATGAGCAGTAAGGCCTTGAACAGGTTTAGGCCCTTTAAACCAGATAATGAGCCTGCACAATAAAGCACTGAAAGAGAGAGTAACTCAAAGCTGAAGAGGCAATGTTATAAAGAGGCCAATTTATATAAGTGAAGGAAGACAATGCACATCTGGGAGATAAAGGAAAAATAATTTAAAATCATTTTTAAATTCATGCAGTTGAAGAAAGTTTCTTAATTTGCTTTGAAGTAGTGATTCAGCTCTCACCTGGCGAAACACAATGCCAGTATCAGTGCAGTATCTTTGGGTTTCTTCCCCTCCCTGCAGCAGAACAAGTGAATTCCTCTGGACATCCTTGTTCTGTCTCAGGCGGTCACACAGGCGTCTTCTGTTCAAGGCAAAGAGCGCTGCAGGCACTCTCAAGGTCTCATTCCCCAGCCAAAAGGAGGGTCTAAAAGAGAGTTTTTTAATTGATAATTAATGGAAGGCAAAGACAGTCATTAGCACAATTCAGATGCACAGTGTTCATTACTTCAGTTTGGTTCAGCTCTACAAACAAGAGGCTCAAGGGGAAGATGCTCTATACAAGCATTGCTCACACTGTTCACACAGTACCAAAGGAAAAAGATGGCAAGAGAAGACAAGGCTGGCAGAGCTGCAGCCCACAGAACCCACTCCTTACACTCCTTCAGGTGAAGCAACACCAAGTGTAGACGCAGAAGGCAACTACAGCCCATGTCAGGTGAGGAAAGGCAAAGCAGGAGAGGAAATGAGTTGTGAGCTGCTGAAAACAGAAATGAAAGGTCACACCAAGACTGGCAAACTCCACCAAGTCCTTCTGGGAAACACTCAATACCTGACACAGGGACTGGAAAGCAAAGATAATGGACAGCAGACATAGGACAACAGCATCTCCCATACTCTCACAGTGTGGGGGGTGACAATGAGTGCATCCCTTAAGGAAAGCTGTTTGGAGTTCTACCTTAAAGAGAACAGAGCTACCTGCAGTGTGTGTGGCTTGTGACCAATGAGAGGCTGTGGTGTATGTAAGGTGAATTGGTTAACCAATTATGTGGTGGAATGTTGGATGTGAGAGAGCACAAAAGGTGTGGATGTTACTGCATGAGAGTGAGATCTACTAGGATGTGAAATGATGTCATAGGAACGTCTAGGAACGTCTAGGAACTAGTATCTACTGCTACTATGAGCTACGGAGAACTGTCTGTTAATCTATCTGGAATAAACTCTCTAAGCTGTGAGCCTTCTGATCAAGCCTTCTGATGTCTGCTGTGTCTGAGCTCTTCTGACCGTCAGTCCAGTGCCCCAGCTTGGTATAGGGGGCTCCCCCTATAGCACAGTATCTACAAATTTCTTTTCTATGCAGGTATGTTTATTCTTGCATGCACACAAGCAGCTTCAGCAGGAGACTGAACTCAAACACGTGGCCACTGGAGCATGTCCTGTGTGCCAGTGGCTCCTGTTATACATCACCACCTGCCCCTAAGGCAGCACAAATGTGCTGAGACAGCCCAGAAAGTTCTGAAAGCTTGTACTCAACAGAGCTGCAAAGGGGAGCTACAGTTTAAGATACAGTTTGAAAGCAGAGAGCTCGCTGTTGTTAAAGAATTTTGGGTGTTCAAAGTACTACAAGAATACCTTGCTGAGTCACACACATTTGTTGCAAGTCCATAAATGCACTTTTTGGAACTTTTTCAGTAGAAACAAAATAGCTTTTGTAGGATATTGGGGATGGGAGCAGGACTTTAATCAGATGATGAGAGAAGAATTTAAGAGCCATCCTTTTTTTGTTTGTTTGTTTTTTTGGTTTTATGCTTAATCACAGAATCACAGCATCAGTTGGGTTGGAAAAGACCTCCGAGATCATCAAGTCCAACCCTTGGGCCAACTCCAGTCCCTTTACCACATCATGGCACTCAGTGCCACGGCCAAGCTCACTTGAAAAACCTCCAGGGATGGGGAATCCACCCCCTCTCTGGGCAGCCCATTCCAATGCCTGAGCACTCTCTCTGCAAAGAAGTTTTTTCTGCTCTCCAACTTCAATTTCCCCTGGCAGAGCTTGAGCCCCCCGTGCCCCCTTGTCCTATTGCTGAGTGCCTGGGAGAAGAGACCAACCCCCACCTGGCCACAACTTCCCTTCAGGCACTTCCAGACAGTGCTGAGGTCACCTCTCAGCCTCCTCTTCTCCAGCACAAACACCCCCAGCTCCCTCAGCCTCTCCCCACAGGAGATAATATAGCAAAGCTGTGCTGTGGTGCTTCAGTATTACAGACAAATACTGTTTGATCAATAAAATCCTATGATTTAAGTCCAGTTTGTCCCTCCACCTCAGCTTCTTGAAGACTGACTGACAGGATGGTCATTTCCTACTAGATATGCTTCTAAGAGGAAATGACAGAAAGGTGCAGTTAAATTGTTACTGTGTTAAGATGACAAGAAATGAAACGACCACCAAGGGACTTAAACTGAGAGGCACAGAGCTCCACATCTTAATTATTATATTGCTTCCATATGCAATCTGAAAGTAACCTTTGATTTACAGCTGCATAACCTTCTGAAAGACTTTATCAACCTCAGAAATGTAAACCCTGTAATTCCCTAATGCACACACAGCATAAAAGAGCTAATAAAATATTTTATTTTACTTGTTTATAACTACTTGATATAACAGCATAAGTAATTATAGAAGGTGAAAGACTGCTCTTGCTAATGCAATTTTCAAACTATCTGCTGAGGAGTTTGGCTGACAGTGCACAAAACCTAAATGTGTCTGGTTTTATTCCTTCCCACACACACCTGATAACCCACCACCAAGGCAGGTGCTCATTCCAAGGGCTGCAGACCACCTAGTGCAGCACATCAGCACAGCCTGAAAGCACAGCAGGAGCTTTCATTTTGGGGTACCCAAGCCTGCAGGAAGAGGGAGGCAAGTTCATACAATCCTAACAAAAGCTGCTGGAAGTTTTAAATCAGATAGTGAAACTTAAAAACAGGCAAGACTTTTCAGGTGCAAAGCTGTGGCTCAGTAACTCAGCAATGCACAAGAGGCTGAAAACACTGCTATCCAAACATGATCATCCCCTGGAGTAACAACATGCAGGGGCCTGGAAATCATATGCTCACCTTATGGGACATCTATAAAAGGGACAAGAGAACATCATCAGATACCCTTATGCCATATGTTGCTCTCAGATCTTTGTATCTGCTGATTAAAAACAAAAAAGGCAGAGGTTGTAGCACAACCTGTCTCATGTTTTGCTTCAAAGAAAGGAAAAGTCACCTTCACTGCAATTTTACCCACTTCACAGGAGTGAGATCTTTCCCTGTGATTTAAAAGAAAAAAAACAGGAGAATTCTGACCTCTCTCCTCCAGGCCTATTCCTACAGTCTAGAGCTCATAGGAAGCTGCTACAAAGGCCCATTTTTCATCTCTCTTAAGTCTACTATTAATGTCTTTATTACAATTAAAACATTTGACAATCAAAATGAGACTCAAGGAGAATTAATTATGTCAGGCAGCAATTTCTCCTGTAGTCTCACTAAGCCACTTTCAGCACACCTTTTACTGGAACCTTAACACTGAAATACATTCTGGTGCACAATGGTGGCTCCTCTGCACATCTTCTCTAAGCCCATGACAAAAGCATGTTCTTCCTTGGACACAACAGAGTGCACTTTCCCTGTTTGAATATGATGCCACAATGTTAATGCACAGCAGAATGTGGTCTCTGCAGTTGTTTGGGACTGGCACAGCTGGTTTAGGGGCATGGCCTTGGTCTCTGTTTTAGGGCTGCTGTAGCAGCCACAGTGGCTGAGCAGGCTGGACCCCACAGCAAGGGCTGGGCTGGGGGTTGCTGCAAATCTTGCTCTGTTGCTCAGGTTCTCTGCTGAGCACTCAGATGTTAATGTGCACCTTGGGCAGCACAGGCTTGCCAGGCAACACACCGACTGTCACAACTGAAATTCTGCAGAGAAAACCAGCCAAGTTTCTGAGAGAAGATTCAACTTAGCGAACTTTGCTACCTCCACAGCTTTTGTTCTCTCTTTCCTCCTGCAAGTACCCAAATGCCAAACTGAGGGCACTCTCATGGGTGGATTAACAACACAGCAGAACACCCACAGGTGCTGCTTTGCCTGCAGAGTTTGGGTCACTGGATACACACGAACCAAGCAGAGCTTTGCATAACTCACACAGAGAGCCACAACCTACACAGAGAGCCACAACTTACACAGAGAGCCACAACTGAAAGGAATTTAAGTCTAACAAAAGGGAGTAAGGCTGTACACCTGGCTCTCCATCACAAATAACTTGGGAAAAGAACTCTCACAGTACTCAAGATCACAAGAAAAAAACTTCACCCAGAGGACTGGCTGTGTAACCACTCGTAGTAAGTTGAGTGTGTCCATGTTTGTAACTGCCCCACACATGTATCAGCCCTGCCAATACACAGCAATTACAGTGTAAGCAGTGTCAAACTGTGTTGTTTGCATTATAATGATACTGCCACCAGATTTTATCTAGAGAAGAGGCTACAAGGTAAAAGTTTTCCACTTTGGTCTGTGATCTCTAATCACTCAGTTATATCACACAAGACACACAAAGGTTAGAAGAACCTTAAAGATCATCTCATCCCAACCCCCTCCCATAGGCAGGGACACCTCCCACTATACCAGGCTGATCAAGGCCTTATCCAACCTGGCCTTAAACACTGTGAGGGGCTGGGGGCAGCCACAGCCTCCCTGGGCAACCTGTTTTAGTATCTCACCACCCTTGCAATAAAGAATTTCTTCCTACTGTCTAGCCTAAATTTCCCCTCTTTCAGTTTGTACCCATTACCCCCTGTCCTATCACTACAATTCCTATTGAACAGTCTCTCTACAACTTCCCAGCAGTACCTTCAGACACCAGAAGGCTGCTATGAGGTCTCCACACAACCTTCTTTTCTCCAAGGTGAACAGCCCCAACTTCCTCAGCTTGTCTTCTTAGGGGAAGTGCACCAGTTCTCTGATCAACTTCATGGCCTCCTCTGAACTTGCCCCAACAGAATTATCAGAACTGAATCCATTGGCTGGTCCTTCAAGGTCTGTTTCCTCTGTTAGCACAAGGACTCTGCCACCTCCAGCCACAAACTCAACCCAGAATTCTCACGTAGAGTAACACATTAGATAACAAAGTGCATTTGATCCAAGCACTGCTTTGTGCTGCACCCCTTGGAAGCTTTGCAAATAAGCCTTAGTCAGCATCAGAAGTGGCCACTTGCAGGGCCAGGAGAGGACAAGAGAAGCTCAGCTTCCTCAATTCCAGCACTCAGCCACTGCTCAGTGTGCTAAAGGCCTCCCACAGCAGCTGACACTTTCCTGCTGGCTGCCACACAATTTTTATGATCACTTAGGCCCAAGCTCACAGAAGAGCTCTTTTATTTTATTACCCTGGAAGTAAAATATGGGTAGGAACATTTAAGCTACATCTCTTTCTTTAAAGGATATGTTTCTTTTGCCCAGAACAGCTTATTTTCAATGCTTATTTCAGAAGTTTTATATTTTCAGAGCACTTATATTTTGGTCCATCGAACATTTTGGATTTGTTGCAAAGCAACCACCAGAACACACTGATAACCAAAAATCCTACTTTACTTCTGGTTTTCCTACCATTTTTCAGTTAACCTTTTGTACTTCTGGTTCTTTTCAGCAGGCAATTAATGGACTGCCATTTCTGTTCTACTGAGACCACGCAGACAGGATCCAGATTTCAGTGAAGACAAGAAGCCAATGAAACTGCTTTTCAATAAGTTATCACTTGTTTCCTGACTGGGCCTTATTTATTTGTTTTTCTGAGTAACAGATTCACCAACATCAGCCTGAAGCCTGGACAATTTTCAATGCTGTTTGCTCATCAAACATGTGAAACACAAGAGGCCTAAACTTAACAGAAGCACAAGCAAGCAGGCAATGCAAGGAAACAGTAAAAGCAACTACAAACTGTTCAAGCCTGAAATGGGTATTTTCTTCATGGCAAACTCAGTGCTCCTTGGGAAGCTGGCAGTGAAAGTGTCCCTCCCATGCCCTGGATCAATTCTGGGACTGGGCAGGGGCATCCCTGCCCTGGGAACGCCTAGTCAGGGGCACCCCTGCCCTGGGAACGCCCAGTCAGGGGCATCTCTGCCCTGGGAACGCCCAGTCAGGGGCATCCCTGCCCTGGGAATGCCCAGTCAGCACCAGGAGCATCCCTGCCCTGGGAATGCCCAGTCAGCACCAGGGGCATCCCTGTCCTGGGAATGCCCAGTCAGGGGCATCCCTGCCCTGGGAATGCCCGGTCAGCACCAGGAGCATCCCTGCCCTGGGAATGCCCAGTCAGTGCCAGGGGAAACCTGGGCCAGGAGGAGACCCCACTGGTAGCAACCTGTCCCCAAGGACAGTGACAGAGCCCAGTCCCAGCCTGACCTGGCTTTGCCAACTAAGCTATGTTGCTCCCTCATTTTAACACAGTTTTAATGGCACCTTCTTACAGCACTGGAAGAAATTGCTGGATTTAACTATAAAACGTGGGAGACCCCTTGTGCTATGTAATCCAAGCCACTTCTAAGCATCACTTCCCAACCTAACAGAACTCAAAGGACAACCCGCGTCTCGCGGCGGCGGCGGGGGGCACTGCGAGCTGACCCGGAGGGCCGGAACCCGCGGGACCCTCCACAGCTCTCCCCGCCCGGCGCAAAACCCCAATTCCTTTCAACGAACCAACGCAACCTGCCCGGCCCGTCCTGCCTCCCTGCCCGGCCCGTCCTGCCGCCTGCCCGGCCTGTCCTGCCTCCCTGCCCGGCCCGTCCTGCCTCCCTGCCCGACCTGTCCTGCCCCCTGCCCGACCTGTCCTGCTTCCTGCCCGGCCCGGCCTGCCCCTGCCCGGCCCGTCCTGCTCTCTGCCCGGCCTGTCCTGCCCCCTGCCCGGCCTCTCGTGCCCGGCTCATCCTTGACCCACCACGCTGCTTGAGAGACCTGGGCCTCCGCGCAGGGAGGGGCACCGGGACAGCCTGGGGGGGCGGGACAGCCTGGGGGGCAGGGATAGCCTGGGGGGCAGGGACAGCCGGGGGAGCCGCGACAGCCTGGGGAGCCGCGACAGCCTGGGGAGCCGGGACAGCCTGGGGAGCAGGGACAGCCTGGGGAGCAGGGACAGCCTGGGGGCCGAGGGGGACCGAGGGGAGACAGGG